>JAXDDW010000002.1:11790000-12017500 GCA_034670385.1 Hoplostethus mediterraneus
AAATCATTGGAGGAAATGCAAACAAGATGTAGACAAAAGTTCTTTAATTTATCCGTGAAGATGTTGACCCTAATTGAGCCCCGAATTCTGTTGTTAAAGCTAAAAAGCCAAGGAGTTCAGAGTAAAGTTAAGAGTAGTCCTCTTTGAAATGTATCAGCGGGACTAACGTGCCGAGAGCTAAGAGCTAAAAAGGTTTTAGAGTAAAGTTAGTCAAAGGTACATGTAGTGTGAAACAGGCTTGTGGCATTTACAATGTGAGGCATCAGTATGGCAACCATTCTGAGTTTGCCAAGTTCTTGTATAATTTATGACTGTGCATTAAACAGCCTAGCACCAGGCAGCCTATCATGTTAACAGATCAGGGCTTTTACAGGCATCTTGCCGACCATTTAAACAGACGAAAGGAAAAGGGGAGAAGGAGGGAAATTAAAACCTAAATGGAAAACATATGTGTATGTGTGTGTGTGGGGGGGGGGGGGGGGGGGGGGGGGGGGGGATGTGCAACTAGACAATGTGGAAATGGCACAGTGTGACGCTAACACACACACACACACACACACACACACACACACACAAAAACGAGCAAATGCACATAAACATGCACACACATACACACAAACACACGCGCACACACAGACCTCTTCACCACTAAACCTCAGGTTTTATCAAGTCCAGCTGTGAGCGGAGTCGTATCAAAGGCAGCGTGTGGAGCAGAGCTGTGGAGCTGCAGAGAAGATCAGGTCCAGATGGGCTTCAAGTCTGTCAGACAGGCCTGCTCGGCTCAACTCTGTTTTCTTCTGTTTTATCCTGCTCTGTTCTTTTATATATTGCTCTATCCTGCTCCGCTCTGTTCTTGACTGATCTGTTCTGGTTGACTTTCTTCTGCTCTGTTCTTTTTAATTTTTTTGGCTTTCCTGTTTTTCTGGATATCATATAGTCAAGTCAGGTAGGACCAGTGGTAGCGACATGTGACAAGAGCAAAAGTTGGCTCAGCTCCACCAGGATGTCCTTGTTTCTAATTACACGAACAGCAAGTCAAGCCAGGAGTAGATACTGCCAGGAGCATATTAAGAGTAGAAAACTGTGTGGATTGTGTAGATGGGTTTTGGCGGTTACTCTGTGTTTTCTAACATGCGTAGCAGCAGTCAAATCCATGATCTACAGCAGATGGTTGAGCAAAAAGCTGGGTAATCAAGATACGAACACACAGACACACACGTAGGATACACACACATACACACATCATCCTGCACTTTTCAAGTAGTTGTAAGGGGAAGGCATGGCTTATGGTTGATTCCACAGTGGATAAAACATATCAAATCACTTCATTGTGATTCTTATTTGCTGCATAGTCCATTGACTGAATCAGAATCAGATACAATGATAGCATGCAACTGCACCTAGGCATTATATAACGATTAGCACACACATCTACAGTGCTCGATTTTAAAGGAGAGACTCAATAGGGAGCCGAAGTGGAAGTTAACCAAGACCACCCACTGGTTTACTAGCGGCTAGGTGGCTAGCACAATATTCCATAGACATGGGGGGGGGGGGGCACATCTTATATCAACTGAACCAATAGATTGAAAATCATCTTGTGGCACCTACAGTTACAGAAGCAAAGGCTTGAGTACAAGATTGTGTAGTAATAAGTGTAGTTACAAAACTTACAAAACATTGGCCTTTTTCTGGTGGGTCACAGTGTCCACTAGCCAAAGACCATAACTATCACTAGCTATACAATTTTCATGGTGCGAAGTTAGGTAGTAGGTTTACTAGCAAGTGATCAAAATGTCAAAATGTTAGCTTTTCATGGAAAGTTCCACGTTTTTGGAAGTTGTGTGCCTTGTTCGTATTGAGCTGATGCTGGGTAGTGTAGTGTGGTAAATGTAAATATATTTAATAATAATTTCTATTGATTAAATTCCACCAAAATCAGGCCGAGGGATGAATATAATTTCGGTCTATAAGATCTTTTAAAATGGGAATGGTACTGTTTATCAAGTAATCTGCAATGTACTGGAATAGACAGGAGTGAACCAGAACCGGGTGGGGATGACGTCGACCTCAGGAGCTAATTCGCAATTTATGGTCTGGATCTGCTTCCCTCATTGATGATTTCAGGATGCTATTCAAGCCAATGACACAGAATTTTACCATGAGCGCGCCTTCCAAACAAAACACAATAACGACAACACGTCAAAAGCGTCGCTGCTTTGTCGAACGAATCCGAATGATAGAGAGATCAAATAAAAGAAGCTGCCAAGTTTGGTGTAACAGGGATGCAATTTGATGTGCACGTTGCTATAGCGATGGCTTTTCAGTTAGTTAGCTAGCTAGTTGAAATCAGTCAGTGTCACTTGTCAATGACATTAGATGTACAGAAGATGTCATTATTTTGTGATTGGTTGTGGGATAAACCAATCCCAGAGGACTATTTTATCTCTGTCTAACTGGACGAACTATCAGACTGAATAATGAAGCGTGAAACAAACAAAAAGGCCATTCTGTCTGAATATCAGGCTAGAGATTCCAAGGTTTCCAATGATATCTAATACTGTATGTCATGCTAGCTAACAGTGAAATGGGCAGGAATCTCGATTTGTAATGGTAGTGTAAATGTGCTGCCATAACAAAATGGTGAATCAGGGATGTCACTCATTTTAGACATGCTATATTTGAAATGTATCATTTGAAATAGGCCGTTTTATGTGATATCCACTTTTGATATAATTATTAATATGTATTTCAATATATAATTTCAGCGAAGTTTGACATACTGTGTCTCATCATTGGTCCAATCAAGAGGCAAGGCTCTCTTTTTGTCTCGTGGTGAATAGTTCTTTGATTGCTGGTCTTACCAGTTTAGCCTCAATGTATCACACAGACTTAATCTTATTCCATATAGCGTCTCAAGATTTTACAGCGGCTAGGAACAATTGAAGTCTAAAGGAGAAAGAGAGAGTCAAACTTTATACTATAGGGTATTTTGATCTGTCTTTTTGATCTGTCTGTTTGATCTGTCTATTCTTTTTGAAGCGCTCTCCTCTAGTTTTCCTCCTCACTTTAACAAGGATGAAACAGAAAGCAGAATTGTAGCTGCCAACTCACTCAGCCACAAAAACATGAAGTCTTTTATATCTGGTGTAGCATGAATGATAAAGTTGATCGACTTCTGAAGCTTCTGTATTGGAAACAACATTGCCTGCTGAAATGCATTCTCTTTGTTGTTTTCTTTGTGTGTGTGTGGCCCTGTGTATGCACATGTGTGCATA
The DNA here is from genome assembly GCA_034670385.1 of Hoplostethus mediterraneus. NCBI lineage: Eukaryota > Metazoa > Chordata > Actinopteri > Trachichthyiformes > Trachichthyidae > Hoplostethus > Hoplostethus mediterraneus. Next base: position 11,793,279 of record JAXDDW010000002.1, read on the forward strand.
TGGGTTTTTATGTTTCTTTTATATTGAAACTCTGTTGAACCTCAGTAATATCTGCAAATATGAAGCTTACTTGGTGTGCCCTGTATGTGTATATGTGCGTGTGTGTGTGTGTGTGTGCGTGTGTCTGTTTTTACGTTACAAGGGTGTTAGGAGTGTATTCATGGTCGTCAGGTGTGTGTTTTCTTACAGGGCGTTATCAGGTGATTATCTGGGGATGTGAGCTATTCATGGCTGACCCTTTGTGTGAAAAAGGAACAAAGATGTCTCTTTGGATACACCAACACCCAGTTTGTTTAACAGCCATGCAAACAGGGGGGGAAATACCCTACACAAGTGATAATCAAAGGCTTGTTATGGTCATGGGAATGCAAACAGAAGGGTGTGTGTGTGTGTGTGTGTGTGTGTGTGTGTGTGTGTGTGTGTGTGTGTGTGTGTGTGTGTGTGCGTGTGTGTGTGTGCAATTGTGTAACCAGTGCGTACATGTGCATTTGTTTAAGATACTTTGATGTTCATTTGTATGTTTTTGTATGACAATGATTTGTGTGCACATGGGAATACAGGATGTGTGTGTGTGTGTGTGTGTGTGTGTGTGTGTGTGTGTGTGTGTGTGTGTGTGTGTGTGTATGTGTGGACTCCCCTCAGCTGTCATATTAATCCAGGAGGCTTAGACACTGAGAGTCTCGTGACCCTTTAAGTAAGCAGTAACACTGTTAAACCACAACTGAGCTCTTGCACACAATGGGCCTCATTCATGAATGTTTTCGTAAATGATTCGTAAATTTGTCGTAAGTGTATGTGTACGAAAATACCAACGCGAGATTTGTTCGTAGAACAGGTGTACAGAGGTGGCCAAAATTATTAGAACACTTGGCATACATTTAAGAGGTTTCAGTTGTTTTTGTTCAACTGGCCATTAAAATACCCATAAAACGAATGAAATATATACAAAGTCATCATTATGCTCTATAAACCATAGAATAGAGCCATCATAAGGAGATTTACGTCATTTTCCTTACAAAAAACAAGCTAGGCCTATTTCACTGTCAATGTCACACAATCATGTTTGTGTGACATTGTGTCATCATTGTCAGGTGTGATGGTGGTTAAATTGATGGTGATCAAGAGTCTTAGGACACAGCTGTGTGATTCTTTTGAACGCTGCAAAAGGTGGACATACCAAATATTAAAGTTAAAAGTGGATAAAAACAGTAGGACTCACTTCATCTGATATTTGTTGTGCTCAGAGCAACCATCTGCATGTTTCATGAACATTATTAAATTAAATCATGTTTCGGAGGCAAGAAAAGGTCAATATTTTCAGATCTGTCAGGTTCTAATAATTTTGGCCACCACTGTATATTTGATGAATGCCAATCATTTGCAGGTAAACGCTGTTCAACACCGTAAAAGGAATCCGACTATGTTCGTAGAAATGTTCGTACTAACGTTATACGATCAAATCTGATCGTACGCACGTTTTATGAATGAGGCCCATTGAGCACACAGATAAAGATGAGCTTCACTCTCCCATACAAACACATCCATGCACACACTTATCAACTAATCAACTTATTGCTTATCTGGCAGACCAAGCCTTTCAATTGTGGCGGAGGTATTTTGGTGTGTCCTCATTCTCGGAGCTGTCCGACTCCGACAGTCTGGGTCGGCTCACCTTACAATAGAGCGACCACATCTTTCTCTCCCACTTGCCCCGGAAACTGGGGCGCCTCGATCGCTTCGTGGGCTCCGCAAGACGTGACGGGAGGCAGGGCTGCTACCTCTCTCGCAAGAGGAAGAGATACCAATTTGTCCACTGAGAGTAGCCTCAATAGTCAATAATGCAATACAGCCACATGAAATGTTGCATTTTGAGTATGGGGGGTGACTCTCCTTCTTGACAAAACTCTCACTCTCTTGCTCTCTATACGCTATCGCTATTGCTCTCACCACCTGCACATCAAATCCATAGTGAATAAGTTCACACCCGTTGGAGTTGTCAAGAAGAAATGTAGGAATGAAAGTAGACGCAGACGAGGCAGGTGGAGGGAAAGTGGGTACACCAAAAACATAAATTACAACACAAGGCAACAAGCATCACAGATTGATGATATATAACAGTGTGAGGTGGATTTTCCTTTAACGCTGCAATATCTTAAGTTAAAGCTAAGCTAAGTTAAGCCCTTTGAGGCTGTAACGGTGACTAAGGGCTATACAAATAAAATGTGATTTGATTTGATTAAAGCCTGTTCTTATGGGAACACACTATGAAACCAGTGTCCCAGGAGGACGGGCACAGGCTGAGGTTGTGTCTACTTTATCACACCACTCACAATGACACACGCTTATGGCCACAGCTCTTTTCTTTGACTGTGTATGAACCTTTCTATCCACTTTACCCTCTGGGTCATTTGGTTGGCAAACTCCACAGATCCATGCTAAGTCCATTAGAACAGTTTAGCATTCAGGCTATGTGTAATGGCTACCCTCTTGTATCTGTTGGGATCTCAGGTGTTAATGCTGTAATGGGCATTAGAGCAGCCTTGGCACGCACAGAAAGCCATTACAGAACCAAGGTAGCTTTAACAAGGTCAGTGCATGTGGCCCAATCATAAGGCTTTTAGTAGGTCACGTGATGAAGCCGGGGGTGAGGAGAGTGAAATTGACCGAATGATGTAACAAACATGAAATGTAGCAACACACACTTGTATTGATGAACACACACACCACGCACCCAAACGCAAATACAGACTGAGGTGAGACACGGAACACTGACATATTTTTCTTCACACACACACACGCACACACACACACACACACACACACACACACACACGCACACGCACACGCACACACACACACACTCTCTCTCTCTCTCTCTCTCTCTCTCTCCCCTTCCCCTTCTCGCTCAAACAGGATATTGAGCTGTAAGACTTGAAAGGAGTAGACAAACCTTTTCTGAATTAGCAGCATGTTGGGCTTAGTCTGCTCTTTAATGTGGAGGAAAGAGAGAGAGGGACGAGGAGAGAAGAGAAGAGAGGGAAGAAAAGAGATGAGGGAGAGATTTCAGCAGCTTTGTGGTTTTGAATGGAAAACCGCAGTCCACATTTTAACCCTTATTTAACCACGGTAGTTAACTGACAGCACATTCGTATTTGCAGTAACAGCCAGGGGGAATGGTTAGTAGGTGGAGTGAGGCTTTCATCCCCGTTTCACACACACAACATAGGAATATTATGGAATGCTGATCCAGGTTCTTGTAGGATGTAATTCACACAGAGCCTCGTACACAAGAATGTCCCACGTCACTACCATTCACACCTTCATGTGTGTGTCCTTCCTGGATTCCTATTTGGGCTGTCACCTTGTAATGTCATCAAAAACAAATTCTGTGTACTTCTGTGCCGGAGTAATTTGGTTACCTTGCTGTAAATTACCAAATACCTCATTGCACCTGTTATTTGCTTGCTAATTTCTCCTTACCCTTGAATGGAGAGAACTTCTTTCATTTCATCCTCTTTCCAGCTGTCCATTTCTTCTTTTCTTCTTTCTGCCCACTCTTGACTAGTCACTTTTATGTCATACTTGTGTGCCAGATAAACAAAGCCAAAGAGGTGTGGCCCCATGACACAGGTTAAGCGCTGAACTTTCACACCAAGCGGAGCAGAGTTTGACCCAGGTCTCAACACGGCGCTTGACCAGAGTCATTTTGTTGGTCAACTTACCCCAGCCAACCCTTACACCCTGATGGAAATACCAGACTATTTCCCGGTCACTGGTCCAGTGTGAAAGTGGTAATAGCCAGAACACCTGGTTCAGTGCAGTGCATGGCTCAAGGAGTGCTTTGCTAGCAGCTATTAAAGTTGTCCTAGGCAAGTCTGTGATCTGCAGGATCTGCACAGCTTTTAAACACCCAGCAGTGGAAATGGCAGATACAGACAAACACAGCACTGTGCCATTACAATAGAGCAAGCCAATAACACACAGCAATGCAGCCAACAATCAGTTGCTTGCAATGTCTCACTGTCAATAATGAACGACACATTTACTGTAGCTCTTTGGAGTGATCTGCCAGACCTGCCATGCTCTCTATGTTGACTGCTTAGGTTAGTATAGCAACTTATCAATGTGGAGAAAGGGGTTAAAAGGTACTTCTTTTCTGATTTATTCTGTTTTTCTCCCCCTTGAGCTAAACTCTCATTAGCTGTTGCCAGGACTGCTGTCAAATTTTAGTCTTGGACAGTTCACATTACACAAGCCTGACTAGACCGGGCCCAACAAAATCAAAGATTTGATTCAGACTCATACTGGCCTGGAGTCTTGACTGATTGCCCCCCCCCCCCCCCCCCCCAGTAGAGGACTACTGGAAGTGAAAAAACTGTGATTATCACTGGCAGTGATATTCATGCCGTGTTATTAGCATGACATCACAATCAGCATGACATTACAACAACACAAAAGTGTTTTGGTATTTCTGCTGTTACTGATCAGTTATTGATTACTTGGTACTTTGGCTGTCACAGTTTAGTTACTTACTGTAATAATCAAATTAACACACACACACACACACACACACACACATCTCGGGCATCTTCTCTGAAAGAAGACTTTGTATTCCAGATAACCGACTGGATCACTTCAGCACTAGCTCTGTGTATGTATGTGTGTGTGTGTGTGTGTGTGTGTGTGTGTGTGTGTGTGTGTGTGTGTGTGTGTGTGCGTGTGTGTGTGTGCGTGTGTGTGTGTGTTTATTTCAACACACTACCCTTTTATCTATATATGTAGCAGTGGTGGGCCACATCACCGTTTAAACTGCCACTATGTCAAATATGGAAATGGAAATAGAAAAGGGATATTTAGATTATTTAGAATTAGCAATAACTACAACCTTCATTAGAGCCAAAACCAACACCCAACACCTTCGTCGCATGTCACCCATTTATTGTGGCAGGCTGGTTAAGGAGCCCACTGAGTCACTGAGTCACCTCTGAGACAATACTCTAGCTCAAAAATACCCTTGTGACACATAAAACTCCAAAACCACAACTATTTAATGAGAACCAGATCACATCGCGCTGCACAACTTTATACTAAGCAAACACATGCTCACACTCTTGTCGCATTGTGGGCCTACCTGGGGGAATGTTGTGCAGATGCATGCGTGTACAGACTCACACATACACACACACACACACACACACACACACATACACGTAATATGATATGGCTGACTGCCTGCAAACCTGCCTTGAGTCCAGATTATGGTTAATACCGCATTGTTCAGTTTAGATATTAGAGAGAGCTCTTTCTCTCTATCATACACACATACATACACACACACATGCACGCACACACACTCTCTCTCTCACACACACACACACACACACACACTCTCTCTCTCACACAGCTTTGATATCAGATGACTGTTAAAGCTGATAAAAAATTCCAAAACTTTGGTGCCTCATGTGGTTCAGACCTTTTGGTTTGTGAGCCTCTATCAGTCAAATTGAAACCTCCTGTGTTAATAAACATACGTGTCTTTGTGCAAGAGGTATGTATCATGATTTTTCTTTGCAACCTTATTACTTATGCCCTGCTGCTGCCTAATCATCCGCTGAAGCAGCAGCTGGAGCAGTAGCTGTATAGCATTAGAAAGTGTTCAGTATGTGTGTGTGTGTGTGTGTGTGTGTGTGTGTGCACTTTCACACTTGCGGTAGTTAAAAGGAGATTTTCCGTGTTGAGAACAAAGCGACTCAGTGACTGAGGGAATGGCTGAAAACACTGTTGACGCATTAAGTGCTCAGTAGGACTGTGTGTGTGTGTGTGTGTGTGTGTGTGTGTGTGTGCGTGTCTGTGTTAAAGACTCCTGGGGGAATTACAGCCTCATGAAAAGCAGACCAAAGTCCCGAGCAGACTGTGAGATAGCGTGACAACTTGCTGATGCGATTTTCTTTACTTTATACCGAACACACATCAATAGATGCATGACACCGAAGAGAAATAAGAAGCAACTCCTGTTTTGTAAACCTTCTATGAAAAGCCAGTCCACAATCTGATAGCTCAAAGCTTTAGAGGGGATGGTCGTATGGTTAGCAATAATGCATGTGACACCAGTGGTGCCAAATTTAAACCCCACATCAGTGAAATTGCTTTTCCACAACCAAAAGTGTTCCAAGGACAAACTTGTTGTTCAAACAGTCAAATGTCAGAAATCATAATCCCAACACTGACAAACAGTTTTTCCTGCTTTTCTCATCCTGATCTTTGAACTAACCTTAAAGGGTAATTCCGGGATTTTTCAACCCGGTCTCTATGTCCTTACGGATTACGTTACCGCCATTGAGCCGCCGTTACGCGACTGCCGGTTGAGCCGATGGACCGGAGCAGCTCCCAAACTTCGGGGATCTATTATGCGGTAAGCTAGGCGATTTTGTGGACATAGAGACAAATCCCGGTTAAAAAATCCCGGAATTACCCTTTAACATCACTTTTTTAAGAAGTTGTGGAGAAAAAGAACATGATGGATCAGTTGTGAGGAACTGCTTGTGTGTAACTTTTATTAAAACTTCTACTAAATAATATGCGTTTTGTAAGCTTTCTACAAACACCTCATAATATGTGTATGTTCATGTAGTGTGTGTGTGTGTGTGTGTGTGTGTGTGTGTGTGTGTGTGTGTGTGTGGGTGCGTGCTTCCTGATTGTGGGTGGGCCCATTAGCCCTAACAAGACACCAAAGTGGGGCACAACCTCTCATAGCATTATGGGTCGGTGGTTTAGGAAAAAATGTTCTGACTTGCAACCACACACACACACACACACACACACACACACGTCAGGGTGTTTGGTTTATGTGAGCAATGTTTGTTATGATGTGTGTCGTATGATCAGGGTACTGTGTGTATGTGCGTGTGTCTGTATGTGTGGTTTGGCAAGCGTCGTTGTGTGTGTTGTGGTCAGTCAGTGTGTGTGTGTGTGTGTGTGTGTGTTGTATAAGTCCTTCTTTATTGAGGTTTTATGATGAAACATGAAGACTGACCCTAATTCAAACCATATGACAGCACGTGTGTTTGATCTCCGCAAGCTCTGTGACTCACAGAGGGGATCACGGTGTGTGTGGTCACACACTCGCTTTCCACATGTGATGGGTTAATGGTTTCACACACACACACACACAGACGCACACAGACACACACACACACACACAGACACACACAGAGAGAGAGAGAGAGAGAGAGAGAGAGGGAGAGTACAAGTGACAAAGTGCTTTTAAGCAAAGCACTAAACACCTACCAATACCAAAATCTGCAGCTGAAGTGTGTGTGTGTGTGTGTGTGTGTGTGTGTGTGTGTGTGTGTGTGTGTGTGTGTTCAGTTACTTACTTACTACATATATATTACATCTACTTGGCTCTTCCAACATTAGAAGGAACCAATAGTAAGAAGCACATGGGTCAAATGAAGAGTTCCTTCCTCCTTTGACGTATTCACCATTTGAAAAGTATGACACCTCCACTGACAAAATGATTGCCTTGAAAGTAAAACTTACAATTGAGCGTTATTTGTCTTGAGCCCTTAATTTACAAAACAGAAACAATTTAACTTGTATTTTTCTGTTTTTTAAATGAGCACTGAGTATAAGGAACCAAATCTTTCCCAAAATGGGGATGCAGCATTAGGAAATGATGCCTGTCAAATATTCCTGTGTGCCTTGAGACGTGGTAGGCCAAGAAATAAGAGGAGTAAATGTAAACTGTGTTTTCAGATTGGAGTTTGATTGGGGTTAATTTGCCCTGGATTTAGTAAACTCAAACTACAAAGCCATGATAAAACTAAATTTGTGCACAAACATGAAAATCGCCAAACTGGAGTTACTGATATATGGAAGCAAATAAGTGACATTTATATTTACATTTTTAAACACCACTGAATTCATAACATTGAGTCGGTCGCCCGGATGTTCTATCTGAATTTACTTGAATTTTTGGATCTGAATTTGTGAACATTGGAAACAAAAATGTAAAATTGAGTTTTTGAAATTGCAAAACTTGAAATGTCATATTTGAATTTTGAAGAAGTGAATTCAAAACCAATAAATTCAGGTACATGGTTTTCAAAGTAAAATGTTTCAGTGTTCAAATTCAAATATAAATGTCACTTATTTGCTTCCATACCGACAGTGGCGAAGTGATGAAGCCAGTGCTGTGCAGCCGGGGGGGGGGGGGGGGCAACTGAGACTAGACGTGTGTTTGCACTTGTGTGTCCTTGCATCTCTAATCTAAATAAAGTGTGTGTATTTGTTTATGTGCCTTGGGTAACTCTTTAACATACTCTCTGCATGTGTACAGTGTAAATATTTGCCTGCTCATCCTGCTCTCTGTGCATGTGTGTGTGTTTGTGTGTGCTTTTCCCTAGGTGGTTCCTGAGAAAAGTAAGAAAACAAATACACCCATTATTAATGCTGACTCGCTCTCACACTATAATTCACACCCTCCTCCCTGTCGGAGCGCCATCACTCTCTTCTCCCGCTTTTTCCTGCTTTTTTCACTTTCTCTGTTAATCTCTCTCCCCCCCCCTCCACCACCTCTCTTGAGATATGTCTCTCTCTTCCTCCTCCTCCTTCTCTCTTTTTCTCCTCTTCTCACCAGTGTTTCTCTAGTGTTGATAGTCTTGTCTCTGGGGAGAACACACACAGACGAACCGTATGAAGCTGTAAACCCCTGATGGCTCTGTCTCTGTTTCCTATCGCTGCCTTACAGGATTCACCATACACAAAGAGCGCACATACACTCAGGCAAACGCACAACTCTACACACACACATACACAAGGACACACAGATAAATATTGTCTCAAAGGCATACACAGACATACAGCACAGTAAGTACTGTGTGTGTGTGTGTGTGTGTGTGTGTGTGTGTAAGAGTGAGAGAGAGAGAAAGAGAGAGAGAAATAATGCACTTGTCTGTTCATATTTATTGCACATTGACTCTGAGCAACACAATAATGATGCTTGTCATGTTCCATTGGGAGGGATGAGCACTCATGCACACACACAAACACACACACATACACACACACACACATGCAGAGACAATTATAAGCATTTACATTTGCATGCGCAATCTAAACGGCGCATACACACAAAGAAACATATGGAAATACATAGACACAAAAAAGACATAGAACATACAAAGAATAGGACAAACGCTCAAACCCACACACATATTCATATGCAAACATACACACATGCACACATTCTACATACATCAGCAGATCATACGTACACATCCCTCCCAGCCACTGTTCCAGTACATGTAGACAAATCAACCTTGAATAGATTTCTTAAGATTCAAAACTTCTCTCAAATAAATAATCAAAGGATAGTGATAGTGACTTTTAAGCTCTTTATTTCGTCCTATGTCCTTTAATAAACCATTAAACATAATAATAAAATAAAATAATAAAAAGCTCAAATGGAATAAAAATCTATAATACCTGTTACAAATTTGATGACTTTTTTTATTGCTAGCTTACAACATTCATTATTTTCTTCATGCAGAATCAGATGGAACTAGTCTCAAGGTTTTTTTCCTGCAATTTAACCGTCTTTACAAGCTCTATTCCCACATTTCTGAGGGGTTTGATACTCTGCCCTAAAAGTATGTTGAGGATGCTTTGCTTAGTTATACACCTTACCTATTAGTTTTACTATTTGGGGCATAAAAACTTTAATGCTGGAGATGCTCAAAACTGCTCTGAACACAGATGGAGGCTTAGAATTCCAAACTATGTGTGTTCATGCATGCAGGTGTGTGTGTGTGTGTGTGTGTGTGTGTGTGTGTGTGTGTGTGTGTGTGTGTGTGTGTGTGTGTGTGTGTGTGTGTGTGTGTAGCCCCGGGCTGATTAGGGGAGGCATGTGGTGGCCATTTAGAGGGATTAGATCTGTCAGAGACATCAAGCACGACTAATTATTCTGTTAGCACACTACACTGCAGGGATAGAGGGACTGAGAGAGAGAGAGAGAGAGAGAGAGAGAGAGAGAGAGAGAGAGAGAGAGAGAGAGAGAGTTAACACATTGGGCAGCAGGGAGGAAAAGATGGAGAGAGAGGGAGGGAGATGAAAGCTGGAAAAGAGGACAGAGATGGGAGAGATGGGAGATGTATTTAGACATGGAGATAAATGCAGCAAGGCAGAAGAGAGGAAAAGAGAGGAAGGAAAAGAGTGTGTGTGTGTGTGTGTGTCAGAGAGAGAGAGAGTGAATGAGAGGAGAAATCAGAGCTATTATTGATATCCAGTGAGAATATACATTCTGTGTGTGAGAGATGAATTGAAAGCAACAGAGACGGGGGGCAGATTTGAAAGTGTATGACTGAACAGCCTTCTGGGAAATGTGTGGAAGATCGAGGCAGGTTTGAAATAAAGCAAAAGAGAAAAAAACAGAGCGAGAGAGAAAGAAATGAGAGAGAGATGATAAAGAGAGACGATAAAGAAAAGAAAAGAAAAATAAAGAGTTATATAAAGAGAAAGAGGAGAGAGAGAAGGGGGTGACCTACCTCATGCCTTCATGGATGACTGCATTTGTATCCAAACATCCCAACATGCACTGCTCTGCCACTCCGAGCGAAATCACCCGGCAGCACCCAATCAGCCGTGGCCTTTTACCACCTCGCCGTAGGGCTGAGTGTGTGTGTGTGTGGTATGTGTGTGTTTGTGTGTATGCCTGTCGCTGTGTGTTTGTATGCATGCGAGTATGCGTGTGAGAGTGCACACACTCTTTGCACATCTGTTTGGAGGATGTTTATGTGTGACAGTGTGTTTCTCTGTGTGTGTGTGTGTGTGTGTGTGTGTGTGTGTGTGTGTGTGTGTGTGTGTGTGTGTGTATGCATGTAGACTTCCTCACTGCACTGCCTCTCTGATTTATCCTCAAAGAGACAGGTCACCCATCTCCTCTCCCACACCTCCATCCCTCTCTCCATCGTTGGCTCCCTCTCTCCACCAATCCATCCATTGCTCCCTCCTGTGTCCTCTCTAGTTTCTCTCCCTCCATCTTTCCCTCCTCTCCTACATTCATCTCTTTGTCCATTTCGTCCCTCTCTCCATCCCTCCCTCTTCCCGTCTATCCCTCCCTCGTCCCCCATTTACTTCCCACAGCGTAGACCATTTCCTGAATCCCATTGAAGTGCAAAGATTTCAGATTTAATACATCCCCCTCATGTGATGTGCTCGGGTTTCCTGGGGGAGGGCTGAGCGGATCGAGGGAGGAGAGGAGGGGGAGACAGGAGGTGTGAAGAAGGCGTGGGAAGTTTTAAAAAAGATAAGACAGAGGGGAGGACAGATGGAGAGGAAACTGGGGGGGGGGGATGATGGATCGATGGACGGACAGACGGATGGAAAAAGAGAGAATGACAATAGGTGAGAAGAAGGGCAGAAATTAGATATCTGATGGGAGGAGAAAAGAAAAACGAGGAGGAAGGGGGTAATAATGGGGAAGAGGAGAAGGAAAGGGTTGAGAATGGGGAAGAAATAGAAAAAAGAGAAGGAGAAGAGAAGGGAGGGGGGGTGAGGAGATTCTAACCAGGTGATCTGGTGTGTTAAGTTACAAAGCTGCTGACAGACGGCGACAGTCCCATCACATCACTGAGGCTCCACTCTTGTTTGCGTTTACCTTTGTGAATCTGTTGCACGTGAACACACACGCACACACAATTACAAACACACATACACACAGCAGTCATGTATGCTGCCTCTGAGGTATGCTTGTCACGGTGATATACGGTGGGGTCCAAACGTCTGAGTCCAGTTTGTTTGTTCAGTATGACTTCAGTTTGTTTTCATCATTTATCAAAAGCTAATACTTTTTTTTGCTCAGCTGATACTTCTTATTCAAGAATACATCATTTACAACTGATACAAATCACTTTTTTTTTTTTTTTTTTAGATCTTTGAGAAATGCTCGTATGAAATATATCTGAATGTCTTGTTCACACATATGGAGTAGGTAAGTACTGATCAATTAAACTAGGTGTCATAAAATTGCACTACTACCGATAAGACTAAAAACTGCTTGGAAAGTGATACAATTTAATCTTGTAAGTTTATGTTGATGTGAAAACTCAAGTAAACCCAAGTAGCTGCTAAGTTGGTTATCCCTTTAGTAAAATAAATAAATTAATTAATTAATTATAATAATAATAAATAATAAATAAATCCACTTATTTTGAGGCCACAGGGATGTGAAGTTTTTTTTAACAGCCTCGGAGTCGTGAAACGTACTCAGTTTAGTTCATGTCAAATTTGAATGTCAGGGGTCATTTCACCTTTTTAAGAACTCGTAAAATGCAAGTATTTAGCTAACGACAGAACATTAACTCTAAATTGTTTCTTAATAGCTTGCATAGGACAACTCTTTCTGAATAAAGGTGAAGTGAAGCTTCCCAGCCCTGCTCAGCAGAGAGGAGACTTCATGGGCTGGTGACTGCTGCACTCTGCTGGTCAGGATGGAAAATCGTACTATTTGTATGTTGGGGGGTGTTTTCAAGATGAAACACCAGGAAACAAATGTGCCTATTCATTTTGGTGGCAAAGAGAGCGAAAGAGAGAGAGCGAGAAAGAAGGGAGCAAGAGAGAGAGAGAGAGAAAGTAACACTGATAGTGAACAAGAAGTGAGATGAGAAATGAGACTGAAGGACCATTGGTAAGTGGAAGAGGAAACAAGAAAGAGAGAATTTGAGAAACCAAAATGAAGAACGTTATTCTGTTAAGCTCTAATTGCAGAATTATCTCAACTTCACCTTCTCAACTAAGGATATTAGAGAGCAAGAGAGAGAGGAACAGAAACAGAGACTGCTGAGACTGGTTAGTGTGGACATGCATGATGTGGTGTGAGCGCTGAAAGCAGGTTTCTTCTGGGCTGCCAGAGTTGAGACCTCTGGAGGTGTCATGGCCATAATTCAAAGAAGAATCGGTTACAACTGGTTACACCAGATTCTGTATATTGGCAGGTAAAACATGAGAGTTATTTCTTATATACTCTCACCCATTTCCCTTACCTTTCTGTGACTTACATCACCCACACACACAGCCATGCTGAAGATGACGTGGACATTCTGATCATCTTCCACTGTGTTTGGGGATTTCAGAGGCTCAATAATCCTGTTTGCAGATTTCCCAAATTTGTAGCATCTACCCCAAGTCAGTGTAGATTTAGAGACACTCAATACTTCATGCTGCAGTCCAAACCTAAATTGCCTTTTATTCACCAAGGAATGTGTCTGGGAGCAAATACTGGGCAGAGGCATAGAAAAATTGAGTGCAGTATGTACGCAGAATGATCGGTTCTATTTATTTCAGAAATATTTATCAAACGTTGTCAGTCAGCCAGCCATGGATTTGAATAGCAAAATAAAAGTAAAGTAACACCTTTGGCCTAAATGTCAGGGTAGGAATGGTAATATGAACAGAGCTCAGGGACGAGACTGGAGTGGTAGCAGGATGAGCAAGATGAGTTGAATGAGGGAGGAGAGGAATGCATGGCTGATTGGAAAATTGGAAATGAGCAAAAGTCAGTTTTCTGCCATGGAGAGTAGGAGAAGATACATAAAGGGAAGGGAAGAGGAGATACTAAACAACCACCTACTGAGGCAGAGCAGCCCAGTCTGTCCAAACCCGTCCAAACAGCACTTCTTACCTCACTGGTCTTGTAAGACACAAATACAGGCTCTGCGGCTCCAAGAAGGAGTTGACTATGGTTTGGCCACACTAACCTCCGTGAATTTATTAATGGTTGTTTCAAACCAGATAAAAAGACAACTAGCAGCACTCAAGGTCCATATTAGTCAGATATTTATTTATTTCCAGAATTTATTATAGTGTCATTATTTATTATACTCTTTTTCATAAAGCTGTCTCTGATCAGCCTCTCTTTCTCAGTGAAGGACACTCACACAATTGCTGTTTATATTTAAAATAACAATTTATGGACGAAAAAACATATTTCTCAACATATTTTGTATAAAGTGACACAATTAACAACTATTAAAATTGAGTGCATATCTTGTTGCTGTATAAGGAAAACATATGTTGTATATGATTCATACTTACTATAACTTACTTCTGTATGAGCGTCAACAAGAAAGGGCCTGTTGAGTGAACGACGGTCCTACCCTGCGTTGCGCATGAGCAACGCGCCATTGAAGGAAATAGTACCGTGTGTGTGAGTGATCTGGGGAGGGAGGGAACGAGCGATCATAAACCTGGAAACGAAATCTGTGATTTTATTCCAGTCTAGCTCTGGCCAAATCCGCACTCCTGTTTTGGGGGATGTAAGGATACGATTGTGCGACAAGGGATGTTTTCATCGTGTTTTTGCAAACGATTGAGGAATCTTATGCGGATAAACCAAGAGGCATACATCATCTCCATAGTCCCAACGTCGGCACGGTAACTTGGGACAGACAGGGCTCTCATGCTAGCTACCGTTTAGCTAACTTGAGGAGGTCGCCTAACAGCTAGCTTGCTGGGTAGCGTTAGTTCGCGGTATTGCTCGGTACAACGATCATAATTATCAAGATTTTAGACAGACGAGTAAACTTCTTCTTGTTGCTTAGCAAGAAAAATAGCAAACAAATATCTGTTTGCCGTTGCCTGAAACTGTCATAACAAACACATGCTAACCTAACGTTAGTGTGCTGCGTTAGCTAGCTAGTTAGCATAGTTTGCTAATCAACAATCATCAACGCTAGCTTTATGTTATCAGTAGCAGGCTAGGAGCTAGTAAGACCAGTATTAAGCTGGTCAGAATATAAAAAGAGCATGTCCGGTCACAACTTTCAAAATAAAACCGTTGTTGATAACCGATTGTGAAAACAAATATAGAAAGGACAGAAGTGAAGAACAAGTTGTAAATGAAAATGCTATTGATGTTTTTGGAAAATCTTATTAATGCATATACTAATTGTCATACCACCTTACAGCAAGACAGCCAGAATAGGCCTCTACTAAAATGCTCATTTATGTTAGGCTGTGACAGCTGAAAGACTCAAACACAAAATGTATATCAGAAAACTATATATATGAAGACAGCAAATTGTTATCTAGATTTTGTTAGTCCAACAAGTATATATTTACATTTAATATACTTATAAAGTGCGTAATAACTCACAGTATATAAATACTCACAGACACACACATATGATCTACACCCACATCTACAATTCTGCCAGAGATACATGTTAAAACATAGTTTTCGTGGTTTAGTCTTTGTGACCTTCAACAGCCTAACTAGATGACAAGCACAATGTATTTAAGTGGAGGTGTATTGTTTATTGTGTGTGTCACTGATGTAGGACAAGCTTAATTAGAAGACAAATCCTCCAAGTTATCCTGTATGTTTTTTTGTGTTGAAGTCATCCAAAAAAATGTAACCATTCTTTTCCTGCCCTTCCATGCATCATAATACAGTATAACCTGATTTTCCTGTGCCACATTTCCCAAAGTCTATTTTTTCTTCTTTCTTTTTTCCAAAAGGGACAAACGTTTATGCTTTTATTTTGAAGGCAATCTTCCTACTTGTGGTCTTTTTGTGTCCATCTCTGGGTGCTTGACATAACTTATTTTAAACTAAAAGGAGCCACACTGGCGCCGCTAGCTGCACGCGAACAGTTAAAAGTTGTTGTTGTTGTTGTTGTTGTTTTTACCTTGAGTAGACAATTCTGGGTTTTTGCAAACGTAGTTGTAGTTGTGAAAACTGACGGTTAGTTAGTTGATCAGCCAGCGTTATACAGCTAATAGCTACTAGTGCTATAGCCTCATAATTTTAGGTTCATACATTCCAGTCACCTACACTCAAAACAACCGTCGAGTGTGTTTATCGGTCTTAGCTGGTGAGCTGTGTCATTCAGGTTGGCTCATTATTACAAGCTATTAGTAACATGGCAGTAATGGTAACTGAATGCCACTGGCCACACAGAGCAAGCATATAATTTGGCTCATAGACTGCCGTGGTCACGGTCGCTAGACAGGTCAGTAACGTTACTCTAACCGTGTTTGTTGTCTTCTCTTTCAGATACCTTATTTTTTGCGTCTGAAGCTGATACGTTTGTGAACACAGAACTATCTAAAACCAAAACAAACTACTGGCTATTTACCGGGTGGATCCAGTCACCTCGGTGACCTATGTGAAGACTATCCATCTGCTGATGTTGTGCTTCACAATATAAACAATATATCTATATCTGGGTCAAGAGAACTCCCTCATCCCCTCGCTACATCTAATACAGCCAGACACATAAGTCAAGATGTCTATCACCAACACACCTACTAGCAATGATGCTTGCCTGAGCATTGTGCACAGCTTGATGTGCCACAGGCAGGGTGGTGAGAGCGAGACTTTTGCTAAGCGGGCTATCGAGAGCCTGGTGAAAAAGCTGAAGGAGAAAAAGGATGAGCTGGATTCACTCATCACGGCTATCACCACCAATGGAGCCCACCCCAGCAAGTGTGTAACCATCCAGAGGACACTGGACGGTCGGCTGCAGGTAGGACAATTCAGCTGGATTTCCTTATTACATAATTCCTAGTTTTAGCTAGCTAAAACAACACCCAGGGCATTCACATCAGATATCCAACAATCCAACAATTTGAGCGTAGAAGTCTAAATATGCAAGCTGTGATATATCATGAAATAGTCATTGCAAATTTAGCAGGAGATTCCTACTAGGAAACCCATAAGTAATATTCTGATATAAGTAATTTATTCTGCAATATTACTTACTGAAAACTTTAAAGGCTGGATTCCAGTCGTGGAAAACGCATGGATAATGAGTAATATGTCTTGGGAAATTATGCTTAAGTCTTGGAAAATCAGAAAGCTGCTGGCCCTTCAATCAAAACTCACCAGCTAAAAGCAGTTGAAAAGCTAAAAGCCAGTGAAACCTTTTTCAACAGTTTTAGGACAGTTGTGTTTGACCAGTTGTCACATGCTATTCACCTCACAAAAATGGTAACAGTGGAGTGCAAGCTGTGTTCTTTTCTTCCAACAGTTGACTTCAAGCTAAAGTATAAATTCAACCTCAGCCATAAAGACGGTGGAAGGAATGATTATTTTACCCAGTTGTCATGTTGTTGAGGAATTCCTTCCTGCACTGATCTAGTGAGTAACTGACTCTGTTTTTCTGTATCCTTACCCTATATTGTTGTTCCTAGGTGGCTGGACGTAAAGGATTCCCCCATGTAATCTATGCCAGATTGTGGAGGTGGCCAGACCTGCATAAGAACGAACTGAAGCACGTCAAATACTGCCAATTTGCCTTTGACCTCAAGTGTGACAGTGTGTGTGTCAACCCCTATCACTATGAGAGAGTGGTGTCTCCTGGTATAGGTGAGTAACACGGGGAGTTTTCTCTGGCCAGGTTTCACTCACGTGATAGGACTGGGCGTAATTCTTAAACTTATTCATGGTAACGCATTATGACTTGAAGTCTAGCTTGCCTTGCACTGAGCAGGGGTAGTGAAACAGTTGTGGGAAGAATTCAGGATATCAAAACGTTTTTCTGCACATGCTGTTACATTACTACTTTCTCTAGTTCTCGATATATATTTTACTTGGACGATACTTGGACCCTTGTGAGAATTGAACCCCTAACCCTGGCTTTGTGCCACTCATTTATTTTTGTCTTTGTCCTCAGACTTATCAGGGCTCACACTGACCAGTTCTGGACCCAGCACAGCACTGATGGTTAAGGATGAGTACGATTTTGAGGGACAGCCCAGTCTGCCCTCCATCGATGGAGGGCATTCTATCCAGACCATCCAGCACCCTCCCTCCAGCAGCCGTTCGGCCCCCTCTGAGTCCTTTGGCACCCCTGCCCTGCTCCCACCCTCTGAGGCCTCCACCTCTGCCTCAACATCGGCCTTCCCTGCCATTGTTGCTGGATCAGGGAGTAAGATAAAATGTTAAAATATGGAACTCTGTGTGTGTCTGCTGCTTCTGTCTGTGTCTCGTTGATTTCTGTGCCTGTCTGTCATGTTTGCAGTCCTACCCATGTGTCTGTGTGATTCCACTTTCACATCAATAAAGGCCCTCCTGTCATCACTGCCATATTATATATCGTCGCTGTTGGGCGGAAACCTCGTATCTCCATATTTTGTCATTTTTATTTTTCTTCATAAATCAATGCTATTGGTCACTCTTTACGTCTGTGTGTGGGTTTCATACATTTTTAACCAATGAAAAGTATTAAAACAAGCTTGTGACTAAATCTCGTAACTCCATTGGATCCTCACAATATCGGCAAAACCTCATAGCTCCACCTCGTCTCCATTTTGAATTGTGCCGCAAGCGCCGCAAACAGCTGAGCTGAAAGTAAACAGTGACAACTTTACGAGGCGATTTCGTTTTTTTTCATTTCCTGAAAAATTACAGGTTTTGGACATAGAAGGTTTGCGCCCGACAGCGACGATATACATATATATATAATATATATATTATTTATTTGAGTTTGTACTGTTTGTCTACTTTGTCTACTTATTTTTTCATCTGACCTCTGTTCCTAATTTCTCCCCAGATGCCAGCGCCACCTGGTCTAGAAACAGCAGTTTCACCCCCAACATGCCGCACCACACCAATGGTCATCTACAGCACCACCCTCCAATGCCACACCCCGGACACTACTGTGAGTTCACACACACACCATCACTACAGCTGCAAGTACATACTGTCAGTACCACTGCACGTATAACACACCATCAGTACTACTGCAAGTATACACACACGCTATCAAGCCCTTCACTGTAATGCAGTTACATGTCAGTCACTGTCATCTCTCTCTCTTCTAGGGCCAGTTCACAATGAGCTAGCCTTTCAGCCTCCCATATCCAATCACCCAGGTGAGAACACACACAACCCAAAAGTACATAATCCGTGGACAGAGTTTTCAGGCATGGTAGGGCTGCACAATTAATAAAGATTACGGTTACAGGTGCAGCACTGTGGTAATGGTGATGATTTGCCATTACTGCATTTAATACTCCCCGCTGTGTGCTGTTGCTCTAAACAGCAAATGTATTGTAACCATTACTGGTTCACTCTATAACACATCCCCGTATCCAGCAACCTCTCCAAGGAAAACGGAGATAATGGAAGCCATCGCAGTAGTTATGGAAAGTTATGGAAAATGGAAAATGTGTATATAGTTTTGGAAATATCATGTACATTTGTTGATAATGTTTTTTTCCCAACCACTGAAATGTTTAATGTCAAGCCATCCAGAAATAAGACCTTTGATATTCAGATCGACTATTCACCATAAAAATTGTTGTCTAAAACCATCGTTTAGTGTGAGCCCATATTATATGTCACGGAACGGTCATGATTAGCAAACGGTGTAGGAACCCTGGTTTAATTTGACACTGTGAGTGTGTATTATGTTTGCATTCCTGCACGTCTTGTCTATATGAGTGTGCAACACTCCCTGAACCATGGCCACGGTATTAATTATAGATTTGTGCATTGTTACCGGATCAGGTAGATTCTGAAATTACACAAAAGTTTAATGCCGCCTGGGCAGGTAGGGAGGGGCAGCACACATCTCCTGTTCAGATCTAATGAAGGTTCCTGCTTTCCATACAGTTCCTTAATTATATCCTGTCTCTTGCTCTGCCTGGATCGTATTCTTTTTTACAACTTTACTTTAGACATTACTAGTTTATGAAGTTACTAATGTTGGGCTGATCCCTCTGTCCCAGCCCCAGACTACTGGTGCTCCATTGCCTACTTTGAGATGGACGTACAGGTCGGTGAGACGTTCAAGGTGCCTTCCACCTGCCCCATTGTGACGGTGGACGGCTATGTTGACCCCTCAGGAGGAGACCGGTTCTGTCTGGGCCAGCTCAGTAACGTACACCGCACTGAGGCCATCGAAAGAGCAAGGTAGGTGGCTCGTTTTATACACTATGTTCCCCCTGATAGAGGAGATTTATATTTTAAGAAGCAAAATTGATGGTTAAAAATGCATCATCTGTCTAAGTTGTTTTTGGCTGATAACATGTCATTTCAAATAAATGTCAAGCATTGATCATCACAAGTAATACTTGACAGCTAGTACCTGTAGATGTGAGCTGATGAAAATATAAAAATCCAATTAAGTATCAGCTGATAATCAGTGTCCATATATATCTCTCTGGCTCCACTGTGTGGCCCCTTGCATATCCTGTAATACTTTTCAGCTTCCATCTCTGATCACCAAGGCAGTGTGTCTGTTTCAGTTAGTTTAAGTCTTACAAGATTTAACAGCCATATCAGTCCCATCAATTCAGGTGATACTTTACAAGTGCATGCTGAAGTGCATCCATTCATCCAACCGTTCCAAGATGTTATGAATAGATTATCACATCTACACCTCTTACTTCCTGTTCTTCCTCCCCTCTTATTTCCATTCTCTCCCTGCCTCTTTCCCTATTCCCTTCACTCCTTTCCTTCCTGTTTCCTTTCCTCTTCCAGGCTTCACATCGGTAAAGGGGTCCAGTTGGAGTGTAAGGGTGAGGGAGATGTGTGGGTGCGTTGCCTTAGCGACCACGCAGTGTTCGTGCAGAGTTACTACCTGGACAGAGAGGCAGGCCGTGCCCCAGGAGATGCTGTTCACAAGATCTACCCCAGTGCTTACATCAAGGTATGGATATCAGAGACGCTTTCTCAAGGTTTCACTCCTCACATGTTTTCTCCAATATTCATCCTGCAATGAACACCTTGCAGACCCACACTCAGGGGCACTGTAAAAAGAGGATGTCGCTCAGTGTTGGCATTCATATATGATACTGATTCTGTCTGTTGGTAAACTGCTGAGACCAAGCCTGGTGTGCAGGTGGTTATCGGATTTCTGCAGCAGTCAGTTTTATTAGTTACCTAACAAACTGGGCAGGTAGCTAACCTGTGTTCAGTAAGTGCCTTCTATAGTAAAGACAACTTTAGCTGTTGAGAAATGACATTGGCTAATGCCTGTTCTGTGTGTGTGCCTTTGACTAGACGTTGTTTTCGAGTAAGGCCATAAAGATGTCAGGCACAGGCATGCTCGGGCTTAATTTCTAGCCCGATGCAGACCTTTGGTCTATATGTATTTCAAAAGAATGCTGATGAAATTTACATTTTTCCTGTCGTGAGATTTGTTGCTGCTGAACATATGCAATGTTGTGTCTCTCCTCCTGCTAGGTGTTTGACCTTCGTCAGTGCCACAGACAGATGCAGCAGCAAGCTGCCACTGCCCAAGCAGCGGCAGCTGCCCAAGCAGCCGCTGTGGCTGGAAATATACCTGGACCCGGCTCAGTTGGAGGGATAGCACCAGCTATTAGTAAGATACAGCTAGACACAGACACAGTAAATACAGATGCACATGCAAACAAACACACAACAGAAAGAAACTTTGATCAGTACGAAGGAAGGCTCCAGCTGTCAACACAGTTGTTGACATGCAGCCAAATTTTCAAGGTAAATTTGAATTTGGGTCAAATTTTGTGAGCCATCTGTAAAGAGGGCAAACACGTTCAGGGACATTTTAACACATTTTGACAGTAAAATTGATTAATCTACATAATCAAAAAAATAAAGTCAGTTTGATCAAGTAAGGGGTTATGTTAGTTGCAATTGAGTTTAGGCCTTATCACAACACCTTGCTCTGTCACTGACATTTTGAATAGAGCGAAGGTCACCTGACCCGTTTTCTTGTTGAAACTTTGCTGGAAAGGTTTGCCACCGGTTGGATAGATATGTAATGGATACATTGCTCCAATAATAAGATAATGCCAGCAAAATCTACCCCAAATATTTGCCATCATAACATTCACTTTTGTGTTCATTAGAGACATGTACTTATTATGAATCAATAGGTTTTCGGTGTTATGGGTCCTAGGTTCATGAAATTTACTTGGTCCTTCTCCCCTCCCACTTTCCTCTCAGGTCTGTCAGCAGCAGCCGGTATCGGGGTAGATGACCTTCGGAGGCTGTGTATTCTCAGGATGAGTTTCGTTAAGGGCTGGGGGCCCGACTACCCCCGCCAGAGCATCAAGGAAACACCCTGCTGGATCGAGATCCACCTGCACAGAGCTTTACAGTTACTGGACGAGGTTCTGCACACTATGCCTATTGCAGACCCACAACCTCTGGACTGAGACCGTAACAGGTTGGCGACAACCCCTGCATCACCCCTTAACATACGATCGCATAGGAAAGTCTTCCCTAATGGAACTGTTTTGGGTGGGTTGCAAAGGCCTCTGAAACATCATTTGTGATCATGTGACACTTAAAGTGTCTCCAGTGAAAAATTCTTCCAGGTGGTTTGTGAGGCTCCTTCATGCACTGTGACCCCTTGCTTATTAAATAGGGATAATACTAACATGGGCCAAAGCCATATATCCAAAAGATATATTTAGATGAATTTTTGATAGATGGCTTTGATGTGTGATTACTGGAATGGAGAATTGTAAAACTAGACATAGATATCACAGGGAACTAAAGTTACTGGACACGGTGCGCCACATCATGCTAATAGCTGACTCACAACCTGCAGATTTCAGCCATGAAACTGGATCATACACAGGCCACACAGCACCCCTGGATTCCACAACCACTGACTACTGACAGGCATTAGATTTACAGAAGTAGACAAGGGTATCAAAGGGGATGAGATACTCTACGCCTATAGCTGACCCTCAGCCTGTGGACAAGGTTGAGGGCAAACAAGCTGGATGAGGTCATATTAGACGTTTAGGCATACAGTGCTACAACGATCCCCTAGCACACCATACCGAAAGCTGACCCTACCCCAGGTTATGGAGTACACTAGGTCAGGTGTTGTCAAGCTACGTAAAAAGTAAAATCTCTGGTAGAGGTTTTGGACCAGACAGTGTTTTCATAGAGCCCTTCACCCCACAGTTTCTGGACTAGGGCCCCACCGATACAGGATGCATGCAATAATTGATACTTTAAGGAACAAAATTTCAAAATTACCCAATAGGGATTCATCTGCTTCACTTTTTGTGATTGTGTAATTTCTTTGCGTCACTCATCCAATTTAGTCTTTAAAAATGACAAGATGCTCTGATGTCTGATTTCTCATCATTGGTCACATTCAGCAGTGATCACCTACCATTGGTTACAGGTGTGATCTCTGTTTTGGAAAAAGGTCCTCTCTCATACTGCTACCAAGGATGAATCTCATACATCTGTGAATAAACACCACTGGGATGCTTGGGTTCAATAAGATTGGTCACAAGACACAGAAATAGTGGTTATCAACCTTTTTGGTACTGAGGCACGCCAATACTGATAGCTCAGAAACATAAGCCATGTGTGATCAGGAGAGGTGTGATTCATTTGGAGGAAGATTTTCATTAAAAACATGTTACATTGAATTTTAAGGTAATGATTTTGTTTTAAATTGATTTTTAAGATTAAAACAAAATCTCAAGGCAAACCACCATTGAGAATCATTGAACTTAAATATACTCTGACTTGGTGCCCATACATATACTACTTTTGCTCTCTTTTGTGTAGATAGCCTACTGACAGAGATAAGAAAAGACTTCAAGACAATTTCCCAGCAATATTGATATATTTTCTTGGTTTTATTTTTAGCACTTTATTTTGTTTTTAATTCTGTAGCCCTTATTTTGAGGTTGTGTTGTCCTGCAATATGAATCAGGGAGGGGATAGGTTGATTTATATTATGTAGAATTGTGAGGAGAGGCTACGTTGTGATACACTTGTATTGAAAACACACGTAACACTAAGACACCTTTTTTAAAACTTATTCTTGCCCTTTCACTATGTAGGCATTTACACACATCTGTAGGGTATCTTTTTTTTTTTTTTTTCTCCATGTATATAACTTTGTTTTTAAAACGCATGTCAATGTTTGCATGAATGGTAAGTAGTTATGGAAAACTTCATGACAGATTACAGATATCAATTTTTACCTGGCCTTGGCCAAGGAAGAACATTAGTCCTACATGGCCTAAGGCAGAACCACTCCACCAGGATATGATCACACCACCTTGTCCAGTGTTGCTTTGATTTTCCTAGCCATGAACCCCACCCCCAATCCAGCTGCATGTGACATCATATCATTATTTTGTTGCCACTTGATTTAGATTAAACAAATTGATTAGGAATATGACTTTCAGTTAGTCCCCTAATATTTAGACCCACAAGCACCTGATCATGCTAGTTGACAACAAACTAAACTAGCTATATATAAACTCTGGGTCTATTAACATAATGTCCCTTTGACTTAGGACAAGGAAAACTATGAAATAAAGGTTTTTATAAAGTTGTCTTTGTGTCCCTGAAGAGGAGTATTAAAGATTGCTAGTATGATGTATGAATATTTAGCACAACACTGACTACAGTTTACAGGTGAAATGTTGGTGGAAGGAAAGATTGGATTTGGTGCAGATTTCAGTTTGAATTTACAGATTTTGGGCTTTTTTTTTCTTTTACAAAAGTTTGCCTGCTTTGGTATCCAATGAAAATCAAGTTGAGGTGCAGTTTTTTTGTTTTTTTTTACAAAACTAAGTAATGGGTTGCTTTGTTGGTCCTTGAGGGCTTCTTTCTGCTTTTGTACCATTCTTGATCATTTCACCGTGTTGTACTTTTGGATGACATTGTTAAAAAGTTTGTCCTACATGAGGAATTAAAGAATTGGACTTTGGGATTCATTCACTTACTGTACCAGTATAATTTTGCCTTTGGTTGAATGGCAAGAAACAGGACATTTTATGATTACAAGATGTTTCTGAAAGACAATTGTTGCTGGATTCTGTCTGGAGAAATAACCTGCTATCTTCTACTTCACTCTAAGGTGGACAGATACATTTTTTATTACTTGCAGTTACTATAGGAGCCTAAAGACACAACCTAAAAAGGCTGATGGTGACTACTATGACAGATTGCAGATATAAACTTTACCTGTATTTCATATGTGAGAATTATTAAAAACAGCCTGATATTCTCTAACTTGTGATCTATTTATTCTCTCAGCTAATATGTTTACAAGCAGAAACTGGCAACACTCAAAGTGGATGGAGCTGTTTTTAATTGTCAAACTGAGAAAAACATATTAGCCTGAACAGCCCCACGATGTTGCGGTCATTCATTTGCATTTACATTTTATTTCATGACCTCAACATCTTACGGTTGTTCTGGTTAGGTTCAGAGATTATGTTGGTTAGGCTGAGGTGTTGACAAAATAGTAATGGAGTCCTGAAGTGTGGCTATGGGCAGCAGAGTGGTGTAGTTCAGATGCAGCTGAGCAAGACAGTGAATCTGTACCAGCTCCATGGGTGCGGTTCTGTAGCTAACCCTAAGTGTGTTTTCTTATAGCAATCAATGAAGTATCACATTACTAGGCGAGTAAAATAATCCTGTTGGCAGCCTATTAGGCAGGGGGTAAATATCACTGTCTGTACTGAATACAATACCCAGATAGTTAGAAAAATAGTGATGGAATTACAAACACTCATTTAGAGATGTCTCATGGGCCCCGGGGTCATGATACTTGCTCAACCCATAGCCGACCATGTAAACTGAAGCCTGAATAATTCAATGTTTTATCCCTTTATCCTTACTGCCATTGTAAAATGCCATCAAGACGGTTGCAGTCAAATGAAATGTGCAACATAGTGAGGATAAATTGTTGCACAGATCAGTTGAGTGTTGCACAACCAATTAAACTGCTTTCTACTGTGTTTCTAAGAGGTGTTGAGGCATGATGCAGGGAAAATGTACCACAACATGAGCCCTTGGAGGACTACAACTATCCCAGATGTCCAATTCTTCCGCATCCACTCTTTGGAATTTGACATGTTGAAGACCCATAATACAGAGGCAGATCCCCTAGGACTATCATGCATATGGTTTTGATCAAATCGCCTCAAATTGATAGATTTGTTCATTGTGACAACTGGAAAAATGTGTTCGTAGATGTATGAATTACAGCAGCAAACAGTCTGAGAAGGCTTTAAATGAAACAGTCTTTATTAAGTAACTTTAATATCAGAAAAATAAAACTCTTAAATTCTCTTTACAGCAAATATATAATATCAGTGCTTTGGCCGCAATAACTTAAAAGGCCGTTATCATAAAATATAGTCTGACTCAATTTGAAGAATTTATATGCCATAAGACTCCCCCTACATATACATAACAAATTGTAGTAAAATTAGCAAATACTTTAAACTGTTGGTACAGCTTAATAATATATGTATATATTTATATAGATATCTAAGATACATTTTACAGTATACCATTCTTAATTTGGTGGCGTACAGACATGACAGGCAGCTTAGATCCTTGGCCTTTTTACAAACAGTTGCAGTGATGTTTTACATTGGCGGTACATTATGAAGACATGCTTGTGTTGCACATTCCATTTCCACTAGGTTAAACGGCAGCTATCAATACTATTATCGTCAATACTGTCAACTAATAACTAGACTACAAGCAAATAGCACTGACATCCTCCTGCAACGCTTTCTGGGCTTCCAACTCTTCGCTCACTTAATTACTAGAGAAAATGTTAAAAAAAAAAAATCTTATTTGTAAACATTTTAATATATAGATAGATTTATATTTGTATATATGAAATGTAACAAAATAAAAAATAAGTTCTGTATATTTATCAGTCATTAACAGTAATAATATAATACATACACAAAAATGTCAATAGATTCATGTCAAGAAACGGAGGGCCAACAGTGTATTGCATTCCCTCAGAGAGAGAAAGAGCGCACAAGAGATCAACCCTTCAGAGATGTGACTAAAATAAAACGGACGGATAGGAGCCCCAAGGGGAGGGAGGGACAACCAATCAGGTCTAACTTGTTCAAATATTTTACAGGTGTTTGATTGAGCTTGGCTGTTTGGAAAAGCAGGGTTGTTTTTTTTGCACTTTAGGGACTGGTTTGGTTCCATCTCCTCAGGACAGCGCAATCACTCATGAAAGAAACAGAATATTAAGAAATAGGTCTGAGTAATCAAATACTAATACGAATACTATTTTGACTCCAGTTACAGCTGGAATGCTAGATGGATTGTGGTCCAACGTCCACACTAGCATGCCAAAAGCAATAGTATTGACCTTTTGTAGTGTCCACACAGTCCAAGATGATCTCATTCCATCCACTTCCCTTTTAAAATGTACATTACTTCATGCACTCCTCTAAAAGTCTACAGTCACTGGTATTTAAAGCTAGGGCTTGAGATGATTTCCATCATATTGTACCTTTCCCTTTACTTTCCAGGCAGAGGAGTGCACATATACACACTTTGAAGGGGAAAAGTGGAATCAATGTATTTGAGCCTCAATAGTGTGATATGGGGAGGTTTGTGCTTAGTAGGGCACGGGACAATAGAAAACAAGCTGATGACACATGAGAAGGCAGCTCAAACAGAGTATAGAAATGCAAGTGTGTACCAGTAAGAGAGGAGCTTATCTCATCAATGCACTAGGGCAGGCCTAACCCAGGCAGAATTGTAGTGGGGTGTGGGTGAGCGGGTGGGGGCATAATCCAAGAACAGAAGGGATATGTCTGTCTGCAAGTCCAAAATCACCTTCTGTCTCTGGTGTGAGGCCTATGTGTTGCTTGAGCACTGTAATTGAGAACCCTTGAGGAGTGCTTGATTTATGTCCATTTGCAGGCAATGGTATCACTACTGCTGAGGCCAGGTGTGCCTCCAAGTTAAATCAAGCGCTTCCTCAAGTTAATATATTTAAAAAACATTTTTGCATAGGCCTGGTAGATAAGAAATTGAGAGTTCAATATGGAGTTTTCGTTGTAGCCGTCTAGTCAAGGACTGGTGGATGCAATTAACTACCTGGCAGGATAGACAACCAGCGGTACTGTGGGTCCCGAGGACCAGATTTGAAGATCACTGGTTTAGGGAAATGTTCTAAATTACAGCCTTCATTATAGTACAACTCCACAGAATATCAGTTCTCACACTTCCTGGATAAGAGAGATTTGAGTGTCAATTAAACATAATTGTGATGTACCAATCATTAAAGTGACTGCAATTTGAGGAATGTTACAAAAAGGTACACGGTGCGTCGTGTACACCTTGCTGGGTGATCACAAAACCAGAGCATGGTTTCCCAAACAAGGATGTAATCAGGATAAATACAAAAAGGGATGGGCAAAAAATGGAAAAGAAAATAAAATGAGTGTTGGGTACTGAAAATGACGTAAAATTGCATCTCTGCAAAAGAGTAAAAGGGGTAATAGGTGGTAAACATTAAAAAAGCATCTTAAAGAAATGGGAAACAAATCAAGTCCCTGTGATATAATCTTTGTTCCATTAATGGATGAAGAAAATCTTAGTGCCAAGATGCATTCAAGATATCAAACTGATGAATACATTAAGACTGAAGTCTTTTGTCAGAGAGTTATTTTCGAGCATTGGTCTGGATTTGGAGCTAGTGTTGTCAGTTAATTACAGGCTTTCCAAAAAGGCCACAGGTTTGTTGTAAGACGTAGCAACATTGTGTGTCCACTGAACCAGTTGTTTCTTTGTTTCAATTACTCAGAGCGGAATTAGGCACAAGTTTACTGTAAACAGACTGCTTTAAAGTACCAATGGAAAGCAACTTGGCGGTAGTGAAGTGGTGTAACATCCTGGTACTCTAAAAGAAGTGGTTAGCCACCTCTTGGTTCTGGTCTAGGAGGTAAAGAGAAGGAGGGGTCATTGAGGCAATGCGACTTTGCTATTGGAGTGTGACAACTTTGCAGTAGCAGGTTTGACCCACATGCCTCTATGAGTGTGTTTGCATGAACATCAATATCCTGTTATTACTGGAGATACTCAAGAATTCAGCTTTTGATGAGATCAATCATATCCTGACAAACCCACATAACAAATCTGGAATATAGTGGCATTAGCTGTGATAATAAACACAAAGGTGTATCCAATTTACATTGTACATTGATTGAGACTACTCTTACTTCATGTATACTTTGTGGTTGGGATATGTAAACACGCTCGAGGACTTCCTCCTCTTTCTCCCCTCCATGGTTCCAGCCTTAAGCCTTAAGCACAATGAATAAGAGGCAATGGGGCGGGCTAGAATTTCAGCACAAAAACTATTGTAGCAGCAAAAAAAAACTTTTGAGATGTCGAGAAAAATATCAAAACTGTTCGTGACCAACTTAAATATTGACCCAAAAGCCATCTTAACTCATCTAACAGTCATCAAGAATCCCATGTACATACTTTTAAAAAAACAATTAAAAAAAATATAGGTAGGCAGAAACTGATCACTAAATGTTTCAGGAGGGAAAAAATTAAAATGAAAAATCATGAACAAAGAAAAGAATCCAACCCCCCCCGATGCTACATAGAGGGTTGCTAACCCTCCATTGATCAATCATCAATCTAGGAAGACTTCACAACAGCAGGCACACGTACGGGCTTAACACCCTAACCCATGCCATAAATACAGATCTTTCCTTAGTCACCTATTCTCCCTCTCCTCTATCAATCATACACCTGCTTGGACAAAACTGTATAGGGTGAAGAGGCACCTAGATGCTGATCTAGCGTCAGTTTTGTAATTTCCCCGCCCATGCTGTAAGTTAGGGTGGGAAGGAGTGGGGAAGCTAATCCCTCGTCAGCCGTCAAGGGCAACTTCACTACAGGTTGATGGGTTCGATTATATGTTACGGAGCTGGATGGCCTGCGTGACCGGGGAGAGGCACACAGGGCACACAGCATCTGGACCCTGGCATATCTGGGTGGCACACTCAAAACAGAAGAGGTTATGCCCACAGGGAACCAAGGCGGCGATCACCTGGCTATCCATACAGTGGATACATATCTCCTGTCCTCTTCCCGCCGAGCCAAACCCAGGTCGGTAGGGGAGGGAGGATTCCGGGGGGGAGGAAGAGGAGGCGGAAGTGGTGCTTTCACTGGAAGAAGAGAAGGCAGGGCCGTAGGCTGGGAACCTGTGGACTTCGAGGGCCCCGGCCGAACCAAGGGCCGCCCGCTGAACACGTTGGGCCTGGGGGTGCTCCAAAGCTTCGGTCCCGGGGAAGGTTGGGGAGAGCCGGGGGGTCCCTGGCTGACTGGTCTGGAAAGATGGGTGACAGCATTAGTTAGATTCAGTTACTTGACAAATTATTAAACCACAACATTCACTGCCACCAGAAGAACCATATCTTCAAAATGTCTGTTTTCAAGACTGAAAACCATGCTTCAGTGCGTTTTGTAGGCTTTAGGGCTCATCAGATCAAGAAGTTTTCAACTCTTGTGAAGAAAAATGGGGGAAAAAACAACCTAAATGGAGTTAAAAGATTTCAAGTGACTGAAAGAATCTTTAGATGATCGAGGAAAATGCGATGATGTCACAGACTTGTGACTGATCTGACTGATCTCATGATTTGATGACATAACTTCACACAAACAGTCCAAACACCATACAGGCAAAAGGCAAAAGCTCAAGCACAAACTGGTTTGCACTGAAGTGTGAAATGAGCCAGGAGGAATAATGAATCTTTAAGCCCCTGCTCCATCAAAACTGCGGTGGTAGACAATGGCAGCAATAAAGCCAACGTAATGCTGAAATACAAACATCGCATCAACATTATACCAAAGCACATACCTGAGATTGACGGGCATCAACGGCCTGGATGCCTTGGTGGTCCACGAAGGGGCTCCAGATGTGGGGCTGTGGAAGAGGGTGTGAGCCTGGAGCAGTGGAGATAGTTAAGGGGTCAAATCCTGAGGAGGAACCTCCGCCTCCCGGCCCAACCAGCTCCTCAGACCCCAGAGGAAGATGGCTATCGCCGAACCAGAAACTTGTACCTCCGCCATTACTGTTGTTGTTGTTGTTGTTGGCATTTGCATTAAACGAGCAGGTTGGGCTGAAATCCGCCATCCGGTTACCATTCCCACTGCCGTAGAACGAATCGGCTGAGCTGGAGCCACTGCCGAGGGAACTGGAGCTGTCGTTGCGATAGGTGGAAGACATTCTGACACCGCTGTTAATATTGCTGTTGATTCGCTGAGTACCGGTGATCATTGGCGGTATGCCACCACTGGGTGATGATGTACTCGTCTGAAGCCACGCCCGCTCTCCCAGACCTCCTGCTGTCGTGGCACCCTCGAAGCTGACATCCGTCCCGTTAAAGTGGAAGTCGTTGTCTTCTACACCGGGAACCTCAATGCCGCCGCAGGCGCCGGTGCGGAGCGCGATGTGCGCCTCTATCTCCTCCCTGGCCCGGTCTACATTCTCTGGCATCCCGGTGACCTCGAACACCGGCTCTTTGTCTCGGCTTGGCGTCACGATGTAGGTGTGGGTCTGCTGCTGAATACGTTTGATGGTCGCCCCTGAAAGAGATGACATGGGCCCTTACTTAATCAAACAACTCTGAAGTTACAATCACTGGTTCAGTGGAAAGGGCAGCAATAGGCAGGGAAAGCCCTGAAGACTGAGTAAGATAAACACACAAGCACTGCACTACAACGCAACATACCCACGAAAAAATATAGACTTTTTGCATTTGTTATTATTATTCTTCGTGTGAACACAGCATAGAGACTTCCTGCATGGGGGCAAGTAAAGTTTATCTAATAATGAATCAATAGAGGACTCACCTTTGGGACCCACGACGAGCCCCACAACACGATATGGCACCCGCACCTGTAGGGTTAGAATGACATTGAAAACAACAGATCTTAACATTTAAAAAACAATGATTGGATTTTTCATTACACAAAATACATTGTGTTTTGATGGTGACACACCAATTTTATTGAATGTAACTGAATGGCTTAACACATGCTTACTGACCTGGATGGTTGTCTGGCCAGGGAGAGCAGGGGTCCCTGGGAGCCCCGGGCCTGCCGCAGCAGACAGAGGGCCCGTCTTGTTTCGGGAGGCCCTGATGAGGGAGAAGTGCTCGGCTGCGGACAGGATCTCTCTCTTGGCCATAGCCACATCTTCCTTGCGTCCTGTTACAACGAAGACGGGCTGCTCACCTCTTACTGGCGTCTTAATATAGGTGTTGGTCTTGGCTCGGAGTGCCTTAATCTTACAGCCTGGGAGAGGAAGGTACAGGAGAGGGAGAGGAAGACGGAGGACAATGTTTGGTCAAATTTTTTTTTTTAATCACCCATTAGATTAGACACACATCAAGTTAAGCTCTATTCTAAATCCATTTTAACAAAATTCAGTACAAACAGATCCTGTCATTTCCACTTTATGTTTACAGTTAGTAGTGCTACTGAAAACAGTGTTACTATACATTGTAAAAAGTCTTTCAGCTGTGGTTGAAAGTCCAACATCATTACCAGAGCCATTTCCTGTTGTTGTCAACACTGCAGTCTGTGCACCCTCCCCCACCGGTCCAAAACCCGACATAATAACACTCTCCCAAACCTACCATTACGTTATATAAAGTTTGGGGAAAGACCAGATAAAAGCGGATTTCTAAGAAAAGACAGCCATATTTAGTTAAATACACAAGTAGCCGGACCGGTCATGGTTATGACAGGGAGCTAACTATAACCTATGGCTGATGTGGCAGTGTAATGGTGACCAACATATTGCTCATGTTCTCCGAGACAAAGCAAAGGCAGGCTAGCACAACACGGCTGACTGCACCTTCATGTCAGGAAAGCAAAGGAAACAAATATGCATCTTTTTGTCATTAGTGCGCGTGGCAGCCTAAAAATAGAGACGGATCTGCTTGTCGACAAAACTTTTTGATGTAAACTTTTAGTGCAGGGTGCTGGGGTGGTGTTGACCCAGTTAGCAAGGGTGCTAAGCTAACGTACCGCTAACTGTTACTGCCGAAAATCCTGCCAGTGCTAGCATACATTTTTTTTGTTGGCTACGTGAACATATTGCATCAATAATCACTTTTAATGTATAGAAAATGTGATGTTAGGTGTGGTAAAACAGCACGTGTTCGTATAATGTGCATCAATCAAGTGAAGGTGACAATACTGGCACTTGCTGCTGTAAAATTATAAATGTTCAAATCCTCATGTTTTCAAAATGACACATTTTCATTCCTTTTCCTCAATATGGTGTATAAGTGTATTGTACCACACCACCTGTATTTATCATGTCTTATGCCCTCCGTTTACCCAGTTCTGGTTTATATCGTGGCCATTGCTAACTTATATCCTTTTCTTTGCTGCTGCCACAACCCAATGTCGATTAAAGTTTAATATTAAGTAACGGTCGCCAATCGCTCAATCAATCCTTCCAGACAACTCACCCTGTCTGCCCACGATCTCTGCGACGTGCTCGGAGCTCGGGACGGCCACACACTCGGTGGTGTTGACGCTCTTTCTCCGCATCAACAACGCCTGCTCGGCCTCACAGCTCGGTTCCCCGTACACACCAGCCGGTAAAATCACCATCCCGTTGTTACCCGGTTGTAGGGCACCGGCATCATCCCGCTCATCGTTGTTGTATAGCAAAATGGTCTCGGCGGGTAGTGGTGGCTCCATTCCAGACTGCATCCCAGACCCGACTAGCCCCGACTGGACGTGGTGGAGGTGGGCCTGTGTTAGCAGCGTGCTACTGCTGCAGCTAACGTTAACGGTCCCGTTGTTGGAGTTGGCAGCTACAACTTCTGGCTCTTCCTCTGGCGCTGCTGCAATGTTTACTTCTTCTTCCGAAGGGGGCCGATGCAGCGACAGAGGCTTCAAGTCTAGGACCGTACCGAGGAGGCTGAAAGACACCGGATGGAGGTGGTGGTGGTGGTGGTGGTGGGAGAGGGAGAGGCTCTCGCCGGCTTGCTCGGTGGTCTGGCTCTG
Source organism: Hoplostethus mediterraneus (assembly GCA_034670385.1). Lineage (NCBI taxonomy): Eukaryota > Metazoa > Chordata > Actinopteri > Trachichthyiformes > Trachichthyidae > Hoplostethus > Hoplostethus mediterraneus. Next base: position 11,827,084 of record JAXDDW010000002.1, read on the forward strand.
GGCGCAGTGTTCTTCGAGGCCTATGCCGGCGAAAGCGTGCACTAGCGGTGGTGGGACCTCCGACTCTCCCTCGTCGGCCTCCAGCAAAGACGTGCTACTAGGCATGGTGCAAAACTTTATATAATGTTGCAGTTAATCGGAACTCGACGGTGAATCGATAATTCGGTTTACAAAAAGCGACCAGCGCTTGTTGAAATGTGCGGCTTTTGTTTTGTCTTGCCAGCTCTTCATATGCATGCAGCCCTCCCTCCCTCGTTTATAGTGTAAGTCTCGTGGTGCTGCTTCGCGCGAGATCGTGTTCTCGGGGTCAGACGTGTGTTCACAACCGTCAGGAAGACACTCTAACCGCGCATCTGTTTTTAACTATGCGGTCCAGCACCCAGGGGCGCCGCTAGCGGGGTTGGTGGAGTATTTTCAGGCGCCCCAAGACAGAGGGGGCCCTTCACAGAGGAAAGGTGCTACTGCTTCTTACTTAGACATATGGGGGGCCCAGTGCAAGCACGGATTATGTGTTTGGATGCCCCCTTTCTTGCAAAAGATAATTAAGACAACATACCTAAGACTAGCCCAAACAAATGAAGGAAGTCTTGATAACATACTGTGTGGTAATAAGTGGCTGGTTAAAAACAGAATCTGATGCCTTCGTCCTTGAGTATATACAGAGATATATATGTAAAAAACAAGCTCTCAAAAAGTTCAAGATCAATACAACTTAGAACGTCTGAGAAACTGGCCAGTCTATGTCCATCTTTATCATAAATCATGCATCTTGCCAATAAAATTGAACTTTTTATTGTCTGTTTTTCAGCTTTGAGAGCAACAGCTTGAAGCCATTTGGGCTAACTTGAGGCCTGATGATACATGTATATCAGGGGTGAGTAATTATGTGCCACGGAGGGCCGTGAGCTCACCCTAGCTCAGATTCCTGCAGATGGACAATCAGCATTTAGCCGACATGTACTGTTCTCCCGGTCTATATGCTCCTGTCCACTGACACTGGTCATGTCTGTCTGTGTGAGTGAGAGTACATGAAGTACAGTCTGCTTGCATATGGGTGTGTATGGATGTGTTTCCTATCTGTTTCCAGGCTGTAGCTGGGCAGTGTTGGCGTGAACTTGTAGGATAACTGGTAGGAGCTCTAATGTTTTCATGTCAAGGCCATTTGAGAAGAGTATTGTTGTTGGATAAGATTTGGTACAGCAATGGATGACTGTCTATACTGCAGGCGAGGAGATAACCACAGGGAGAATGCAACCTCTGACAGGAAGAGTACTTCCTATGATGTTTTCTCATTGAATAAAAGTAATATTGAAATTAAACTATTGCTTATTCTACTGGGGATCTTTGGGACATTCAATGACTCCTGCTGATCCTCCCACTCCACTTATGGAATGACTGGTCTAGTTGACAGAATGCCTGAATTCAGGGGTGATTTTAGACAGTTTTGGTTTTTTTTATGTTTTTAACATTAACTAGGCTGAGGCTACCCAACTCATAGTGATTTTCAAGCATTTAGAGAGAATTGCAACATAAGGAGAGAGAGAGAGAGAGCCACCACCACCACCAGATCGAGCACGGCGCACATGTACACGCTAGACTGAGAGACATAATTACTGAAATGTCAGCTTCTCTCATGATACATGAAGTACATTTAACATAGATAGCCTACAAATAATAAAGAATATAGTAAATATATATATATTATAAAGAAAGTACTTAATGAAAAGCAGCAGAACCACATAAAATGTACAGCAGTTTTTTTTTTTGTTAATTAGTGATTAATGATAGTTTTCTGTTTTTGTAATCAAACATGTTCACAAGATGGAGGATTACAACCTTACAGGGTTAAACGACAAATGAGAACTGCAGGTTGGAGAGCAGCATGGAGTTGTTTATTGTATAGTTATTGAGAGTACATAGCTCAGGCCTTCAGTGTAAAATGTGATGGTTAACCAACTACATCACACACACACACACACACACACACTAGATCTTCAGTGAACCAAAAGTAAGTATTCTAGCTCACCAGATCAAGAGAGCAGTCCAGTTTAAGAAAAATATAGTCATTTTAGTCTCTAATCTGTTCAATTAAAGGGTGTATATTTATTTATTACGGGCAGCAGATATTACTTTCTTTCATTCAAAACTAGAGCTATGTTAAACCAAATTTTGATATTTCTTACAAATCCGATTAATTCAGACACGTTTTTAATATCCTAGCAATTTCAATGTATCCGTGTTGTAGTAAACCTGCCTACTAACACAATTTTCATGTTCAGTATTTCGAAAAGGTCTGTTGATCAGCAGCAACCTCCTACACGGCGAAGTGGACCTTCCGTACAGTCAAAAAATATTACAATGGCTAGAGGAGATGACCAAAGTATTGAAATGTTGCCCAAAATGAACGCACTTCCTGTGCTTATGTGGACGGATAGCAGAACGCAGGGGGCGGGCTCTCAAAAATGTTAGCCAATGGTATCGCACGTTGGTGATACGTCCTTACTAGTCCTCGCATCCGGGTGAGCGTCTTGAGGTTAGTAGCTTATGCTGAGTGCAACAAAATATTGAATTGAATATTGTTAATGGTCGAGTTTACATTTACTTCAATGACTACAAATGGGCCCACAATACCCAAATGTACAGTACGATATACATAAAAGTTGGCAACCCCAAGTGGTTTCCCTTGCCGTCTTAACCGCTAGCTAGCTAGTTAGCCTTAAGGTACTTGTCGCTAATATCAATGTCCGGGTTTGCTTTGTCACCATTTTTGTCATGTTGTCACTCTCAGTATTGCTTTTATAATTTGATATATCTTCATATCGTTTCGGCAGGTCGGACACGTTTACTTTGAAGTTTTTGCCTCTCGGTCACCAAGATGTACGGATCCATTCGAGTGCTGTTGCAGGTGCTTTGGGCCCTGCTGCTCTGTGGGTGGGTTCTGGGGTCCGAGCTAACTTTCGAGCTGCCAGACAACGCTAAGCAGTGTTTCTATGAAGACATCACCATTGGCACCAAGTGTACTCTGGAGTTTCAGGTGCGTGTGTCTCAATGCTAGTACACAAATGTTTCTGTGGAGGGCTAGATGTAGGCCCAAGCTCAGCCCGCCAGCCTTATTCATCCTAAATGTAAAGTTTGAACCTGACAAACCTGACCTTCCTCCGCCAGTGCACGAGTGAGCTTTTACTCAGCATTTGCACTCAGGGGCCAAATATCATGTGTTTTTGTTTGCGTCCTGGATCATGCTATTCTCTTGGCACCATTTTCTCCTATGGTTTGTCTTCACTGTATTGTCTGAAAGGCTAAAAATCCTGATTGCACACTCATCCTAAAAATAATTCTCTGGCATTTAAACTTTTGGCCCCGATGTTTCATTTTGTCATATAGTTGTCTTTTTGCAAGGAAACGTTTAACTACTGACATCTCTGTGTGCCATGAAACAGTTTGTCATAATGGAAACCAAATAGTAGCAAATAGCTGCAGGTCAGCGTATTTGTTCTTTGCCAAAGTTGGTGACTGTAGCCCATGAAAATACTGAAACGCCTGTGTAGTACTAATTAGTATTACATACTGTCTAGTACCACAGTGCATACATGTTCAATAAAAACAACCCAAAAATAATGTGTTCTTTTGCCAGGTGGTGACCGGTGGCCATTACGATGTGGACTGTCGTTTGGAGGACTCGGACGGCACTGTTCTTTACAAAGAGATGAAGAAACAATACGATAGCTTTACCTTCACAGCGGCCAAGAATGGCACCTACAAGTTCTGCTTCAGCAACGAGTTCTCTACTTTCACGCACAAGACCTGTCTATTTTGACTTCCAGGTCGGCGAGGACCCCCCACTCTTCCCCAATGAGAACAGAGTCACCGCTCTCACCCAGGTGAGTGGTGGGTGTGTGTGAGCTTATGTGTTTGCATGTTGTGTGTGAGGGGGTGAAAGTCTGTTTCTCAAAATATGCTTATGAGCCATAGATATTTTATATATGTATATGGTATTTGCTTGTATATGTGTTTAGCAGGTAAATGTTGACATAAACATGGATACATGTACATGTACACCCCCACCCCCCTCCAGGGAGCACAATGCAGTTATACACTACACTTTACACTACTGACAACCACTGTATTGACAGTTACAGTTGTCCTATATGGCCACTGAATTACAAAATGAATGCATATATTTTGAAGTTAATTGTGAATAAAAATGCAACATTTACACCTCGACCATGGCTTGGCCATGGCCAGTCGTGCTTTCTGTCATCTTCTAGTTTCTAGAGTCTAAACCAGGATGACAATATGTCTTTTATTCACCGGCCACAGTGGCTGGTTAATTCAGAAGTTCACATCGACTGTCACAATTTTATCCGCTACAGTTATTATTGATATGATTATTAGTAGTTTTAGATGGAATAGATATTTAAGATGAGGGTTGGTCAGTCACTTAAGTAGACTAGAAAAAAGGTACTGGCCATAACCTAAATTTCCCACGTTGGTCTCAGCTCTCCTTTTTTTCTTAATTCCCAGATGGAATCAGCCTGTGTGTCCATCCATGAGGCTCTGAAGTCGGTCATCGACTACCAGACACACTTCCGCCTCCGCGAGGCACAGGGACGCAGTCGGGCAGAGGACCTTAACACCCGTGTGGCGTTCTGGTCCATCGGAGAGGCTTTCATCCTTCTGGTGGTCAGCATCAGCCAGGTGGTCCTGCTGAGAAGCTTCTTCTCTGACAAGAAGACCACTACAACACGTGTCGGATCGTAACAATCTCTGAACCCTGGGATCTGTTTCATCACTTCCTTCATCCAGACCTGGGCTTGTACGCATTAAGTAGGATAGAATAGCAGTGCTGATCTGAGATCGGATCATATCAAACTGTCAGGTCGTATGGTCTGACAAGTCATCCTTGATGAGTACTCCTATTCTTAGAAGCTTTATGCAAACGGGCCCTTGGCAAAATGGTTAAAAGTTCTTGATCAAGTTTTGCAAACGTCAAGTACTTCAAATATTGTTTCTAAATGTGTGTTTTTTTTCTAGATGTTATTTTTGCCCAGGTTTGCCTCCATCATCTTGTCCCCTCTTTTCCAGATCTGTTATCCCCTTTTCAGCCCAATGTGTGCACTGTAACAGCCAAGGGAGTGGCAGTTGCACCTCAATATAGTTACAGTATAAGAGACCTAGGGGTTTTCTTTTCATTATCTGTATAGCATCGGATCACTGAAAACAACAATGGTTAGGTAAAGGGATTTTCCCACAAAGGTTGTATTTGGTTATGAAAACTCATATGCTATACAAGAGTATGCTATACAGAGTATCACACAAGCCATCTTTAACTTATTATTTACTTGAAGCAAGTAAATAGTACACAAGTTTGCATTTGAATTGAAGGGTGGAAATCTCAGATACAGAACTAGTGGCTCTCCCTCAAGTGACTGCAGACCCAATTGCTTTAAAAAACAATATTCAAAGCAGTTTTTCCATTCTTGAATAGTTTTAGATTCCATTTGTTGGATTATAAGTATTAATGAGGTCATGCAACAAATATACTTCAACACACTGCTGAATTATCTCCTTGAAATTTTAGTTACATGTAGGTTCTTCTGTATTACATCTATGTGAATGTTGGGGTGACTGGGGTGTGGAAGATACAAAGAAACAAAACTGATAGTGTTCTTGTGTCTGCAAATGACAGTGTGAGTTAAGTGGCAATGTCAGCTTTTTTTGTCTTTCATGGGAGCCCGTACTATATTATATCTCAAATTCTGCCTTTACTATTTAAAGTGTAACAGCTTATTTATTATGTGGGCTCATATTGCCCCCTGGGCTTGTACAACACTGTTGTAAAATTCACATTGTTTTGCAAAATATTGCCTGAATGTAAGAACATGTTGGTAATTTGAATTGTGGTTGTAATTTGAAAGGCCATTTGCATCACACTAATTCCTTTTCAAAAGGAACTAGATTTAGATGGTTTGGGAGGATTGAGATGTAATGGATTTGTAAACTGTTGTGGCTCTGACTTCCATTGTCATTATCCAATTTGTGATCAAATTCAAATTGCAATATGGAAAGGAAATCTTAAATGCATTGTTTTTATTCTAGAATGTTTTTACATGGGATTCCACTAGACATCGAGGCCTGCAATAAGCATTACATAGTAGCAGGGCACATTCCTAGCAGTCAGGAATCATCCAACAACCAGTGGTTCTTTCTTTCTCCTGCTTTTGTAGGATTTGCTTCCATGTCAAAAAAAGGTACATTTTGACGTTCATAAATGAGGCTGAAAACATGAGATGCATAAATACAATGTTGTCTTTTGAAGTTTTAGGCAACAGAAATGAAGGTGACTTTATGTCAGATCACCTAGAAAAGCTGGAACCCATCACACTATCTCCATGTAAAAGTTTTGTCATAAAAGTAACATACCATACGTCTAATCTTGAAAAGAGACCAAAACCTCTCTTTGTGATTATTTTTTTCTTTTTAATGTTTGTGACTTGATAGTTTGGCTTTTTTGTCAAAGTCTGTAGGGTGTTTTGAACTTGACATGGCTCAGGAAGCACTGTAAAATTACAATTTCAATTGATTTAAGAATAATTGAAGCATTATTTTTGCCAGTAATTGTGGTTTTACTTTGCTATCTGTGTTATGCCATGTTCTCTCTGTAAGTTCATTTTAAAACTAAACTGTTCTTGGTGTTAGAATTTTCTATGTTTCTGTTGAATTGGCTAAAGGAGATAAAGAAGAATTTGGTGTGCTAAAAGTAAAAATCTATATTTCCTTTTTATATCAGCTATTTCTTTCTATGTTGCTGCAGTGTTGTCATTTGACATTTAGATTTGTGCACTGTCTACACAAGTTCATTCTCTCTTGACACTCCGAGGCACTCTGGGGACTTGTTAACTTATTGGCATAGCTGAATAAACTTTCTGGTAAATGTCTGGTTTTCTATTTATTTTATTTAATCATTAATGACCACTGTGTCATATCGATGAACACAGTTAAATGGGTTTTGAGTGATCTGAAGGAATCTGAGTTCCTGACTACAACCACCTTGATTTGGAACAACTTTCCCAGGTAGAGTAATGTGAATAGTGAGTTATTCAGAATCTCTTAAATGTCGGGGACTAGCCTAAAGAATTGTCTCCACGTTGACTCTGGGCTTGTTTTTTCTTCTTTCAACCTGTAGGGTGTGATATAATCAAAGTAATTCGTAGTCAATGCCGCCTTCTTAAACGGTTTTAAATGGTTCTCTAGTCGACAGCAACAAGCATGGGAACAATTAGATTATTAGTGTTTGCCTCTGTAGATCTGACAAAAAGTGCATATACAAAATTCCAGGTTACTCGAAAAACATTTCATTTACATTTTTTTTCTTGGGTCTTCATTGCCTACGTAGCATCTAGCAGCTCTGTGATTGGAGCGTTCACACGTCAATCGTTAAACAAGTCTAGAAAAAAAGACTGCATTGTTTTCGATTTGACAGAACCGAGTCGTGATCATCCGGTGGAGCAGTGGGCGGACAACCTGCCCTAATTACCTCCTCCTCCGAGATTATTGTCGAGCCAGTTTACTGACTGGCTACATGGATGACATGTATTCGTTGTTTTGGGGGTAATATCTCCAGCCGTGTCTCGACGAGAGTGAGAGAGAAAAAGGGCACTGATATCGGACACATCCTTGTTGTTGTCACTTAGCGTGTTTGGCGGAACAACAGAGGAAACGTCGTTTTGTAGCCAAGCTAAACTAGCAAGCTAAGCTAGCAACGAGGCATAACGAGCGGGGGTGGATTGTTATTTTTCGGCCCTCGGTGTATTCCATATTAAACGGATATAAGCATTGCCGCCGCAGGAATATAATGCTAAACAATGGCAAGTGCAGAAATCAGATCTAATGGAAAATGACTTCTCGGTGGGAAAGAAATGACAGTGGAAGAGTGACGTTAGAATGACCAAAAAAGACACTCATTGAGTTTGTAAAGTAAGCTAAGCTAAACTGGCTGGCTAATCAACTTGATTAGCCACATTGCTCGTGTCCCACGGCAAATCGATTGTTGCCTGTGGACCAAGGGTCGCCTTAACCGTCTCCGTTGTTATTGGCTTTTAATGGTAACGTTACACGTAATACTGGCGATGCTTATACCAGCAAGCTGACAACGCAAAGTAAAGAAATTGGCACGGGCTTGTATCTAACCGTTAGCTGGTTTAGCTAGAATAGCTTGCTGTAAACAAAGGGTCCACTCTCCACCTTGTTAAAATACACCTCGGGCTAACGTTAGCTGACATAGTACACTGACGTCATTGACTTTTTATTTCACGGTGAAGGAAATCCTGTCAGAAATGGATCTAAAAACGGCAGTATTCAACGCTGCCAGGGACGGCAAGCTCCGACTGCTGCAGAAACTGTTGGAGAACAAAGATGGACACGAGGTGATCAAGCTGATGGGAGAGAAAACAAACGGGGCCACCCCGCTCCTGATGGCTTCCCGATACGGACACTTGGATTTGGTGGAATATCTGATAGAGTGCTGCAGTGCTCCCGTCGAGTTCGGGGGGTCAGTGAACTTTGACGGGGAGACCATTGAGGGCGCCCCCCCTCTTTGGGCCGCGTCGGCGGCTGGTCACCTCAAGGTGGTTCAGTCCCTTTTGGGCCACGGGGCTTCTGTAAACAACACTACTCTTACTAATTCTACCCCCCTTAGAGCAGCTTGCTTCGACGGTCACCTGGACATTGTGAAATACCTGATAGAGCACAAAGCTGACTTGGAGGTGGCCAACAGACACGGCCACACGTGTCTTATGATTTCCTGTTACAAAGGACACAAGGAAATAGCTCAGTATCTGTTGGAGAAAGGTGCTGATGTCAACAGGAAAAGTGTGAAAGGTGAGTGGGTAGGGGCCACGACTGTTAATACAAAACACTAACAACCAAAGGAGATACAGTGGCCTCATTAACTCAATGCCTTCATATGTCCCTGAGATAAGATGCACTATGCTTGATTCTACCAGTTGTATACTTAGGTATTTGAGCTTGTTTCAATTCTATGATCTACAGCAGCAGTTCTCAATCCTGGTTTTCTAGTACCATAGCCCTGCTGGTTTTCATTTAAGCCATTTAAACAGGGACTGAGTTACTCCTGGGATGCAAGGTGAATGCAGTTAAATACCTGGTAGGATAGATAAGCAGCAGGACTATGGTACTTGAGGACCAGGACTGAGAACCCCTACAGTAACCCTCACTGGTGTATGATGTGAAATAATAGGCTAAATATTTGCATGTGTCCGTTTAACGTGACTCAAGAGAAGACAACAAATTTCTGGTTTCACAGTGGAAAGCTTTGAGCACAACAATGTCAACTTGGACTGATTCAGTGAGTGTGTCTGAAAGCTCATAGTTTCTATTTAGTTGGCATTTTCAAAACATGGCTGAAGTGATTTTTAGGCAACCAATGACTCCCGTTAAGTAGATGATTACCTACTACTTGTCAAAATTTTGTGTTAACTTTAAGCCAAATTAATTCCCTGAAGTAAGTAAGATTTTCCCCCCGGGGATCAACAAAGTATCTATCTATCGACATGTGAATGTATTTGGTCTGAAATGACAAATCACCAAAACGAATGGATTTTAAAAGAGGAAGGTAAGCAGTTTGGTGAAAAATGTGTGCACGGGACTCTTCAACTGTAGCTTCTTGGACTATGAAATTCCTCCAATATGACGTTTCGCTCATCTGTCAGTGAGGTGTCCTCACATAGGCTTAAGGTAGCCTAAATTCTGTTTTGAGGCCTATAATGAGCCTCCAGACTAATTCCTGCCTTTTTGAAAAGGTTCTCCAAACTTCTGGATTAACCTGTTTTGTTAGTGGAAGTTGGTGTCCTCCAGAAAGTTCCTCTCCAGAAAAAGCCTGGTGGCAACGGTGTATGAGGGAGGCCCGAAACAGGCCCGGTGGCATATTTATGGCAGCATGATGACTGAATGGAATAATATTCCTTTGGTGTGTGCATTGATGCACTACTAACGTCTCAAAAGGGATTTGAAAATGTGACTGTATAATCATTGTTCGTTTGACATTATGGACATCTGACAAGCCATAGTACACATGTTGGATAAGTTGTTTGGTCCTGTCTGCTTGAATATGGGTTAGCCTCAATCGGCATACTGTTGGAGGGAACAGGTTGGAGGCCAGCTAGTCTGACCTAAAGGGAACTGGGATTGAGATGAAATTGAGCAATCCCGCTGAGGAGGAATTCCCCTCCTTTTCCGCTTCCTTGGTGTTACTTTTTCAAAAAACCCCCGCTGTAGTACAACAACAACCCAGCCAGCAAGCTAGCTATGCAGAGGTAGTTACTAAAACGCAGTGGTGGAAAACTCTGAAGGAGAATTTGATCTTGCAAAATGGCAGGTCTGTACACTTTATTTTGTGGAACAAAACGAGTGTAGAGGTAGAGTGACTCGTTAGCCATGTACGTTCCACCAACAACCCCCCCCCCCCCCAAAAAAAAAGCAAACCTCCAACAGTACTAGCACCATGCCTCTACCCATTAAGCTGGTAACGTGATGTGATCTATAAATGAAAGGTCATTACAAGATCTCTCGGGTTTCTGCAGCATAGTGGCTTTTATACCAGCATATAAGACAGTACTCCAAGGTTGTCAGTGAACTTTGTGACATGAATTATGAAACCACTCAATGTTCATGTTAAACAATGTTTAATACTGCACTTCTTTGTTTTGCCTCAAGTGCTTTGAGACCAATACATTGAGATCAAACGCAGCATAAATTAGTGGTTTTGTGATTTCATTTACCTGTTGACCAGACTGTATGATGTATAAAGTCCATGAAGTTAGTATTTAGGGCAGCACAAAAAATTGTCTGTTTTGGCCAGCGTTGAGTCTGCCATCATGGTGTGCTTCTCTTTTTCAGCACTGACCTTTTTTGTTTGTTATAATGGGAAGGATGTACTTTGGACAGCACTGAGAGTAGAGAATGTTTTCAGCCACCGCACGCCAGGCAGTGCAAGTAAAACCCAGTTGTTGTTGTTGTTGTTTTTTTTATAGTTGCATAGCAACAGCAAGGGCCACAACTAGCTCTTCCCCAGGCAGCATAGAGCGGAGAGCTAGAATAAAATGTTGTAGTTGTTTCAGTGTTTCCCACACATCAACTTTAGTTATGGTGGCCACCACTGTAAATGACAGGCCTACCACAAATAAATTGTCCAAACTGATGCAAATTAACTTAATCACAATTAAGTAAGCACACTTACACACTGAGCACACTTGCCTCCCATTTTTAACTAGGACTCTGTGTGGAAACACTGCCTTTTGTTTGTGTTCTCAGTGAATATAAATAACATGAATAGCCTATTATAATACCTCTGTCCCCAGGCAACACGGCGCTCCATGACTGTGCGGAGTCGGGCAGTCTGGAGATAATGCGGATGTTGCTGCAGTACGGGGCGTCCATGGAGCGGGACGGCTACGGCATGACACCTCTACTCTCTGCGAGTGTCACAGGCCACACTAACATCGTAGACTACTTGACAACGCACCAGCAGGTCAGGTTTCCATCCCCGCCAACAACGGATGGTTTATCAGCAACTCTATATTATAATAGTCAAAAACACTACAGTGATCCTGCAAGGATTTTTTTTTTTGGGACATTTTTATCATTGCCTTTTTACTAGACTTTGGCAAAACCATTATTGAGCATATTTTGAAGGCTTGGACGCAAAATTGATGAGAGGTGCCTTGTAACTTGCAAGTGATGTGTCTGTTTTTCAGTCTACTAATCTGTCTGGCAAGATAATTTAGGGCTACTTCAAGTAGTTCAAACATGTTAAACAATATTCTAGTGAAGGGGGCACATCAGGCTACCAACATGGTAGTTTTATGGCCATAGAAACCACACATATTTCCAAAAGGGATTTTCTCTTTCTGCAGAGAATCTTTCCACACCCATCAGTCTTTTCAAGAGGGTTTTTGATTCAGACGCAAAGCTGTCCGTTACCTGACCGTAGCCACACGAGCTGTAAGCTGGCAACTGGATAGTGACTGGTATTATTTCTATGGGGTCCACTGTGTGGCCTGCCAAAAGGAAGTGAGCCCCTGATAGCCCCGGGGGTTTTGTACTGTGGTTGAGACTTGGTCCTGGCCTGACCTTTTGGATGAAGTGTATATGCATCTTGGAGAAATATGCAAAAAGACAAATTCCACATGAAGTTCTTTTCTCCCCTCTGCAGACGAGCCACAGGGAACGCATTGATGCTCTAGAGCTCTTGGGAGCCACATTCGTGGACAAGAAGAGAGATCTGCTTGGAGCTTTGAAGTACTGGAAGAGGGCCATGGACCTTAGGTACATGGACAGTAACAACATTGTCCATAAACCTGAACCCAAACAGCTGATCATGGCATACGACTATGCCAGAGAGGTGAGTATTAGCTAAAGGATTACAAGGTCATGGTTTTGGTAACGTAACGTAGTTGGCCGACATTGGACTAAGTGCTCTAAAATGCATGTTCAATTCATGCGTGTCATGATTCTTTGTGCTTCTACTTCTTTGATAGTTGATTAAATTTTAATTTGGAAAGAAAATGGTTGGGTGGTTCCAGCAAAAAGCATTCTGGTCTCAGTGCTGGAGCCACAGTCTCTGCATTGCTGTTCAGGAATAGTAAAAAGAGAGCTAGACAATTAGGAACAGACTTGTTCCACAAAACTTGTCAAACACGAAGGCAAAAGAAGAAAATTATGACATGTAAATTGAGCTCGGCACATAGGGCACCCACTTCAGCAGCCTCATGTCAGCTATTTGAGTTGTTTGCTTCCACCATGGTGTCTACATGGAACCTCCTAAACTGTATGCACAGAAACCTGTTTGCTGTAATGGCCGATGTCTTAATTCATTGTAATCCTCATCCTAGGTAAGCAATGGAGAGGAGCTGGACGGGCTGATCTCTGACCCGGATGAGATGCGTATGCAGGCACTGCTCATCCGTGAGAGAATCCTTGGTCCTCAGCACCCGGACACATCCTACTACATCCGCTACCGCGGCGCTGTCTATGCCGACTCGGGGAACTTTGAGCGCTGCATCAACCTGTGGAAATACGCACTGGACATGCAGCAGAGCAACCTGGATCCCCTCAGCCCCATGACAGCCTCCAGCCTCTTGTCCTTCGCCGAGCTCTTCTCCTTCATGCTCCAAGACCGGGCCAAGGGGCTCCTGGGGACCTCTGTGTCATTTGAGGACCTTATGGGGATCCTGACCAAGAGCGTATTGGAGATTGAGCGGGCAGTCAAACAGAGTGGGCCAGTGCCGCCTGACCCCGCCCAGCTTAGCAAGGCCCTGTCAATCATCCTGCACCTCATCTGCCTTTTGGAGAAGGTACCGTGTACTGCTGAGCAGGACCACTTCAAGAAGGAAACCATCTATAGGTTTGTGTTTTGTTTGTAAATTACTTGGATTACTAACAATTTGATCGCATTTTTTTGGTTCTTTAAAAGGCAAATCAAATTTTTCTGGTATATTGCATTATAGTGGTTCTCAATCCTGGCCCTCAAGTACCACCCTGCTGGTTTTCACTCTAGCCATGTAATCGGGGACTGATTTACACCTGGGATGCCAGGTGAATGCGACTAACTAGCTGGTAGTATAGAAAACCAGCAGGGCTATGGTACTCCAGGACCAGGATGGAGAGCCACTGCCTTTATAGCTTGACAACTCCAATGATATATGAGGCTACCTCTCATGGATCATGTGAAATCAAGCTATGTGAGTGGTCATTGAGTTGGATCGTTCATTAAATGTGGCCAGCACTCAAGTCCAGCTTGACTTAAAATTTTGTGCATGTTTTCCCCAACGCTGGCTCCACCCACACCCTGCCCCTTATCTATGACTGTACACCAAGTGAATTTATGAACTAAGGGCATAAAGATGCTGCCCTGTGTTTGAATAAGATTATCTTCTCCATGGTGCAAAGCATCCAAACCTCAAAATCCACTTTGCTAGTTCAGAAATTGTGGAATGTCTTGCACTGTGGAATGAGCCTCAAGTGTCGATTCAGGAGGTCCACCACATGCTGTTATCTGTGAGGCGATATGCACTGTGGTATTTAACAATGTTGGAGTGACCATTAGTTCATGGTCTATTATCAGCTCATTGCGATTTCTTGAATGAGGAATCTTATTTCTCATCTGCTTCCCCACAGGTTCCTTAAGCTCCAGCCGTGTGGTAAGAATGGTTACAGCCCACTCCACCTGGCGGTCGACCGCAACACCACCTGTGTGGGCCGCTACCCCCGTCTGCAAGTTCCCCTCCCTCACCGTCGCCTCAATCCTCCTGGAGTGTGGAGCAGACGTCAACAGTCGCGATGAAGATGACAACAGGTCTGTTTGTCTCCTTCCTTGTTCTCAACCCTGATAAATTATTTTCTTGTTGTTTCACTTTTCTGATTTTACTCACATTTCAACTTTTTATTTTATTTTTTAATTTTTTTGGCAGGGTACATTTTTTGTACATTTTTTTTAGACCTAACCTTAATTTAACCAGGCAGAAGACAGTGACAGCCAGCAAAAGGACAAATATGGAGCATAGTTTGGATGAATATTCCTTATTCGTTTTAGTCTATTTGTGCCATTATAGAACGTAGAATCAGTGATTTTAAAAGAAGAAAAAAAAGTGATGAATTATAACTATCAGGCCAGGGTGCCTGTAAAACATCTTGCCTCAAAACAAACAAAAGAAATCAAGATGACTAGTAAGTTACAACTGCACTGTATTACATAATCTGAATGACAAGAGAAACAACATAATGTAAAACAATCAGATGCATGAAATGACATGGGGGGGGGGGGGGGGGGGAAATAAAAATTGAGAGTGCATGCAAGGTCATCTGTATCTGTGATGTGCTAATGATGAATTATCTGTTACGTCGTGCCAGCACGCTCCATGTAGCGGCCTCCACCAGTTACTGCAACTCCATGAACCTGTTCATTTTTCTCCCCATTTTTAGCCCTCTGCACGTGGCAGCTTCCAACGGTCACCCTGACATCATGAACCTGCTGATTTCATGTGGGACCCACTTCGACAGCACCAACGCCTTCCAGCAGACGGCCTGCGACCTGCTTGACGAGAAGGAACTGGCCAGGAATGTCATCCAGCCCATAAACCACACCACGCTGCAGTGCCTAGCCGCCAGGGCCATTGTCAAACACAGCCTGGACTACCGGGGAAACATCCCCGAGAAGCTGGAGGCCTTCGTCCTGCTCCACAGATAGTGACTGGATAAGGTGGATTGAAAAATTGAGAGGAAGGGTGGGGGGAATGAACAGATGGATGGATGGAGAGGGGAGGGGTGTGATTGAATGAGTGGACTGGACAGGAGTCGTCTGGCTGACAAGCATACTGGGTAGACTCCTGACCCACAGGGTATTGAAGAGCTGACATGATGTTGTGGGTCGGGTTTGAATATTAGAACAACTGATGATTTGGAGAGCTGGAACTGACTATTCGTCCACACAGACTTGTTCTGATTGGTGGTTTGAAAAATGAATGGACTAGATGGAAGAATGAGTGACCATTTTCCTCCTCTGTTCCTCTTTTCATGGAGCCACAGCTAATGACTAGTGACAGTCACAGTCCTAACTGGGGTTTGGATGTATTAGGAGGGGATTGCAACATGGACATGCACACTAGTATCTCTGGATGAACTGAGCAAAGGGTTTACTTATTTTTGCTTTAGACAAAACTGATTTTTTGCATATTCCACAATGTTATTTATTGAATTAACCTTGAGAGATTTTTCTCCATGCTGGCCCCAACCCCGCCTCAACTTTGCCTGCTTCTCTCTCAAAGCAAAGATTGAGGCATTTCTACACATGCTGGGACTTCAGGTTATTTTTTGCTTGTCCCATCACTGTTGCCAACAGTCATGGACCCTTTCTCAGTCATTGTTAGGTAACCTTTTTTTTTTTTTTTTTTTTGTACTTTTACAATACATTTAGTTACATGGTTGTCATGCAAATTTGGATATCTGCCGAGTGGTGTGGATTCTTTACATAGACTCATTTGTTGCCGTTCCCAATGTAGTGTATAACAAAGCTTTACGAGAAGGGTTTAATGTCTGCAAACACCATAAGTGCTTTAATCTTCCTATGCACAGGCTAGGCTGTTGGAAAGAGAGACTGTTGTGTTCTGTGCCGGCACTTGTCTGTGCAATAACTCACATCATGTTTTTTTTGTTTACCTCATTGCTGCCGTTTTCTTGTGTATCCCCATACTTCACACAATGAGGGGGATGCAAAACCATTGTACTGATTGTTGTTAGAGGAATGAGTGGATCAGGATGACTGTCTGTGCGTATGAGAGAGTGAGAGCTATGGGGTGTATAATGTGTAGAGTGTTTTGAGCGTACAACCTATTGACTTACAAGCGGCTGGTCAGGTGGCACTTATGCCGATACCATAAAGCACGATTGTGGGGTTAACATGACTGCCACTAGAAACTGCAGTGGCCAAACTGTCTGTCTACAACTATTGGACTGTACAGGCTTGTTCACAGAAGTGACCTCTCATGCTCATACATGGCCGACCTTTAAACACAATTGTTCTTTCATAATCACGATCAAAAGAAAAGTCTGGGTAGGTTACTAACACGGCTGACTGTGCATGTTCGCGTTTGAGTTAACTTGCTTACTTTTTTTTATTTTTTTTTTTCCACAGCAAGTTTCATTGACAACCGTCAGATTTGTAACAGCATATCAACCAATCATTGCAGAATACCTTTTACAAGAACTGACAAAACCCAGACTAGAGCTAGGATAGTTCAACCTGTTTTGTACAACTATCGTCCAATTGTATCAGAATTGACGAAACAGAAATCGAGAGGAGGAGGATGCCTTGTCGTAAAGAATAGTTAAGCTTTGTGAATTATCTTTGCACATTAGCTTTAGATGTGTGGTTTTAAAAAAGGGCTTTTCATAATTCTTAGGATTTCATATTATAATGTATTTAATGTCACAGTTCAAAACCAGACATAGAAAATGTATGGAGACTCCCAGGGCAACTTGCTTTGAATCTGCACTTTACTACAACGGAGTTTAAGATTTGATATGGCATCAATCAAGTTCATGTCTTAAGAACCAATTTGACAATAAACCCATGTTGCACTTGTCTCCTCGTCCACATGTCTTTATTCTCCTTATCTCTGTTGACATCTTTTAGCTACAGTATAGTTAATATATTTAAGTCTGTTTTGCTTACTATATTTTGCCAATCTTCACTTGTGCAGTTGAGATGACCTAGTTGGGACAAAATGGCGTCAAAATATATCTACCCATAGAAACCTTCCAATCAGGCTAAGAGCCCTTCACTGGACGGGGAAAAAGGTTCTTATCATTACAGATGAGAACTGATGCCAAAATTGATGTGAGGTTACTTGAAAACAGAACAGGGGTTTCCTCAGGTGACTGCAGTGCGCAAACAAGTACTTTTTCTCTTAATATTGCTTTGACTGGCCATTGGAAATAAAAAGATGGGTGTTCATTATGGTAAAACATGATTGACATTGTCCTCAAACGACACCTTTTGGGAGTAAATCAGACTTGATTTAGGTTGTATTATTGCAACTAAATGTAATAGCTACGACCTTAAACTATCAGCAAACTATCCACTTAATTTAGTTGCTTTTGTTCACAGCAAGTTACGGTAACAGTGAAACTCTCTGGGCACCATACACCGCAAACTAAGACTTTCCATGTTTCCGGGCTGATGGGGTTTGTCCTCCCAGTGTACTGTGCTGTGGCGCTCTTACCAGATGCCTCAGCTGGAAGCAGGGTGTATAGTTGACCCCTCTGGCCTGGAATGTAGGCAGAGAAACCTTTGACATTGTAGAAGGGGTTGGTAATGTCCTACATCCACTTGGTTCCAAGAAACATCCCCTAAAGAAACACGAATATGATCTATGTGTGGTTGGTGCAATGCTTATTTAAAGCCAGGAAAAAGCAACTGCAGCTAACGGTCTGTGTTGCAGAGAGTGTTTTGTCCTGCTGAGGGTCTGAGTGAGTCATGAGGAACTGTCCCTATTAGGTACCATAACTGAACATGTTTTGCAGGTTCTTGCTGTAATTACTTTTACCAGCAATAAAAATAAAAAAACCAAAAAAACATTGTCACCAGGTACACTAGCTGAACATGCTGTTTATTGTTGTAAGAGATTTTTACTGTGGCAAGTTTCTATGTGGAGAAGATCAAATGAAAAGATCACCTGTCATCTAACAATGTGATATGGGCGCTGCCTCATATGAAAACAAAAAGGAAGGCCAGCACAGCAAATAAATACGTCATGTATGTACATGAACTACATAACAAATACAGAATTGATTGCAATGAAAACATGTTTGTCTTTAAATCATATTATCAGTCCAGCGAAGGTCATAACAACCCAGACGTCTTGCTTTATCTTAGATAAATAGATGACTAGGCCAGTTCTTGAAATTGATTTTGACCCCTTCCTCTCCACAGTTAGGATCTCACCACCTGTCTCCTCCGCTCTAACAGCGGCCAGTCCTAGAATGTCACACCTATCCTGAGTGTCTGGTGAGTCACTGCCAGGAATGTCTGTTGAATGTAGAGCAAGGTGGAGGGTGGGGATTTCTTAATGATTCACGGTTAGGTGTGTGTGTGTGTGTGTGCGTGCAACAGATCAGGTTTGAGGAGATATTTGTTATTGTTTGTAATTTAGGTGTGTGTGTGCACAGGAGTGTGACGGTAGAACACTTATATGGATTGTAGAAATGCACTTTTGTGACAGTACAAGGTTTTCTTTCCCCAGTCCAGCGCCCACATGACTACTTGGTTCTCTTCCTGAAACCCAGGCTTTTGAAGACACATCGCTGCTTACTTTAACAGTGTTTTAAATTTGGAGTCAGTGTTACAAGTGAAAGGTGCTCTATAAATAAAGTTCATTATTATGATGATTAGTAGTAGTAGCATTAACTGTATTTTGAACAACAATGATATGTTACTGGAAAATATATCAGGTCAAATGGACATATAACCTTCAATCCAGCTTCAACTTTCTCTCGCTTCTCTCTTTCCAAGCACTTCTCTCCGTTGCGTAAAGCTCGGTTAACCTCGATCTTCAACAGGAATGTTGCCACCAGTCATTGATGGTAATTGTGAAGTATACACTGGAGGTGTTTCTGGGTCTCGGTGCCGAGAACAAGTCGAGGCTTGTTACGGCTGGATGTAAAACATGTGAGTGTTCATGTGGCACAGCTCCATTTAGATTGGCTGCAGGAGGTTAACAGTGCAGTCAGCTCAATTAGTTGTTGACACAGCGAGAGAGAAGGAAGGGCAAACGGAAACCGAAAGAAAAAGAGGTAGATTCAGAGGAGGGGGGGGGGTTTAGAGGATACTTCATCTAGTCCACCTTCCTCTAATACTTCATTAGCTATTCAGATAGCTATAGTGAAGTAGAAAGCAGAGTACATGAAAGTAGCTATGGGAGCGGTATGAGTTAGCATGAGTTAGCATTCCAATCAATGCAGTCACATGAGGGTGATGTGTGTATTAGCTGTCTGAGCCACCGGGGTATTCAAGAGGAAAGGTGTATTTGTAGGAGATAATGTGTGTGTGTGTGTGTGTGTGGGGGGGGGGGGGGGGGGGGCTGCATGCATGTGTAAATGTGTAACTTGGTGAAGAGATAATTTTGAAGGCCTTTCTAGATTATTTGTTTTAGTGCAAAGAGTCTGCACTAAGAGTCTGAAGAGTCTTTGAGCAACACCGAATCAATATAGTATCACTTTAGATTATTTATTATGTATGAGATGGTATAAAGAGGGTAGTATACAAGAAGGATAGGGGAGAGAAAATGTGGCAAACTGTGTAAGCTGCATTCAAAGCCCATGATGTCACCAGTGTGTGGCGTGCACCTTAACCCACCGAGTCACCAGAAAACATGAAAACATATTTGACACACTCACTCACTGTACACACGACGACTTCACATTATGGCTAAATCTTCTGGCCGTTCGGCAGTGCTATCAGCTCAGCCTACTTCTGTCCTGTCTATATTTAGGGCGGAATAATACCCCACTGGAAGGCTGTCCTACATTAAGCTTGCTCCTCTGTCTGTCTCTGAATCCCTGCAGGTGAACTCGCCTCAGTCACCAGACACCCTTTCCCTGTGCCTCTGTCTCTGTCTGTCTCTTGCTCTTTGTCCTGCTATCTCTCTTTTTGTTTTTGCTTTTTGTCTCGTTTCTTTGTCTGTTTCCTGTCTCTTGCTTCAGCTCTCTCTGTCTCTGTCCCTTGCCTTCTCTTTGTCTCTAGCTTTGAATCAGTCTGACTCTGTGTCCTTGGTCACCAAGGAGAGAGACTGCTATCTACTTTACAGAGAGAGACACACTGAGAGCAAGCTGTCTTTTCCTGATGTGCCTTCTGTACATGGACATCACCAAGAACAGAACAATCAGGTCAAAAGTAGAGACAATGGTGAATGAAGTGACACATATCAGTGTACTATAGTTAAGTACACTCACCAACTTTCACTGTGGACTTTCCAGTCAATATCAGAATAGATCTGCAAAAATCTGCAAAAGCTTCATGGGTAAAATAATGTAGAAGTGCATCATGGTGTGTGACTGTGTTCAAATGAAAGCAAACCTCTTCCTCTTATAGGAGACACAAGCTTGACTCTAGTTTATCACACTTGTGTGGTCAACCCTATGACCCTTTGGTTTGTTTTGGTTGCCCAAACACAAGCAGCCCAGGGCTTGTAAACAAAAGTCACATGGACTCACAAGTAACTTGTTTATTGGACAGTTTTGATAGCCTGTTATCCCATGAGGTTAAAGATGTTGGCAGCAAGGGTGGGGGTGGAGTTACGGTTACCTTCTTTGAGGAAATAGCTGAATATGAGCATCAGTCGAGACTGCAGTTTGCCTTCCGCTCATTTTGTTATGCTAGGGTTTCCAAGCATGACTAACTGCTCGCTATCAGATGTCAACATACCCGTAAAAGCGTATATTTTGGGATCGTTTCCTGTAGTTGGCTTCAGATTACGTTGTCACTTCTGATGAACCGCACCACAGTTCGCTTGGAAGAGGACTGGTGTCTTGGTGTGGCTATTTGTTGCCACTCAGGTTCGAATGGTGTCGTTCTCACCTGCCCAGAGGAACTGAACTCAAGGAGTAACCGGTCCAGAGGTTGAATAAACCGCTCCCAGCATGCTTGGTGTGAATGTGCCCTTAATTCATAGGCTGTACTTTGTATTGTACACCACTGCATCCAGGAATCATAGCAGCCCACTAGCACAGGCCTTGTAAATCTATCATAATTGTCCTTCTTAACCAGAATTTGAATGGAGAAAATAACAATTCAAAGCAGGTAAGATGGCGGTTGAATGCTTGTAGGACGTTATGCTCCAGCCCTGACTGTACCCCTGTTCTTTATGCCCTCAATCAGCACTCTGCATGGATTCACCATGGATTCACTTTGATACACTGACAGTACACCAGTCTGGATACATGTAAAATATGAAAGGTAGTTAAGACAGTGGTGTGGAGAAAACGTGACCGATTACATAAGACCCCTGTATCCCTGCAGCAAAAATAGATAGGGAGGGTATTAACATGGGGATAACGCGGCCTGAATCTGATACTGGTCTGGTCTGGTCTGGATACCAGGGTCTCTCTCCCTCACACACACACTCACACACACACACACACTCACACACACACACACACACACACACACACGCACACACACATGCACGGGCACTTAAAATCCTGCCACACACATACTCCCTGAGACTCGATCAGGATCACATTTGTCACTTGGTAAATGCCAACATGGCGTTTCATAGTCACTGTCCGTGTGTGAGAGTGTGTGAGTGTGTGAGTGAGTGAGTGAGTGAGTGTGTGTGTGTGTGTGTGTGTGTGTGTGTGTGTGTGTGTGTGTGTGTGTGTGTGTGTGTGTGTGTGTGTGTGTGTGTGTGTGTGTGTGTGTGTGTGTGTGTGTGTGTGTGTGTGTGTGTCTGCACATGTCATTTTAACAAAATTGTGACATTTCTCTGTGTGTGCATGTGTGTGTGTCTGTGTGCAAATGTATCAGGTCTTGTGTGTACATGTGCTTGTGTACAGACATTATACAGACATCCTTTTGTGTGTATGTGTATGTGTGTGTGTGTGTGTGTGTGTGTGTGTGTGTGTGTGATTGATTGCTACTCCCTAAGCACGTTGCCACAAAGACTTTCCACTCTGAGTCAGCTGTCAAAACACCAGATGTATAAATAGAGAGAGAATTAGGTGGCATGGCAATGATTATAACACAAATACACAAATTCAGATGCACAAGCACAAACACACAAACACACACACACACACACAAGCAGCAACACATGCGCAAAGTTCCTTGTCTGTTCCTGCAGATGGGACACTCGGGCTAATTAATTTACAGTGTTGAATGATCAAGAATGTTATCAAGACATGGAGAAACTATGAACACACACAGAGAGAAACACACACATCCACACACCTAACACACACACTCGCTCCATGTCAGTTCAGAGGTCTATTTTAGTCCGTCCTTCCAGTGAACTGTCATTGAGGATACTCTAGTCAGAGCAGGCTTTGCCAAAACCACCACAACACTAACATTGCTCCCATTCCATTTTCAAGGCGTACTCCGCTTTGCCACAACACTGGATACCATGAACGGTAATCCTCCGACACGAGTTAACCCCCGGGAAGTGCTTTGACTACCGGCGATGAGGTTTGTGGGACGCTTTTATCTGCATTATCAGGACACAAAAATGCATAAAGTGACTGTATGTATCCAATGCAGTAATGCAAATGTACTAGCCCTGTCATGTTAAAAGTATGTCTTGATAAAAAAAGATAAACTGCACAACTAAATCTTAACGTCTCTGTCCCCCCATTTTAGTTTGTATGTGTTGCAAGTAGAGTTGTCACTGACACTTTGGAATGCCTGATTGCCAATTTACACACAGCTTGATGAGGAATTTGCTACTTGGGCAGCGACAGGACTTCACTCAGTGCCTTGCTCAAGGACACTAGAACCTGGACAGAGTCTGCTTGGCGGATGTGGATTAAACCTTTTCTCTCACCCAGGCTGACCTCATATGGTGACCTCATATGGTGACCTTACCGCTCAGAAGCTTTTCAGAAACCAGGTCCAGCTCATTTACAATGTGTGAAGATCATGATTTTTATTGGGTTACTGAGAAGCCATGAACCGAGCTTTACCACCCATATCAATGTCTCGGGCATTATTACATCCTATTAGCCCGCAGACTAATATCCATTCATGGCTATGGAAACTGAGGTTTAATGTCTCCATAAAAGTGACTTATGAAGAGACCTATAAGTACCCATTCTGGAGTCCCAGTGACCTTGTATGTTGAGAGACACATTTAACGGGGAATGTTACTAATAAAGATGTGGCCTGTGGTTTAATTCATTTTTGTGAACTTGAACACCTCTCTTCCAAAAGTAGAAACCTGCGAACCATGCCTCTAATCTGTGACGGCATGCAACAGCACCAGCCTGGAGCCGCTCTATTAATAAGTAAGGGGAGATTTTGGATGATTTCAGAGATGCAGAATATGTATGTTCATGCTTGTATGCTGTAATGAGCTTGGATGTATAATAGTGGTAACTGTTGCGAACAGAAAATGCACCCATATCCCCAGTAAATCACCGTGTCCCCATTTCCATCTATTACACTCCATTCTGAATTAAGGTAGACCTTACTGTGAAAACACTGGGACTGGAATCATTGGTTTAAAAAAAATCAAATACTGTGCTCCACTCATACTGATTTCTAAATCAACTTTAAATCTGCTGGTTCTTTGTCCTCTCATAATAGATTAATTTATTATCATCCATTGTCCACAGGGACACAGGGGGCTGGAGCCTATCCCAGCATGCACTAGACAAAAGACAGGGAAACACCCTGCACAGGGTGCCAGTCCATCACAGTCTCATAATAGGTGTGATGATTGTACAGGTTACTCTCTATAGATGTTCACTGGGCTTGCTGATGTAGAAGATATTGATATCAAGTTGTGATAATATTCCTCATGTACTCAGCAACTGTATAACCAGATCACATCCACAAGTTGGCAGGCTAAGTGAGAGAATGTAACATAACATTTTCTATCATGAGAGGGTAAACTATACTATGAAACTATGTTGATAAGTTCCTCAAGGCTCGTCAGGTTCTCCTAAATGCTCACATTTAGATGAATGCCTTCCTATTTATCTCTGACATGATGGAAAGCATGTTTAGTTGAAACATCACATAAAACAAACCATACCACAAATAATCGATCTGTGTATATTTCTTTCATGGTCATTCTCTCAGTTTGTATACGCCACTGTTTGGTTTTAACAAATGGGGGCTGGTTTTCCTCACCTTTCCCTTGAAATCGATAGTTACATATTATAAGTAAACACGGGGAATGCCCTTCCTTTATCTTCCCTTACATTATACCTTGAACAAAACCGAACAATTTAAGATTTTTGGATGTGCCCACATTTGTTTGCCACCGCCATACCATCTGCCACAGAGCTATACTGACTCATCTCGCAGGGCTGCCTACGCTCTTGTGAGAATCCATGTTTTCCATCAGGTACCTGTCTGCCCATCAACATGTCCCTACCTTGTGTTTGACTGTGGCTCTCCGGTGCTGAGTCAGAACCAGCCCAGAGTTTGTGGGCTGAAAGTGTTTCAGAGAAAAAGCACAGTCATGGTCAGAAATGTGTGAATGCACAGTGTTGCTTTTTTTTGTCAAAGCTCATCCAAACTTAATGGTTTATGAAACAGTCCTTGAAAAGAGTCGCTTCTATTCCATTCTATTGTGTGTAGTTCAGTCTTGTCTAGTCTAGTTTGTCTGATAATCATGTCATGCCTCCAGTGTCCAGACACACACATCACACACACACACACACACACACACACACACACACACACACACACACACACACACACACACACACAACTCTTGCTCTCTCTCTCTCTCTCTCTCTCTTTGACACATTGCAGCAGCTGATAGTTGCATGAGGAGTGAAGATGATGTTTGTTCTGGTCCAGACCCAGACCTGGCAGGGACAGACACGGATCCAGTGGCTGCAGGATAGACTAGCTACTCGCCTGCTGGTGTCCGTTACTCCTGACATACTGATACAGCTGATACCTCAATCTCTACCTTTACCTCTCTCTCTCTCTCTCTTTCTCTCCCCTCTCTCCCTCCTCTTTTCTCAACTTATCTCTCTTTCTGTCCCTTTCTTTTTCCTCTTTCCCCCATACATGCATACAAACATGCACACGCACACACACACACACACATGCACAAACAAACCACAGAGAGAGAGAGAGAGAGAGAGAGCAGGCTTATATAACATTAGCAGACAGGCAGCCTCTGATTTCACAGTCATCTCAGATGTTCAACAAGTGGCTTTAATACCTTTTGGGCTTGTTGCGACTGTGAAACTGATTTCAGGAACCAAAAAAAAGCAGAGGACTCATAAAGTCACATTTGAAAAGGTAGGCAGGCAGGTGCCAAGTTATCTCCCATACTGTTAAAACCTAGTGGGCAAAGACACCGGGTCTATACTAAACCCAAACTCTGACTTCACAGTTCGTCTCAAATGAACCAGAACCAGCCAGAACTCTCCACACGTTTCATTTCCGCGCTGTGCCAGCACAGAAGGAGAATCTGGCTGAAGCCACTCGTTAGGGAAGAATAGAGGTGGGAAAACCATGCAGGGAGTGTCTGATAGTCTGTTTCTTCATTGCCAATAATCAAGGGTGGTGCACAAAACTATGTGCACTGTGTTGTGTGTACATTTGCTTTTCTGTTGCACCCACCTGGGACTCATTGGACTCAGAAGAGAGTGGATAATAAGCAAGGATATAATTGGCTGTGGTGAAGGGATGGGGAAAAAAACATTCAGAGCTGACCGCCCCCCACTACAGAATGTACAAATCACCATTTACCCATGAAAGTTCCTGTCAGTCACGTCACTTGACAATGAGAAGTCAAGATGACATAAGAGTGACAAGAACAACTAAAGACTCCTCAGAAAATGGCAGAGAAAGGACAACTACTGGTACAGTTGAAAAGGAGCATGAAAGTGATTAGAAAGTTGGACAGGTTCTGAATTAAAAACAGCAGTGAAAGAAATCCACGGTAGTCTTCTATCTGTCATCAGGATGTAGATACCTCAAGGAGTATTCCTCCTATGAAAGCCCCAGGGTCAGAGTGACAGCAAACTTGCACAGAGTGGCCTGTCTGCAAACGGCTCATCAACACTCACACATGGACACACATACTCACACATGCCTGCATGTGCACAGGCACACACCCTGAAGCTTGAGTGGCATGTCTACAATCAGCTCTTCTCTCAGCTCCCACAGTTAGTCTGTGTAACTGTATCGCCTCTCTCTCTCTCACACTCTCTCTCTCTCACTCTCTCTCTCTCTCTCTCTCTCTCTCTCTCTCTCTCTCTCTCTCTCTTTCTCTCACACACACACACAAACAAGGGCATAAAGTTGACTGAGGGGCAGAGGTGACAGAGATGTACGACTGCTGCAAACCGGGCTCCATGTTTGTGTTCTAGATGCAAAGACCCGGCAGGCTCCACGTGAGCGTTCATACGCTTTCCACTTGACTGTGATTTACTAAGCCAGCTCGAAGTACTGAAGATGATGTATGTATATAGCAGTGATATTTTGGGGTGACAAATACTTCCACATGACTGCTTCACTGTCTCATCTCATCCAAGGTGGTGTGGGGATAGTGACACTCCTGTGGTTACTGGTTTACTGTTAGGGAGGAAATACTCCAGAAACCTGTTTAGAGCCTGAATTTATCAGATCAGGTTTGACTTTTGACTTTGACCAGTAACCAATCTTTGATGGGTTTTACATGAGGTTTTACATGGCAAGTCCATAGAAAGGCTTCAGTTCCTGTTTCTAAAGGTCAGTGGTCAGGCCATCCTACAGTATTTTATTAGATTCTGTGGAGAAAGAGAGAAGGGAAATGTGACAGCACAACATGAACTTAGTTAGAGCAAATACACAAAGATTATAAGCAGCACACTGGGCGAAGGTAAGTTATTGGGGCCCCCCATGACTTTGATGTGAAAATATTCAACATTTTGCTTCACAAAACGTCTGGAACACAAATCAGACATCACACATATTTTAGCCTAATAATAACCAGTTTTAGAAGTACATTTAATTTTTTTAGTGCTAGTGCCTGACATCATGATCATTTTGACAACAGCTTAATAAATCCAAATAGAAAGTAAAAATATTTCCCCAGATTTATTTAGCACAGTTGGCAGTGAAACGAGTTACAGTGGTAGAGATAAGCTGATCATAAACTGCTGACTCTTATCATTCCAGAAGCCCGCTTTACGCTGTGCAACTTTAAAGCAGATTTGCTTCAATATATGAAGTATTTTTGTAACCCTAAAACTTGACCATGTGACCATGAAAATGAAATGCCGCCAGTGTGTGTAGATCCCATGACAGCTCATTCAGGGAAGTATCCCTTCAGTCAGAGACCCACATCACTGACAGCAACGGTGACCCATTTGCTGTCTATTATAGACATGTGACCCCCCTGGGCATTGTCTTTATTCTGGTCTTTGTCTTCTTCAATTAGATATTGGCTGCATTACTTTACTTTGTTGCTTGGGGACAAAACTAAAAGTGATTTTGTAAAGTGTGTATATGAAGCTAATGTGGCTTTAGAAGATGAGTTGCCTTTAAAAGGACTACTGAAATATTTGTCTTTCCTTAGCACAGCTCTTGTGTTTATTAAGTGTGGACCAGTAAAACACTTAATAGTTACGCGCTACTACTACAATTTAAGAGTTTGACTCCAGAATGCTGTATATCCATTTCAGAAAAAAACAACTGCCTGAATTTTATCATTCACTATCTCTGAAATATAGAGGATCCATTCTGTGGAAGTCGTAGTTTTGGTATCCATCATTTCTTGAACACCTTTCTGAAGAGGTCACATATCTCATTTTGGAAGAAATATTTTCATAAACTAATACAGTTTTCTAGTTTTGACTCATTTGCAAGTTTATTTCAAGATGGATGGGTGATTATTATCTTACCTCTCCAAATAAAGGATCAAGCTAAGCACACATGAGTTGGGTGTGATGTAGTTCACGCTCAAGGTCATATGAGGACAAGAGTTAATGGCGTCTACATTACCATGTGGGGAGCGTAGGTTGGGTAAGGACTTATGTTACAGAGGCGAAGTGAGGGAACCCTGCTGGAAAAACCAGGTTGGACCAGCTCGGATTCTGAGCTGGTAGACCAGTTTGGTAAATCTGAAGCTGGTTGAGCTGCTGAACCAGCTTGGTCAAACTGGTTATTGGAGCTAATACAGTAAGTCAAGACCAATATGGCATTTAGGCATTCAGTCAACGATCTACCAGCTTGACCAGCTTCCAAAACATCCCTCGCTTGAGTTGGTCGCTGGGTTCTCCAGCAGGGAAGCACTTTGGATCGGGGCACCAGCTTAATGGCTGATAATATGAGAGAGAGATGGATGAAGTTTCTAAGATTAGCAGTGCAGATTCAAATTGAAGATATGTCTATTTGTAGAATTAAGTGGACCATATAAACTTCATTATGACCTGCTCTCAGATCAGCTCATTTTACAACATATAACACTGAAGGTTGTGAAACAGTAATTTAGGCTTTACTTCCTGGAAGTATATGTATATGTATTTTGATAACGTTGTTAGCCATCTAATACAAAAAGCAGTGTTTTGGATATAAGTTACAAGCAATAAAAAGTAGTTTCCAGAAGTAAAAGCTGAAGGCATAAAAAGATCTCAATATGTCCATGGTCTTGAGTACTGTCATGTCTACTTACCAAAGCCCAGTTACTGCAGTTACAGGGGCCTATGGAAAAATAGAAAGAAACAAAGCTGATATACAGAGAGTGGTTGTTGTAATACATAATGTCACCTGCACTTTCTAGAGGTGAAAGTATAGTTTAGCTACAAAATGGTGAGGTCTTGGAGGCGGTTTAGGCTGACATCGCAAAAAAATCGAAATGTCCAAGTTCAGACATCAACGATAAACCAAAAAAATCAACTACTGTGACTCTTCAAAGCCTTGAGGTTAGTGACAGAAGACTACCTGGTGGGCGCTTAGAAAGATCATGAGTTAACATGTAAAGGCACTTACATCAGGAGACACACTGGATTAGCTAATAGTACAGGTTACTAGGGCCATGAGTATGAGTTTGAAGCACAGCAGGAATAGCAATTAGAGTGATCACTTTCCCCCTGCCTTCCCAAGCTACCGCTCAGAGCTCAAAGGCTTTACTGCCACACACACACACACACACGCACACACACACACACACACACACACACACACACACACACACACACACACGCACACACACACACACACACACACACACACACACATACACACACACACACACACACACACACACACACACATGCACATGCATGCACAAACATTGGCCACTTGCCTGTCTGGGGAGTGTAACATGCCAAACATGTGCTGGATACAACCAGATCATATGGCATTTTTAGCACCATATACAATTACAGCACTGGTCAGGTGTCAGAACAATTTGTGTGTGTGTGTGTGTGTGTGTGTATCTAAGTGTGTGTGTGTGCATGTGTGTGTGTATTTGTGTCAAAATGTGTATGTTATATATGTTATAGCCGTGTGTGTGTGTGTGTGTGTGTGTGTGTGTGTGTGTGTGTGTGTGTGTGTGTGTGTGTACATTTGTGTCTATACATGTTGTTTATGTATGTGTTTGTTTGTCAACGTAATTCACTCTTATTTAAGCAGGCAAAGGTTACACATATAAACACTCTGACACGTGTGTTGAAGCATGAGGAGCACGTTCCAACACAGAGGAAACCTTTATGTATCGTCATGAAGGCAAAACTGACTTCTAACTCAGTTACTGGGGTCGTGTCTCATAACATTTCTAAATAGGATTTCAAGTTTACATCAAATTCAGTCAGGCCCAAAGCATAGGCCAAAGGTCAAAGGAATTTTTAATTTGTTTCTTGTGACATTTGCAAGGCTTTATCATAAGAGAGGCCCAGCTAAATGTCTTCCCTTACAGTGAGGATAATGACAGTCTCTTCCATAGTAGGCCTACTGTCTGATATCCTAATGGAGTAAACATCACAACTCATATGACTTTGCATTTCTGTACCCAAATATACTCGTAACTGGAAATCCCCTCCTTTACAACAGCATGTGTGTCTGACCTGTTATGCCAACCAGTTGAATGTTAATCTGCCTGTCTCATTTATCAAATTAAGTGAGTCCCTGGGCTGACGATGAAGACGGGAAATTGTAACACTCTTCATTAAGGAGAGCGGTTGCTATTTATGTTGCGAAGACAACTCTGCCTCTCCACCCTTGGGAGAGACCATCCCCAATATCTGCACTCAATAATGGATCCAGAAATCTATTTATACTCTCTCTCTCTCTCTCTCTCTCTCTCGCTGTCTCTCTCTGTCTTTCTCTCACTTGGCCGGCTCTCTCACTATAGCTGCTGGTCATTAAAAAAAGGCTATTATAAATAGCCGAGCTCTCTGTAGACAACATAGCCAATTATTTGACAGTGTTAGATGCACAGGTAACTCTAATCATCTAGAAATGTACAGCAGGGTACACAAACATTGACATGGGGGTCTAGGATTAAATGTGGTGTAGGAAATGGGCTGCACGTGTCAAGTAGAAAAGTATCAAGTGCACAATAGTTTCTTGTTCCTTCAATAAATAAATAAAAATTCACCTCAGTTATCACAAAACCTACTACCAAATATTAATGGAATTCTATTATAGACAAAATGTAATGCTTTATCACCTCAGAATTTAGAGGGCCAAGATTATTTTGAAGATGGAAACATTTGGTCTGTGTCACCGAGTTTAGGTAGCATCAGCCTTCAGCCTTCATACCCCTTTCTTCTTAGTCTGTCTGTCTGTCTGAATGTCTGTCTGTGTCTGTCTGTTTCACCAGTAAACTTTTGGACAACGTCCCAGTCCAGTCTTCATGCAGTTTAATACACAAATTAAGAATAAACAGCGTCCTCTCCTGGGATGAAGCGCTGACTGCAGGAGTGCTCAACAAGTTTCTTACTTTTTAAATAAAGCTTTTTGTTTCAAGACTCAGTTAAAGATGGCCGCCCTAGTAACCACACACTGTGTTGACAAATATTGCCAGGTAATACCTCTTTTTTGTTCAGTTGTTCTTAAGATGACACATATTAGTCAGTCGACAATAGTTAAGTCATTTAATATTTTTGTAATTTCAGCGTTTTGAACAGGAGAACAGGAGATGGAATTTGGTTGGCGAATGACTAGCTAGCTGAATGTCCGCGTTACTAACAACAACCTGCTTCCATTGGAAAGGGACATCTCTATTCTTTTGGCTTTATCGATTTAATTGGGCTATGCATTGTTAAAGCTATTCAAATAATGGGGGCTGAGTGCTTGTAGGGCGTTGTTGCCCAGATGTTTTCCAGGAAAGGGGGGAGACTCAGGAAAAGGGGGAGACGCACGAAAGGATTTGTCCGATAATGGATGCGTCACCGCAATCAGTAGCTGTCCGATAATGCACGTATGGACGTAACTGATACATTATCGCGAGCTTTTGTGCAGAATTTCGAACTACTCAACCGGTTCCGCGCTTTGGTCATTGATTGGCTTTTTGCAGTGCTTATCACATATTACACCATCACCAACTCGTGTTTGTTGCGTTGACTAAATGAATTTGAGCAGGGAGAAGGAGACTTCAGCACAGCTTCACCCTTCACTAGCCACAATGTTGAGGAGAGGTTGGCTCAACAGAAGACGACACAGTTTCTCAGGGAAGCTGAGAGGATGAAGAGAGAGTAAGTTTAGCTATGTATTGCCAATTATCTGCTGTTAGATTCAAATCCTTTAAAAAATTGACTTTCTCTATGGAAACAATATTCCTTCAATGTTTTTGTATCAGGTGGAATCCATGTTATTTCACACTCATGTCTCCTGTTTACTAACATTCCCATACTCTATTTGTGTTTTTCCCCCTCTGACAGGATTGAGAAGTTGGAGAGAGAGAGGAGTGCTCAGTGCAGAAAGAATGGGTGGACAGATGGGCTTGGAGAACTGGAAGAATATGAGAAAATGCTGGAGGAAGAAAGAAATGCTGAGAGTGGGTTTTTTGACATTTTGCAAAAGAAGTATCCTATTAATTAAGCTCTGTACCATTTAGATTTCATGTTTAATGGTTAAATTAGTCAGTTAAATATAGAATATATTCTTTATTGAAGTAATAGTACAATTTAACACTACTCAATATTGCCTGGGTGTCCTTGTGGGTCACTGGATTAAAGTGCATACCATTTACTCACAAATGTTAGGTTCACACGTCAACACTACCTCCCCTCTCTTTCCTGTCTCTCCTCGTTTCCATCCTTTTTACCTGAATGCTTATAATGAAGCAGAAATGCCTTAAAGTAATCTGAAAAAGTCACTGTTTTTCTTCCCTTAGAGATGAATCTTCAGAAGAAGTTGGTGAAGATCCACAATGGAGTGAGGAAGTTTCAGAGACAGCTAACCGATATAAAGCCAACCCCTGAGTGTAAGTGCCTCTTAAGATCCAAGCAGCCACATACAGTACAATAGTAGTTGTGTATCTGGCAATATTTTTATATAGTACCCATACAATTTCCTAGTCGTCCATTACATCCACCATTCAGCCACCTTGCAATTTACTGCAATAATACAACAATAATTTAAGTGCTATGAGAATACCATGAAAAAAATAAGGTTGTTTTAAGCAAGTTTTTTGATAGTGCGTTTTGTGTTTCCACTGGGGTTTCAGTGATTGAAAAGCTGAAGGAAATAATGACAGAGGTAGAAATCTCAATCAACGACTTCAAGGGGGACCAGCACTTACGGTAAAAGGACACATTGAACGATATAAGATTCAATTATGAAAGATATATAAATGACAGAAAACAGACTTACATGAGGCATACATTAAATCTGCCAACTACTGTGGCTAGTGGACAAAAAAAGTTGGTTTACGTGTACCCCAATGAAAACACCAGCAACAGTTGTCCTTTCTGTTTCTCTGTCCCTCTCAGCTTTGAGGAGCTTTTGAAGGAGGAGAGGATGTGCAGTCAGGAGGTTGTTGCCTATGAGAAGAAGATTGAGAATTGGACCCTTGCTGTCAAATCTGACCCCAAACTCCCCCCTGCTGCCACAGTTAAGGTCTGTCTCATTACATCTTCCTCCTTTTCTCTCTTTTCTCTCTCTCCCGTCCTTCAGTGGTTATGTTATAACAAGGAGATAGAGACCTGAGTGCATAAAGAATCTTAGAATTGGAGACCATGAATAAATATCAAAACATAACATAGCTATAGATACATTTTTTTTGGCACCATATATGTAGTTACCGTGCTTCCAAATAGCATTTATTGATATTGATGGTCTTCAGTCGTTACGCTAACGTTGCGCTTCTTTTCCAGAAGACCAAACCCCCAGACAGGGACCTCCCTCCAGAGGTCAGAGCCCTGGAGGCTTTCCTGCAGAAGACAGGAGGCCCTTATGGGGGCTGGGACCAATATGACCACCAAGCCTTCCTCAAGGTATACAGACATTATGTCATTTTTATCTAATTATAAATGATGTGTGAATGGGGACCTGTTATAGATTGGTCAGCCCCGGAACAGCAGATGAGCGATGCCTTGCTCAAGGATGCTTCAGCAGGGTGGATTCTTTGTGACTAGGGGGCTTGAACCAAGGTCCTGGGGTTGAAGGGTGGTCTTTCTTCTTGTTTAACTTACTGTATATCTATCTGATTCAAAGGTGTGGACCAAGCACAGCGGGCGACTACCTTACAAGAGAGAAGCCAAACTGTACCTGCCTGGTAAAACCCTGGAGGAGATAGATCAACACGAGGACTGGTATCAGGAGCTGAACTACCTACAGGACAGGAAGAGAGAGGTAGAGGAATGAAAACACTAGGCTAGGAATATGTTACCAAAGCTGTAAGCATCGTGAGGACTCGTATCTGGAGATGGAGATGAGGAAAAAGCAAGATTCCCCCAGTCTGCTCTAATTTCTTGACATTGCTTTGCCATTGCAATGTGTGTTGAAATGAAATGAGATCAGAGTCTGTTCTTAGTAGATGGGCAATCCACTGTGCGAGTCACTGGCATTTGTTCACTCTGTGTTGAACAGTTGGAAAGTGGACAGGAATTCTTACACAAAAAAATGACATCTCCACAAATGAAGGATGTTCAACCATTATACAGTCTTCCATCGATCCTTCATCTCCTTGTGATCTCTGCACCACTCTAGAGCCTGTGGCTATTGCCAAAGTGAAATAACAAATCTCAATCAGAATCAGCTTTGACTATTACAATCTCCAGAAACTATTTCCTGGTTCCCATATTAACTACCTGTCTTCATCACCAGGCTATCCAGCGGTGGAAGGTCAGCAAGCAGAAGAAGCGCTGCACCAGGTTACAGAGCCAGGAGGAGGTAGAGGAGACAGAAAGGAGGGAGAAGGAGGCCAAGACCCAGGCCCAGCAACACAGGTGAGTCAAGAATAGAATAGAATTGAATAGAATAGAGTAGCAGGAACATTTAGCCAGGCTGTAGCAACCAGGAGGGTGGAGGAGAAAAGGGTGGAGAGGGATGCCGGCTCCCTGGGAAAAACATTCAAATGCACACACTAGTCATAGGTGCCTTCCAGACCTGAGGAAGACCCACTATGGTTGCAACGTGAAATAAAGAATGACTTTGGAAGCATTACACTGTCACAGATGTAATCATTATCATGGTAGGTCTGCTTTAGTCTTTTCTACTCTCTTCCGTTTTAGGGCTGAGGTGGAAAGGAGGGAGGCGGCACAGCGGCTGGAGGAGTGGAAGGAAGAGAAGAGAAGGAAAGAGGAGCAGGAAGAGGAGCAGAGACTGGCTGAGGAGATATATAAGAGGAGGCAGGAAAAGGTATATGTGTTAAGTTGTTGTTCTTCAGCAGAAGCCCCATCAGTAGTTGGAGACAGCCTGTGTGTGTATGTATAGTTTAATTAGCAAAATATCACTACATAAGCAGAACAAACGTGTGTATGTGGAGGTAGAATAAACAGGAACTCCATTGGGCTTTTGTAGTAGCAGCAGCATCAGTAACAGTTGTAGTAATACTTCCTTCCTATCACGGAATTACACAAGAAATGATACACAGAAAAAAGCACTCACAGAGACTTAACAGAATACCACTAACATAGAGCTACTGAGAAACCACACATAAAGAACGGGTCGAGTAAAAGTCGATGGAACGATAAAAGGAGTTGGTACATGGTCGGTGCCCTCAACATAAGTGATTTCTGTCTAACAGGAAGAGCGTCGTCGCCAGCTGGAGGTGAAGCTGACCATTGAGGAGCAGCTCCGACTGAGGAGGGAGGAGGAGGAGAAGCAGGAGAGGAGGAGAAGAGATGAGGAACAGAGAGAGATGGAGGAGAGGAGGAGGGAGGCAGCGACGGGCGTCAAACGGTTCCAGGAAAGGGTGTGGATTCTGGAAATGAAAGCAACATGATTGTTATTTTATATATTTTTAAAATTCTAGTAGGATTGCTCATCACTTTTACCTTTTTAAGTTATAAGAAAGAATATCCGGTCATGTGACCGTAGACCATCGCTCTGTATCTCAGAGTATTTATGATTTTACATCATTTATAATGTCTTCACCATCGGATGATACATCACTGAATCTATACAATTCAAAGCTCAACCTTCTCTCTTGCCATTATGCACAATTGAAAGTTCAGATACTGGGACAGTGAGCTATGGTTAGACTATTTTAGTTAAACTACAATGAAGTAGGGATTCCACATCAAAAGATTGATATCTGGCAAAAGAAAAGACTGTCAGCTTTATTGGCCTTTATGCATTATTCATCTTCATCTTCATCCACTTCATCGCCGTGTTAATCACACATACATCTAATGTTTTGGAAATGTTAATGCACAAAGGCTAATATTAGTAGACAAAGAGGGATATCCCTACACTGTCTAAAGCACTTTGAGCATTTACCAGAGGTGCTACACACATCTAATCATTATGACGATGATAGATTCCCTACTGTTCTGTAGGATATTCACAAGGTGGAGGCAAAGCTCCAGGAGAAACAGCTGAGGGAGCAGCAAGAAGTGGAGAGACAGAAGAGAATTGCCAAGATAAAGGAGAAGGTGAGGGTCGAAGGGGGAATGACCAACGGTGGACGCGCATCTCAAGATTTCTCAAACTGATTGAGCAGTGAAGCATTTAAGATTTAAAAGGTCTAGGTACCCTGTGAAAGCCTCTGAGGGAAATGATGGTGTTGGGGTTTTACACTGATCTTCTAGATTGGTGTGGGTCAGTGCAGGTCAACGGAGACACTCCACACTAGCTTATTTGTCGTATATATTTGAAGAGCTCTTAAGGTTTGATAAATCACTGAATCTGAAAGGAATATGAACTGGTCTGCTACATCCTCAGCATTAACTCTGTGTTAGTCCTCTTACCAGGCTTTTTAAATCTAAATTTGACCTTCCTGGTTTAATAAAAATGTTAGCGTCCTGCCAAAACTTGACATCTCCTAAAAGTGAACTGAGAAATCAGCTCAAATTTAAAAAGTGATAATCTCAGTTACCATGAGGAAAATATGAGGTTTTCAGCAGGATGATGTTGATTTATTTATTTGGCCTCCCTTCAGGTGGAGGGTCACATCAGCAGAGACCCCTCCAGACTGACACGTCCCACTAAGGGATGGGAAGAACGGATGAAACATGTTGGACCTTCGGGAGCAGGGCCTGTACTACAGATGTTTCACAGGTCTGACTGAAGTGACTTATTGCCTCTTGGTTTGTTAGACCCTTTTAATTAACCTACTTTTTGAATCACTCAACAAATATATTTGTTGTTATTGTTGTTTTGTGTCTTTGTTTCTTTGAATTGCTTTGAGGTGAGATGTTTTGATAAGCCCCCTTTTTTTTTTTTTTTTAATCTTGTAATTACATCAGTTTTATCACTCTGCAGCTAAACTATACACATTCGAAGGAAAAAGGCATTTTGATTTGGTCATTACTGACAATGTTTTTGGAACTTGGAATAATAAATAATTATGGAGGGGAATGATGATTAATCACACTGTTGAAATTCTACTCCATAGATTAAAACAATTAGTACATTTATCTTCATATTTCATAGTTTTTCAAGTGAAGTAATCCAATGGTAACTGGTTAAGAAATTATGTAATCTAAAAATAACTGCGTAACTAGTGCTTAAAATCTGATGCCTTATGTTTTGTTGCAGAGCTGTTCCCAGCTGGAGACAAGGCCTATGATTAACAACAATGGAAGCCAAGTGTACCTTTCTGATATTTAAGACGTCAGTGATCATACAAAATGTTTTTCAAATAGAAATCATTCTAAATGAAAACTTAAGCACTGGAGTGTCAATACCAGATCATGCCTTTGTTTATGATTTTTGTGTGCTGCTGTTTGATACCTGTTTTGTACAGTATATTAATAAACTCAAAGTCTCTTTTTAACAAAACATTCTTCTTCTTCTTAGTAGTAGTAGTTATTTGTCATACACACTACATTTCACAGATGGGGAAGTGTACTGGACAACAGAACTCATCTCTATAGCATGATTTGCTCTGAAAATGTTGTGAAAATGCAGCATAAAACTGAATGATTTTAGAGGGTTTGCTCACAATCGGTGTTAGTGAACATTAACAGCTCTCTAGCTAGAAATTAAAATAGTGATGCTATCAAGTCGTGGCTCTGCAAAAGCTCTCGAATAAACAGAGCTCTGTAGTCTGCGCTTTTATTTTGAAAAATAAACGGACCGGAAAAGATTGCTCATAGGTGCGGACGCAAAGATGGCGGAAGAAGAAAGCCAGTTAGAAGAATTTGAGCAAATAGAATTTTTAAGAGATCGACATGTACGATTCTTCCAGAGAACGCTTCAGGTATTACCCGAGAGATACGCCTCCCTAGAAACAACCAGGTAAGTTTACTGAAATTAATGCTCTAGCTGATCTGCTTAGTTGGAGAACTTGGCTAGCCAGCAAGCTAGCTGTAGCTTACTAGTCTTTAGTCGTTTTGCATGGAAAGCTAATGTTAATGTTTGCTTGCGAACGTTAGTGATGACAACTTGCTTGTCGTGAAATCGTGAACTAACGTACAGTGCAGCGTCAGATCATAGTACACAATGTGATGCATCATTTCTTCGCTGACGTTAGTAGGTTATCATATTATCCTGGGCTTGAGTCAGCCAATCACTTGAAATAAGACTTAAATCAAAATGGAAATAAAGCTGGGTTGGGTTACTACGGCCAGCTCCTTTTTGTAAACTTACCAAACAGCTTGCCAGTTAACATTAACGCGTTGGCTACCATACGTTTACAAGTTGAATTCTTAGAATTTTATTCTGTGGTTAACACTTGTTCCTTTTGCTCTGTGCCCCTCTGTCCAGGTTGACCATCATGTTTTTTGCAGTGTCTGGTCTTGATGTGTTGGATGCCCTGGATGTGATCAATAAGAACAACATGATTGAGTGGCTCTACTCTTTACAAGTTCTACCTACAGAGGATCGTAAGTCTCATGTCGAGTTCACAACATGAAATCAGTTCCCCTGCATGCAAAGTCTGAACCTCCAAAGAAAAGGATTGATGATGTCTTTTTGACACTTATTCAACTTTGAAAGAGAGACGGATGTTTGCAGCGTCTGTGCAAGCCCTTGTTGCGAATTCCCATTGCTGCACAATTCAAGAGGGAATAACATGCAGCAGTAAATCAAAAGCCAATGCCAAAGCCATAACATTATGAATAGATGGTGTGTGGTATTGAGTACCTCCGGTAACTCGTCAGAGCTACATTATCATGTCAGGGTTAAAAAAATGGATATTGTGGATATTCTCAAGGAGTCTCAAGGGTAATTTCAAGAGATGAGGGCACCTAGAGGACAATGAAATCTCTGCAGTTTATGTTGGACATGCTTTTCAACTTGTGATACTGCATGGCTTGTCCCTGTTACAGGGTGAGTTCAGGTTACCGATGAGTAGTGGTTATTTTTTATCAGGGCCATGTGGCCAGGGTGACAACTTTAAAGGAGAAGAAAGAAAGAAGAAATCGTGTTGAGTTTTTTCACCCGTGTGGGTTTTGAAACACATATTGGGCCTCCAGGTGTCCTTCCTCCCTAACCTAAACTATACTTCTGTTCATTGGGGAAAGTTGGGATCTAAATATTTAATGACTTGTTTTTTCTTCCGTCTCAACAACAAGCCATCTGTTTAGACTCCCCGTCAGTTAATCATTCAAGATGCCAACAGAAATCATGTTGTGATTCTGGTGCTTGATTGGGCTCATTACACTGCTGCCATATGTTTGGTGTCTGGACACACTCTTGTCATTAGAAAATTGGAATCTGAAAATTGATTAGCACACTATTGTGTCTGCAACATCTGTATACTGAAAATGCCAGGACATTACAAATGTCTACTCAATCAAATAAGAGAAATAGTATAAAGTACAAACCCAAAAACAAGAGAGCGTAACACTACCACTCATGTAGTGGAACATGAATGATGTAAAATGAGCCTATCGCAGGAACAAATGGTGACGTGACACCTGACACACATCAACAAATGGACTATGGTTTGAATGTAGAATGTTGAAATTGTCTTGTAGCATGTTGTTTTTTTGTGCTACCCATGCAACATGCTATGGTTCGTATGGACTGCTGTTGTAACTCTGCATGCACTCAACACATTTTGTTGCAATGTGTTCTCGTACAGTGTTCATATGAGATCTTACAACAAAGTTTTGCACCCTTGATTCGTACTAAACCAGCTGCATAACCTATCACTGCACTAAAACAACTTTGGTATGGTTAGTACAGGAAAGGTTAGGCAGCTAAAACCACTTCAGATAAGGTTAGGGTTTGGCGACTTGGTTTGGGTCATGGGTGATTAAGAAATACCTTTGCTGGTAATGAAAACTGAAGAAAACATATATGCATGAGTTGGGAATTGAACCTGAGTCATTTGGAGTTGAGGATAAATGCGTACACCCATTCACCACCCTGACCTCCATGTCTCTGTCATTGTGAGTTCCACCTCAAGTTTGGCTTGATTTGATTTGGATTTAATTTCATGCATTACTTTTCGTAACTATAACTACAACTTTGATATGGATTGGATATTTGTTTTTACCTGCTATATGCAATGTGTGTACTACCCCCAGTAGATGGCAGCAGTACACCTTGTTCATCGCTGTGTCACCTTGCTGAAGGTCGGCACAAATCAGAATAGGACCTGGTTTGTGATGTTGTTAGATGTAGTCAACCTGCAACAAGACAGTTATTTAGGAAAATGAATTTGTTTAACAATACACAGAAAATAATATTTCTTACATCTCTACCTGCCTCTCTGTTCTTATTTCCTCCCAGAATCCAATCTAAGTCGTTGTGGGTTTCGAGGATCCTCACATATTGGAGTACCCTTACAGCTCTAAGGTACTGCCACTTCCTACCCTGCACTTTACTAAGCCTTGCAAGTTTGACTAAATAATCTCACTGGTTTGTGAAATTCAGCAGACATTCCCAGTTAGCAGTGGTCAAAAGATCATACTTTGGGTCACTGCTTTTTTCTATATATGTATATTTTTCTATCGTGTGTGTGTGTGTGTGTGTGTGTGTGTGTGTGTGTGTGTGTGTGTGTGTGTGTGTGTGTGTGTGTGTGTGTGTGTGTGTGTGTGTGTGTGTGTGTGTGTGTGTGTGTGTGTGTGTGTGTGTGTGTGTGTGTGTGTGTGTGTGTGTGTGTGTGTGTGTGTGTGTGTGTGTGTGTGTGTGTGTGTGTGTGTGTGTGTGTGTGTGTGTGTGTGTGTGTGTGGGGTTAGAGTACAGTGTTTGCTAGAGAACAGCTGATACCCAAGTGTGTCACTGTAAAATGATCATCCTGCAGATATCAAAATAGTGTGTTGTAATGTTTTAGGTTTTTGCCTATTCTGCTTTGATTGTATAAATAATATGTAATCTGATTACAGGGTCCAGGGGTGCTCCATCCATACGACAGTGGTCACGTAGCCATGACCTACACTGGGCTGGCCTCTCTACTAATACTGGGGGATGACTTGAGCCGGGTCAACAAACAGGCCTGTCTGGCTGGTCTCAAAGCACTGCAGCTAGAGGATGGCAGGTAGGTACACACACACACACACACACACACACACACACACACACACACACACACACACACACACACACACTTTTACTTATACTGACTTGTATTATAATTTTGATTCACGTTAGCACTTTCACTCTGACTCAGACACCTGAGGTCATGTAAAGACTAACATTCTGAATTTGGGCTGACATGTAAACTCACAGTTGGTCCTACAGTAGTACTCACTTTAGCGCGCGCACACACACACACACACACACCATTTGTATTCTATACCTGCCAGATAACACCGTCTTGAGACAGAAATAGAACTGATCAAGTAGTTTAGCAATGAGATCTGACAAAGATTTTCTTGGTTTCTTGCAACATGCCTTGAACACAACACACTCTAAATACAGACCTTCAGCTAATGTCTGTGTGTGTTTGTCTCTGTCTGTCTGTCTGTTGGTGTCTTCTTGTTCCCAGTTTCTACGCAGTGCCAGAGGGAAGTGAAAATGATATGCGGTTTATCTACTGCGCTGCCTGTATCTGCTACATGCTGGATGACTGGTCGGGCATGGACATCCAGAAGGCCATAGAGTACATCAGAGGAAGCATGGTGAGTGGACTCTGCTAATACATACACATAAAGAGGCATTGAGCTGTGGGGCAAAAGTGGAGGTTGGGTACATGCACAGTCTCCCATTCATTCAAGTCCTTGTTGACCTACAAAAAGTAACTTTTTGTCAATGTTTCCCCAGTGATTTTTCTGCAGCAGCAGTAAAAAAGGGTGTAATTTTAGTTTTGGTTCCACATCTGTCCCCGTTTTGAACTAAGTTAAGGTTATGTTACAGGTTGCAGTGTTAAAAATGTTTTTCTTTGGATACTAACAGTAGCATGACATTTAGAGGGCTTTTGATTGTTATTTTTCACATTTTCTCATGGAGAGCTGGTACAGTAGTTTTCTGCTGTGGTGCTGCACCCGTAATGAATGGAAGCAGTGTTTGTTGTTCCTTATTGCTCACTATGTTAACTGTTTTGATTGAGTCCTATTTGCCAGTCCCCATCCCTGAGAGCTTTTCCAGTGGTTTGGCCAATACCACTCTAGGCCAACAGGACAGCGCCTCTGCTTTTTAAAAGGACAAAATCTTGACCCAACCGCTGATTCAAGGCAGTGTTTCCACCACTGAATATGCAGGAGAGCGTTTTAGTGCCATGTCATGGTCTTAATGGCATAGCAGAAGACTTTCCACCCCACAAAGCATGTTTTACGATGTAATGTGGCACTACAGTAATATTTTTATCCTATTGTTAACTGATTTTCTTAGTCGACCCTTGCTTTAGCCTTGCTGTTTGTCTTTCCATCAGTTGTGAATTAGTTCGATCAAACAGATCAGTGTCAGCAGAATTGAGTGTTTAGTTTACGTGCAAATGGTAAAAGCCTTTCTGTCAACCGAGTCTCTTTTACAACTCAAGTCCCCAGAGAGGAGAGATGATCCTGTTCACTTCTGAACTGTAGTTTATTTAAAGTTTGACCTTTTCACAAGACACTGAGTGTTTCATTACATTGTTTCTTTGTCCATGGATGTGTATGCAACACCCCCAGTCTCTCTCTCTCTCACACACACACACACACACACACACACACACACACACACACACACACACACACACACACACACAGACAAAGGAAGAGGCACATAAGGCAGTTTGTTATCTCTTAGTATGTGTCTAAACTGATGTAAATCATGACTGGAAAGCAACCCTTTTGTCCCCTGACCACACAGTGGTTGGTGGATTTCACATTTTCCTTGCCAAGTCAAATTGATACATATAAGAATACAGAAACCACTAGTGTTTGGATGGCGCCAGGTATCACTTTACCACCCGTATTGTTGCCATGATCTGATCAGAACAGATGCAGACAGACGAGGAATCGGCTTTGTTAGTCAGTTCAACCCAGGTTCCTCCTCTTTTCATGAAGGAACACACCATAGTACACTTGCAAGTCATAACTCATCTGGGATCCCACAACAAGGTTATTGAGCATGCTCATCTGTTCATGTCAGTTATTTTAGTTACTCTGTCCTATAAACAGTTGGTCCAGAGTGGAAAACCCCCCCAGGACCCTTTTACC
The DNA here is from genome assembly GCA_034670385.1 of Hoplostethus mediterraneus. NCBI lineage: Eukaryota > Metazoa > Chordata > Actinopteri > Trachichthyiformes > Trachichthyidae > Hoplostethus > Hoplostethus mediterraneus. The sequence goes on from JAXDDW010000002.1 coordinate 11,870,470, forward strand.
TCTCTTAGGCTGGGTTGCACCAACATGGTTTCATTTAATCTAAGATTATTGGTGGTCAGATTTATTAGTACATTTAGTTAGTTTATTAGTATAAGTAAACCTAGATTTGAAATGATGATGAAATGAGATTAATGATTTAAACCTAAATTTAAACCATGATTTAATCCACTTTAAAAGTCAATTCTTGTTTTCAAATTTGGTTCCCTATTAACCACTAAAAGGGAACAGGTACACATTCGCTATGACCTGTAGTGCACTTTTAGTGCTGTGCAAATGTCTATAAGAGGAAGAGGCAAACCTACTAAGTACAGACTTGATGGACTATAAATCTTTTATTAAAAAGGGAAGGGTCAGCTAAATATGGATACGGTACATCCTCTTTGTTGCTGATTACCAGTCCTAAGCTGCTCTATCACGTCACCGGTAGAAATTTAGGTAGTTCCCAAATACGTATTCCCTCCCCCTCCACCATGCTCTGTCTTGATGTTCTATAAATATGTTTCCAGAGAGGATGATGGCTAAGGGTGATGACTAATGTTGTCCTTAACACCACCCTTCCCCTTGTGTATAGCATGCTCCCTGTGTCTGTCCCGATTATCAGTATATTATCATAATGTCATCGTAACGAGCTGGCTGCCTCTCATGCCTCTAATAGCCGTGTTGTATATCTGACTGTGGGTTTAGAGCTGCTGGAGACCAGTTCTTCCCCAGCACGTTTCTTGGTTGCACTATGGAAGACAGTCAGATATAACCCGTTTTGTTGGCCCCCTAGCAATGCTGTCTGTCTTGGGTTTCACTTGAACAAAATCTAAAATGATTCCTGTGATCATGCCATGCCTTAACTCTATGACTGTCGGCTTTTTTAAATGACTACCTACAGGGTCAAAAACCCATAAAACGCCTTAATTTATACTCTCTAACCTCAAGGCCTTAAATGGTCTTGAATACAGTTACCTAAAGCATTTTAAGTTTTAGAGGTCTTAAAAATGTTGGCTTTTCTTGGTGTGCAGTTTTCACAAAGAGAAACCAGCGCAGTAATACAGACCTGTATTTGAGTTGTTTTCATTTTCACATTTATCTCAGCTGTGAACTTTCAAAGAAGAACTTTCATAAAAGATCTTAAATTTAACTGAATGAATCTTGCAGATGTCTGTCCCCTGTGCTCCTTGTTAGTGTGCTATGGTTACCGTGGGCTTACAAATAATTTGAGATTGAATGTTTGCATGTAATACGACTACAACATTGCAGAATGGGATTTGAAGGGGATTAAGCTTAACTGATTTGCCACTTGCCTTCACAATAGCCGTTCTTGCAGGATCAAATATCTCGAATGTGATTGAATGTCTTTCTGTCGCTGTGCTCTCCGCAGTCTTACGACAACGGGTTTGGCCAGGGAGGCGGGCTGGAGTCACATGGTGAGTATGATGGTCTCTTATTGCTTTGTATTATTTCCTTCACTTACAGACGTTGGAAACATCTTAAGTCTGTTAGTTTTAGTTTGAAAGCCTTATGAACATCAGGTTGACTGTCTGGCCTGAGTAAGTCTCTGAGTAAAACCCCCACGATTCCATGTTTATCCTTTTCAGGTAAGAAGGTTCACATCAGATCAAAACGTTTGTGTGTGTGTGTGTTGGCGGTACAGTAGTACAGGACGTGATGGTGGGCTGATGGGAGTAACTGGTTTAAAGGATTAGCCATTAAAATCCATCTCAACAGAAACAATGTCCTCATTAATCCAACCGCCCCCCCCTTTCAAATTAAACCCTATTATTCTGCCACAAAGCCTCTGGTTCTACACACACACACACACACACACACACACACACACCCACACCACCCACATGTCAAAGCACTGTGGGGGAGAGATCCAAGGGCATAACCTTTTGACAAAATATAGGTAGCATTTTCTGTCACTCTTCAATTTTGTGTCAGGGTGAATGTGTAAATTAAAGGTATAGAATCAAAATGGCTTCAGAGACAGGTCTTTGTATATCACTGTAATGTTCCTTCCTTTCTATACATTCTGATACTGTGATCCAGGCTTCGCTCAGACCAATCTCAATGCCAAACCAGCCCACTCATGTCTGATTGCTGATTATACCAAAATAAAGATGTAGATACCTATTACGGTATTACAAAAAGGGCATTATTTGCCCCCTTCATCTGATTTATAGGGGCATTTTGACCACTAAGATTTGATTTATTTAAGTCATAATATACCACGTTCCATGCTGCTGGAAACTGGCAGCTGCCCAGGATGGTGCTGTTTTCCTGTCTTTGTACCCAACCAGTCGATTGTTGAGATTTATTTTTTACCATAGTGGTTGTTTTATTTTTTGTTGACGCAGTGGTTTGTGTGGGGTCTGCATTTTCTTGTACTGCTGGCTGTGTGGTGCCAACATTTTCGAGCGCCTCAGGCTGTGTGCTCAGTTGTTTTATGATTAACAACTGCTTCTTTTTTTTCTTTTACCCATAATGCACTGGAAAGAATCCCCCAGTCATATGCTCCCACAAATCCCCTACCGGTGACCCATGGCAGACAGCAGTTCGCATTCACGCGTGACTTTTTGATATTCGGCAAAAAAAAATATGAACAGGGTGAAATGAAAAAAAGGGTACACTTATTTCTGTTTGTTGCCCCATTATTTTTAACTTCACATCCACATCCTTCACATCCTTTTAACTTCACATCCTGGTTGAACACCTGTGGAGCTGTCACAGACCCAGATTTATATTTACTCCCTCTGATCCTACTGTGCCTAAGGCAGATAGCGGGCTAGACAGTGACGATGAGAGGATGGGATGACATGGAGGTAGATTTACACCCCAACCCACACACCTCGCCCCACACACACACACGTTGTTAATAGATAAACACACACACACACACACACACACACTGATAATAGTGGTAATGTGTTTGTAGTGATGGTGACGATAAAGAAAGTGGACAGCTAGGTCAGCGAAGGTAATGGATAGCTGCTCCACTGACTATACTGATAACGTTGTTAATAGATACACACACACACACACGTTTGTGCCACAATACTTGTGAAGACATTCCATTGAATGCATTTGTTCAACATTAACCGTCACCAGTACATGCCTAAACTCAACCCTTACCATAGACTAATTCTAGCCCTGTCTGTAAGCTGTATTCCCTAATCCCAAAATCACCCCTTTTTCTAAGTTAGCAGGACTCCCTACAATGTCTTTATGTCTCCTAAAAGTCCTCATTTCTTGTGTAGAAAAGTATGCAAACAGGCACATTCACAGAAATACACACACTGCTACATCTTCTTGGGGCAGGTAAGATGGCTCCATGCTATTTCCAGTGAAAGGAGGAACATGAATGTAGCAGCACATGCTCTGATATTTGGCACAGACAGCGCACACAACCTCTGTTTTCACTGCTGTGCCCTGTAATTATCTAGTTGTCTTTCTGTCATCAAAACATGTCTGGTGGATAAACACTGCAGGATTCTTTTCACTAATTAAGTACAAAATTGGCATCGTAGCCAAATTTTCAAGATCAGAGTTCTGATCTTGAAAATGTCTCTTAACCCTGACATTTCTGTCTGCGTGTCAGGATCTCTTCTCATTAAATTATTACCTGTCTGCCTGTCCAGGTGTTTCTGTGCCATAACCTGTCTGTGTGTCTTGTCTGTGGGGGTTTTCAGAATTAATGTAATTGTTTTCCTGTTGGTGTGTCCGTCCATGTGGCTCAGTGTTTTGTGCTTTGTCTTTCACCTTTCCTGTTGCCTGAGGCATGACGTTAAACCCATTCAATCACTTGTTACACTTTAGTTTGGATATAGTAACCAGCAAAATCAAGGTGAAAACAAAAGACTACTCATTTCTGACAATGTATTCAAGTGAAAAGTGAAACACGTCATCTTTCAATTAACACCTAGCATAAAACCCCCTTTGCTTTAACAGCAGTAAATCTATTTGGATATGTCTCGACCATCTTAGCACACCTGAATTTAGGAATCTTCGCAAAAGAGTTCACGCTCTCCGAAAATGCAAGGGGACCTCCCATTCCCATTTCTCTCGAGGCCAGTCCACTGATTTAGTTTAGGATTGAGGTCCGGGCTCTGATTGGGCCATTCCAGCATACTGATTTTCCCTTTTTTTTTTCAGCCATTCCTTGGTGGATTTGGCTGTCTGCCCCTGATCATGAAATTCTTCTTTAACTTGAGCTGAGAAGGCAGCAGATGGTTCGCCAATTTTCCTGGCATCTTGAGCTATTGATTTTTCCCTTCACACTAGCTCCTTTTCACACTGAAGAGGAACAGCCCCTTAGCATGATGCTGCCATGCTGAACAGTGTTCTTTGGGCTGTGTTGGCTCTGTGCCAAACATGTCTTGTGGACTTACGACCCAAACGCTCTATCTTAGTTTCATTAGACCGTAAAAAAAAATGTCCCACATGGTTTTAGGGAGACTGACTGTGTCTTCTTCTTCCATAATTAAGACGGGACGTTGCTATATGCACCATACAGTCCTGCTGCTGTTTTTAAAGTTGCAGTTGGCCTCTTGGTAGCTTCCCTGATGAGCTTCCTCTTTGCGCATTCATTCATCTCAGAGGAAAAGCCTGGTCTAGCCAAAGTAGTGGTGCAGAATTTCCCTTCACTTCTTGATTATGGTCCTCACTGTGTTCCAGGGTGTCTTTATGGTCTGTGAAATCTTTTTATATCCATCCTCTAATCTTTTCACGTTTCAACAATAAGATCTCGAAGGTTTAGCTCCTTGTAGCCCATGCTTGTCTCAGCTCACTAACAAAGACACCTTCAGTCAGTTCCATGGATTTAATGAATCTAGTTAGAATCACTTCATTTGATTTCAGGCGCTTCATTAGCTTTGTGCATGCTTTGCAATGTGATTAGCTACATTCTAACAGTTACAGCTCCCAATTATAAGGAAAATGGAAAGTCTGATTGAATGAGGTTTTGTTTCAGACCTCAAGAAAAAAAAAAAGAGAAATTGGAAAGTGTGTATCAACTTTCGATATCCGCTGTATGTATTTGATGAGCATGACTGCCTGTCTGTCCAGGCGGCTGGACATTCTGTGCCATAGCCTCTCTGTGTCTGATGGGTCGTCTGGAGGAGGCGCTGAGTCAGCGGGAGCTGGACAGGATCCGGCGCTGGTGTATCATGAGGCAGCAGAGCGGCTTCCACGGCCGCCCCAACAAACCTGTAGACACATGCTACTCCTTCTGGGTGGGAGCCACGCTAGAGGTACACACTGGTGCAAATACACGTACACACCAGCATGCGTGAACATGTAGAGTGCTGTCAAAAAGTATTCGCAGCGTTTGATTTTCTGCATTTTTGCACCATTTTCACATTGAATTTGGTCAGGACATTTTGTGGAGCTTACTAGTTTGTGAAAGGAGTCGAAGAGAAGAAAATGACACTGAAGTTTGGGGAAAAAGAAAAGGGGGGTGGGGCAAATATTTTTCTCGCGCCGTACATACTCACACTGCAAACACAACCCAACAAATGATGTCATGGTGCTTGTTAGTGCTAGAGAGACAGAAAGAACAGACACACGCACCTGCCAGAAACCCTGTGAGCAGATGTGGACTTCTGGGTCATAACTATGCCAGAGGTACATACAAACACATAACCCAGGAACAGCTTCTTTATATGCCAGAGATACATACACACACACACAACGCAGGGAAACCTGTGAGTCACAACTATGCCAGAGGTACAAAGACGCACACAAAATATTTGTATATGGCGAGAGTACAGTATGACATGCAGTGAAGCTGGATGTCGGTCTAAACATTAAGTACGCATAATTACGCAGAATAATATAGAATATTATTGTTCTGTGATGGATATTTGTTGCGATGACCCATTTTTGTGACATGAAATACAGCGATATGATTCTCTATATTCCACACTCTTCATAACACATCATGGTATACAGTATCTCTTTGAGGATAAAAAAGAAAACCTATTGTATACATGCCTCTATTGCTCCTCTTGATAATAATAATGGTCCTCCTCTCCTCTCCTAGCTGTTAGATGTGTTCCAGTATACTAACTCTGAGAAGAACAGGAACTACATCCTGTCCACACAGGATCGGTTGGTGGGGGGCTTCGCTAAATGGCCGGACAGCCACCCAGGTAAAAAGACACCCAAAGGAGGGAGGGAAGCTTTCAGTCAGCTGGCAATTATTGTCACAAGAACATCACGCAGTGTAAATATATAAAGAGAGAAGTTGTCTCTTTCTCAAATGTGAAATTGGTCTTATATTTCATTCTAACTGGAATTAAAAAGGTCTTAAAGTTGATGAAACTTGCAGACACCCTGTACATGGTCTGGAGGCCATCCAGCCACACAGTGCATGCAAGCTATGTAAAGAGATGGAGAGCAAGAAAGTAGACACAAGTGTGGTCATGCCCCTGTAATCTCATACAATTTGGTCTTTAGAATCACTTTGAAACGCCACGTGTAATTGAACTTGTGCTACTGTTTTATTTTTCAGTAAGTCTGAGGATGTCTCCTCAGGGACTAAAAGGAGGACAAAGCAAGCGGTTTCAATGTCTTTATTTTTTTTAGCCAATGCCACACAGGCTATTAACATTGTGTGTGTTCATGGTGTCTGTTGGTCAGGAGGTTACGGACCTGCCCTCCACAGGTGCAGAGAGGTCAGGGTGGGGTTGTGGTTGACAGTTTTACTTTAGGTCAGTGGAAAACTGCTTGTCACCCTAAACCTCCATGGCTGTGTGCGTGTGTGCGTGTGTGTGTGTGTGTGTGTGTGTGTGTGCGCGCTAGCTTGCCTGTGTGATGTCTAATTGATGAGGTGATTGTTCATAGCTCGCCTGAGGACACAGGAGATCGAGCTCCTCACATTACAGGAACTGGGCGAGGAAGATAGGGTGGAAGAAACAATAAAGCAAAACCAAAGAACAGGGATTGTATTGACAAAGTAATATAGAACAAAAGAGTTTCAGGGAATGAAAAGGATCTGTTTTGGACTAAAGGCGCAGATAGCATTGAATTTGTGTGTCCTTAAATGGTGCCTCCAGTGTTTCAATACACACAAATCACACAACACACAAATCCAGAGTCTTCCATGGCCATTCAGGTAGGAACTGGTCAGGGAAGATAGGAAAGGAACAATAATACAGAGCAGAACAAGGGCTTGGAGCCAGAGAGGCGTACGTAGGGTTTGGCAAAACAAAAAAAAGGACTCAATTTTGATCAGGTGTTGTAAATAACTTATTTATTGATAATACCATCCCATACAAATAAAGAGATACTCACATTGAACAATATTAGCAAACATTTTGAAAATATTTTGAATGTTATAAATGTACCAAAAACGCCAGTTCTGCCTTTCTGGCACCAACATCTCCGGACTCCTTTGAAGTACGTAGTAAAGTACACTAGTTTATTATAGTATCAATAATATATATAGAAAGGTTGATGTCCGTTTCTGATTCACACGTCGAATTTCGAAAGTTTAAGGGGAAAACTAAAATCCTTTTGTAATCCTGTAAAACATATCAATACACACATGTTCCACTTTAGCTATGTAGAATGACATGTTGGGGGTATGGCGCAGTTCAAACCTTGAGCTTGAGTGCTTATGAATCATGATTGATACAGCTAATGGTGTTTTGATTGATTCTAATGTCAGTGTCCAATCAGCCGTCATTTCATTATAATTCAATTACCGTTCCATTTACTGGCCTGCTTGGCTTTTAGTCAGCTCCCAGGGGGAGGGAGGAACACATGGGCCAACCATGTGCATTATTTAGATTCCCTTAAAGGAACAGTGCTACAAAAACTATACATAACGATCAGGTGGTAATCATGGACAATTGACCTTTTTGTGTGTGTGCTTGGATCAAAATTTTCAGGCCTGTATTTTCTCGTTTCCAGTTGTTTTTTCACTTTTTTTAATAATGGAGGGCTAGATGACAACTTAGCTCTGATCACTCGGAAATCTACAGACCTATCACAAGCAGGTGCTACTGCTGTGATACATGTTACCATCTGACCTAGTTCCCCTTTCTCTTGTTTTTTCTTAATCACCACCCTCGTTCTTCCATTTCTCTACGGCCCCTCTCTCTCTCTCTCTCTCTCCCTCCCCCCCTCTCTCCTTCCACTTTCTCCTGTCCTGTCCATCAGACCCTCTCCATGCCTATTTAGGGCTGTGTGGACTGTCTCTGATTGGAGAGCCCAGTCTGAGGAAGGTCCACCCAGCTCTTAACATCACCCAGAGAGCCTTTCAGCACCTCCAGCAGCTGCAGCAGACATGGAGGGACAACGCAGACACCTGTACCCGACAGCACTGACAATATGATGACCCACAGCTAGCTATCTCAACCGGTTTTAGGGGTCAGGAACGTTTTTAAAGACTCCAGTTATACAGTATTCACTTCCTGGAACTAAATTCATGTCCACCTAAAGCAACATTTCTGTTAAGCAATACAAGCCAAACGTTCTCGCTGCCTTTAATTAGTAGACAATAGTGATTAACAGTCAGTAGAAGTTATTGTCTGTTAAAAATGGGATCAATTTTTGTGCCAGAAAGTAAAATCTGAGTCACTGGAGGCTTGAAGACATTCCACATGCCTCAATTTTGCAATATTTTTTAGATATCAGGCTCCCTAGCCTCATCAGCATGGTGAACAACAGGACCTTTCTGACTGCTCTGCAAACCTTCCTAGCCAGCGATGTAAGCCACCGACTCCACAGCGGACAATAAGAAACCTCCAAGACGGTGGATTAAAAATCTGGGGGAAGATCTACACTGGATCTTCAAATTGTTCTGGAGTAACTGGTGGCTTTAGCAGCCCAAGGCTTTTGACTGGGCAGTTATAATTTTGTATGAAGCTACTAGCTACGCTATTTGCTACAGCTGCCCATGTCCCCTTAAGGTTTAAGGTAGGAATTTAGGTTAGGTAGGATTAAGGTAACATTTTGGAATCCTTGAGAAAAATCCATAGACTAAGAGACCCTCCAATACACTATCTACCCAACAGTATATCTTTTTTTGGTACCTTACTTTCATAACCCCTCGAATAAGCCTTACACTGCTCCTGAACCTCCCCAAAGCCTCTAGCTCTTCAGTCCCAAAGTTGACAGTAGCCTGGCAGCCCCATTCCCTGGTTGTGCTCGCTACTCTTGATCTTCCTCCAGCTTCTTCACTGCAGGCTTTCCTCTGATATTTGGACAGGCTTAAGTGGTAATGGTACCAGGGGGGTGGATTTGCTGGAACCAAATTCAAAAGCCCCAAGCAAAAAAGTATTATTTGAACTCAGCTAAAAGTCTCATCCCCCAGAACATAGAAAATATATTGGATATTTCACATTTTTCTTGAGGCAGTCAAGGGTCTCTTGAGGGATTTAATAAACAGAGGGAAAGTCTTGTTTTCCCTGCAAGGCAGTAGCTGTCCATTCTAACAGTAAATACTAACCTGACAGCCCCTGGTTACTGAACTCTGAACTCAACGAAGCATTTTCCCAACCCCCCACCAGCTTCCATATTCCCTGCAAATTCTGAGAATATAATCAATAGGAGGAAGATGGGACTTTGGCATCATCATCAGGAAATGTATTGTGAACAGCACAGGGAATTGTGTTGAAGGAGCAACAGAAAGGAACAAACAAAGAACAATGCACATCAACAGAACTTCGCCAAGAGTGTAGTCATGGAAACCAGTGATCATAAAGCTGCAGGTCACATCTCAGACAGCTGAGTTGTTGACTTCATCAACACTTGACCGAACCTTGTAATCCTTAACCTAGTAGCCATCTACCGTCTACCCACTGGACTCACTAAATCATTAAATCACTAAAGCTCAGTTCAGTGTCTCATTTGCTACATTCAGCCCATATATTTGCAGCACATATTGGTGGCTACCCTTCTTGCCCTTGTGTCGAGCTGCAGATGGGAGATCTATAGCTGTGGATGGATAGCTCCTAACATGGTGATATGTAGACGCTGAAATTCTGAGTTCTTGCATCATCCTCACTCCACGCATTGGATGCCTAGCCGCTAAAATTTCCAGCTCCAAGGATTTTGCCCCCCTGCTGAAGCCACACCCTTTCCCTATAAGACCGCTGCCACAGCAACCACCTGCTCCCCAGGATGACGAGTGAGGAGGAGACAATATCATCACAGATTACAGCGCTCTTTGTCTGCAACGTGTCGCCTGCGAGAGACTGCGCTCCCAGTCACAGCGCGCATGTGTGCAACCCCGGTTCTGACTGGCTGTAAGAATATTGTCTCCTCCTCGTTCTTCCTTTCAGCATCCACCTCCTAAAAGGAAGTCGTGCCTGGCCTCCTCTTCCCTCCCACCAAGTCACCCTCTTCATGGCAAAAGAAACCAGACCAGGCAGACAGGGGAAAGGCGAGAAGAGAGGAGGAGAGGTGAAATAAATAAATGATTTGATCCATTTATTATTGAAAGTGTCGGAGGCTGGCTCCCAGCCTGGGTTCAGTCTGTCCCATCTCCCCAGGAATCAAACCCCAGTATTACACAGCCTTGTTTTGTTTTGGTTTGAGGTCAATTGCTTTTCAGCCAACTGAACTGAATTTGAATCGTACTTTATATTACTCTTTTCGCTGAAACAATAAGCATTTCTATAATACTGCTGTCTGATCATGTGCTGTTTCTGACGTCTCTGCTATTTTTGTTTTTCTACTTTTTTCAACTTAATATTATTTTACAGTGAGATTTTTAAACGGTTTTCTTTATCGCCACAAAATGTTTAACAATCCAGCACCTTCATTCTAGATGCTGGATTGAGCCTCATACACATTGTTTGTTTCAACAGATTCAAACAAAAATGTTGCCTTTCATTTTTTGTTATATTGTTTATGTCAGAGATATTTTTGTTAAAAAAAAAAAAAAAAAAAATGATGGTTGCTGGTCCACCATTTTAGGTAGATTGGGTTGCAGGTGGTCCTGGTAAGAATCTTAAGTGCACTGAAGGAAAATGTGAGGAATGAAACGGATAATACAATGTGATTTTCTGTAGTAGCTACTGCAACACTGTGGGGCCAAATCAATTCAAATCCCATTACTTGGATCCCATGCATCTTAAGAAGCCTGCATTTGTGACTTAAGTGACGTTCACTTCTTATACAAGCTCCTCGGGGGTTCATTGATGTCCTGGGTTAGGTTGACCAAGTCACATGGCCAGACCACTCAAACTGGACTCCCTGAAATGTGCCTCACACTACATTGCTCTGGGTGACTGCTCTCTGAATGTCCTCTTACTTCCTGCTTTGAATTCACCACAAATACAGCATGCTTAAAGTGGGCTAAGCCAGGTTTGAAATTGCTTCTACCAATAAAGGCATATACGAAAGGTGTATTCTAAGTCCATATAACATAATTACTGGAATTTGAACACCTACGCTGTAAACCCTTTATCCTCCCATCTTTGTAGATTTGTCATCTAATCTGACATAAATTGATTGGTAGAAGTAGTTTTACCAGAAGCTGACTTTGCCCAGTCACGTCTGATCGATAATGCATTTCAGGAAAATGAAGCCGGAAGGAGGGAAGAATTCATTGAGACTGTAGTCTTGCCGCAGTCTTGACCCTTGAAGGGGCTAGTTACTCGATAAAATAATGGATGGATGGATCTGCCTCTTTTGCTACAGATGAAGGCTGCATCTCAACAGTCATTTATTTTCTTGGGGGCTCATTTTCGGCCGCAACACACCGCAGATTGTGCTCTCACACCTACACTGTAACATAAAGAAGGGACCAGGGGTTTGCATTTTAGAGAAGGCTACGGTCTAGGGGGTGGGAAAGGACGTAAGGAATTGAATAGTCTTTTGAGATGCAGCCAAAATGCCACTTGGGGTCACTCATGATCCCATGCCCCATCATGAACTAATATACATACACAAATGTTGAATTTATTTTTTCGATACTTTGTAGAAATATTGAGTGTAGATAAAGATGTAAATGTCTATAAATATGTCACTTCTACTGTGCAAGTGCTCAAGATGGAAACATGTTTACAGTTGTGTCAGTGAGATGGTTAGAGGGATATGCAAGTGTTCATATGTGATGTATTATAATGCTTACGTTTTGAAAGTAAGGACAAATGTTGATTCTAGGTTGGCAGTGCATACTGTATTTATGGTCAATAAAAAGACGTACTAACTTTTTCAATTGTTCCGCCTGTTTTCAAGTGGATTTGTGTGTGTTTGTTTTTGTTTTTTTCTTTACATATTTTCATTTAAACCTTTCACAGCTGTTGATAGAAATGTTTAGTCCATTTCTGACTAACTTGTTGTGCCATCTCCCCTCTTTCCGGTCAACAGCCTGATACATGTATGCGCTGTTTCTGTAGCTCTTGAGCAGAGCATTAACACTTCCAGGGTTAGGGGCTCCATTCCCTCATGCTAAAAAACATGTGAAAAACACATTTCCCCATGGGATCAGATTATTGTTTGACCCTATGGTGGATACCTGCTCATTATTGAGCGAGTTGGATTTTCAGCTCCTGTCAAGTCATCCATTAGCCTCCAATAAACTCAATGACTCGTCTATATAATTGATTGCTCTTCAGCCTAAGCAATAGTACGCTCTGATTAAAACTAGAAGAAAGATGCAAGAGAGGACATTATCACCACACACAGCCAGTCAGAAATGTGGTACCACAAATGTGTGTTGAGATCCACCCCCATGATTTATGCTGCCAGATCACACACTTCACACCAAGTATATGTCATAGATCCAATTCTGTTTGGCTCTGATGTTTTTTTTCCTTCTGTATCCTCCTAGGATTAAGTAGTTCCATGCAAGGTATTCCTTCTTTTCTTTTGTTTCTGTATTTTTGGTGTCGACATGGACACCAATCTGTGTGCTGGTTGGAGGATTCCAATTGTTGCATGTATTGCTTTACTGTCTAATTTACCATTTTAAACTCCCTCTATGAGTGGAGTCTGCTCAATTCTACTTAAACTAAAATTTTGTATCTCAAAGATGAAACCTTGTCATGCCTAATTTAGCTTTCCTGCAAAGTGGGGGTCTTTGCTTTAGAATAACACATTTGTATTAGTTTTTTGCCACTTATTTTCCAGGCCAGTGAATGAGAACACATAACTAATAGCCTGGGGGGAATTGCAGGGGAAAGTTAGCACCACATCCAGTCCCACCTGCGAGCTGCTTTGCACAACCACAGTCTTCATTGTTGGTCCTGGTGCAGGCCATTGTGCCCCAGTGGCACCCAGCTAGCAAGGCTGGGTGCTTGAAATGTCCCTTTTTATCCCATTTCATGCTTTTTCACATGTAGAAAGCAATAAACACGTCAGATATACGCCGTACAGGGTTAAAATATATATATTTTGTTCCTGTGTGAATAGAGCCCAACCCTAATGAAAACTCTAAGGAAAGGTTCCCTTGATAGAGCCAGCTACAGCTGTCGTTTGGGTGTGGTCTCGTGGGCGCCTGTTAACAGAGCTCTTTGTGAGTGTGTGTAGCTGTCCATTTGCTGTATGGTAGAAATTCGGTGTCCCATGTTGAACGTTAAAGGTTAAAATCTGGTTTGTTACACTTTGGTCTCAGATTGTGTGACATTCATACAAGAAAAACATTAGCAACCATTAGAAAATGATTAAAATGTCCTCTTGTGCAGCCACATGCAGACCCATTTAAACAAGCAGAAGACAGACTCAGAACAGCCATAATGTGTGATGCCACACTATTAACAAAGTAGAAAAAGGAGATTGTTACAGCATCCAGGTTGATTTTCTGGAGATCAGAGGACATGTCATGGTTAGACAGTACCTCTTTAATAAGTTTGACATAAGTTATGACACACTCCAGTTTTTCTATTTCCATCTATTCCATACCTCAGAAGCAACCTATCAATGTGACACCGTTCTCCATTCTAGTTGCAATCACACTGACCTGCATGCACAAAGTCATCTTAATCTCCGTTTCCCCCACAGTTCTTCTATGCTATTTTGAACGAGTCCTTTTATGGAGCTGCCGTTACCACACAAGTACACACAGAGCCAGCATATTTGCAGTATTTCATCAGCGATCCGTCATGTGATATAAATGAGTCATTTCTAATGATCCACAGGCCCTTGGGTGGACTTATGCTTACACAACAGCTGCATGCTCTGTAGTTATTTAACTTGAATCAATTCTACTCTGTAAAATAAACTAATCAATATTTTCTATTGATTATTCACTAAAATGGAGGGCACTGTGGTTCAATTACATGGCCTTCCGGTGGGGCATTCCTTAAGCGTCATTGCCATACACATCTGTGCTGTGTTCCCTAAAACATATCAGCACCAGCATCATCTCCATCATGCTCCATGTGTCAAGAAACAAAGATGATGATAGGCTATATCACTAGATGCTCCATTTCATCACCAAAAAAGAAGCAGCTTTGGGAACATCTGAGCAGTAAGGTATTTTTGTCCCTATTAAAAAGACCAATTTAATTAACTTTCATTTTATTGATGAATGAAAGTTAAAAAGACCAATATCTAGTTTAAGCCTTTTCATCTTAGCACAAAGAAGAAGAAAGGCTGTTTCCAAAAACACCTGAGCATTGAAATCATCTTTTCTCATTAGAATCAGTCAACAATAATAATCTCAGTGCCAAGATGCTTTTGGAAACCCTGGTCAGATTGTCTCCGGCATGTTTTTATCAGTCAGACCAGACTGCTTGTTTGTCCACTTCCACGTGCCCAATGAGGTGGAATATGTCTGCATGAAGCCAGACCATCTGGTGACGCGGAACAAGTGGCATTGCCAGAATACAAGCGCAAACTTAATCCGGTTCATTACATACGTGCGCCATATACAGTATACAGTATAAAGACTCATACATCTTACGGAAAGATGTGTATTATTATTACTATATCACTGAATAACCCCCATACATTTAAATCTTTAAAGGATTCATAAGGTGTTCCCTCTCCGGTGAACCAGAATAACTCATGCCGTCGCCTGCTTTTATTGGCAGAGGGAATCCAACCAACAGCAGCCACGACTATAATGAGACCAAAAGGCTACAACGAGTTATTTGGGTCGTGGTGAGCAGAAGTCGGCCTATATAAAGCAACATATGCACACATGAGCGCGTTGCCACCCATGCGTAAATAGCCAAGTTGATTGACTGCAGCAATAGGCGTATAGATTTAAGATCCATCTCCCATTTCCTCCGCAATCATAGCCCCAAATCATAAGTATTTGTTGTGATTAAAAGCAAAAAAATGAGGTAGTTCACTGCCGCAAGATATCTAACAGCAGCATACAAAGGGCTCTGTACATAGAGACGTCGCCACCGAGGGATGATGCAGAGAGAGAGAGAGAGAGAGAGAGAGGGGGGGGGGGGGGGGGAAGAGAGAGAGATCTACAGTACAGTGGAGATGAGGGCGGGGTTTTCCCTCCAAGATGATTTCAACTAAAATCAAATTGCCTCCATGCAGCCAGAGCATGTATTGTACATAGACAAACCCACATAAGTGGAGAGGGGATGCTGGATGCTGACAGCGCTGTGGATGGAGGAGCGCCGTTTTCTCTGGATGTCATCTCTGTTCCTCTTCCCCTAAACAACGTCTGATCTCGTTTCTTTCAGTCTCCAGTGTTCGCCAGGGGTGTTTTTATTATTTTTCTGTCTTGACTATTGATCAGCATATATATATACATTTATAATATATCATCTGCCCGTGACTGACATCATCTGTAGCCATGTCGGACTCTGAGGATATGAATGAGTTCGCCAGTATCGTGGAGCGGATCGAGAGAGGAGAGGTGAGTGCTGGCGGAGCGGCTGGTTGCCAGATCAGGATGATTTACGATCTTGACAGAGACGGTGTGCCGGTGAAGCTGACCGGAGATCAGGCGGGAGACACCCTCCCACCTGGCCTCCATGTCTGCAGACTGGAGAGGGATGCTCCATAAACCTATATTCTCTGTTCTATTCTATTCTATTCTATTCTAATACATCATTTTAAGTATTAATATTTAATTGAATTGAATTGAATTGAATTGAATTGAATGGAATTGAATGGAATTGAATTGAATTGAATTGAATTGAATTGAATTAAATGGAATTGAATTGAATTGAATTGAATTGAATTGAATTCTGAATTGTTCTAGTCTATAGTCTAGTCTATTCTAGTCTATTCTATTCCTTGCATATACGCCTGGTAGCTTTGAGGCTCTGGTTTCTATTCTTAGACAACCCGTACTATAAAGACCTTGATTAGATGCTGTGTCAGTGGGTCTGATGTTAGGTATGCTGTAGGCAGAGGACAGTCTGCTGTCAGTATGTGGGACACTTGGCGCGTGTTGGAGGCTCGGTGTAGTGAGACGGATCACTGATTTGATGAGATGGGATGGGGGAGCATGGATACACATACTTAACCCATTTAACCCTTTTGCACACTGACAAAATGTGTCGTAAGGGCACAACCCCTCCTGAATGTAATAAGACATGAAGGGCTGCTCCTGCAAAGGTATTCAGGTGTCCGTTTGTGCGTGTGTGTGTGTGTGTGTGTGAGAGAGAGAGAGTCAGTCCAGACATCTTGGGCCCCCGAAATACCCCAAAAATGTCCAATCAGTATAGGAATCACACCTATGGCCTACACTGCATAGGTAAGCAAAGTGATATTTTCATGAAGCACTTGGGCTTTGTAGATATTTGCAGAGACTTTAAATATCTCAAATATCTCTAAAATTCTGCAGTACTTCTAGGAGTTAGAGCAGGCTTCCCCCTGTGTATTGTCTGTCATGGCTCCCTGCAGGTCGCTACTGGCTCCTCCATATTTATATTGCAATAATGCAGCCAAGGCATCACACACATCAGGTATTAGATATAATTGTGGACATGGTTGAAACCTCTGTTTCACTCCAGTGAAACTTAACTTGATACTCTGGAGCTGCAAGCCCCCCAACCCCTTCCACCCTAGAGAAAACAAATGGGCTGTAGCATTTGTTTCATTTGCCTTCAAGTGCTGTCGAAAATATCGGAATTACGATGGAATCGGACATGAACTCTGCAAAGTGGTTAATATGACTGTGATATGCATTATACATTTATATGTTCGCCCTTTGTTTAACTTTTAGTTGTCATACATGTTTGTGAACACAACACATTTGGCCAATACGTTAATTAAATCATTGATTATATACCTGATTCGCATTTTATCCTTTTCGTTCTGCTCAGCACAAAGTAGATCGGCGCCACTTTATTTTTACAATAAAACAAAAGCCCCTAAAACTAATTTTGTCATAAGTTCAATTTTGTTGTTTTTGTTTCTGATTAAAAGCACGTGAATGCGCGACAAGCCGGATCCAGGCGTTTACGAGGAGCACATGAAGGCAGCAGTTGTTCCTATGGAGATTAATTCCCCCTCCTCCCCCCTCCTCTCTTCCCTCGCTCTCTCCACCCCCTGTGTTGAGTCTGGTTGCATGAACTCTGCAGCAGTAACATTGTTTGCTGATTCACCACGGCTCTCTCTCTCTCTCTCTCTCGTCCTCAGCAGCGTCACTCTATTTAAATTCATTCAGCCGTCGCTGCCGGCATCTTCAACTCGCGTCCGACAAGTTGCTTTTAGCCCGGATAATACGCTAGAAAAGGTGTTGTTTTACCCCCCATCATGTCTGCAGAGATGCGGCGCAACTCAATAGCGGTAAGTTGGAGGACAGGAGACAATTGTTGGTCTTGGGAAGATAATAAAACATTTTCTCCCTCAACGGCTCGTCATTGTATGCAGCCTGTAGCCTCCGTCCCGTGCGTCTGAAGAGGTTGTGCTCTAACTTAGTTTATTCACAACAATTACAATAGTATTGTTAACCCGAGCCTGTACACGTTGATCAGTTATTGGTTCAAGTTATTGTTTTACTTTGGAAAACAATGAATTGTGAGTAGGCTTGACGAAAGCATGGGTTGCTGATATTGTTTTAACTTCCTCCATTCTTCAGTGTGTTGTCTCTAACACGCGAAGAGGTTTTTTTTAAAGGCAATTTTTGACTTTGTTGGAGTTTCTTATCAGGATACTGCAGGAGTGTGACCAGTATTCTTACACCACCTGAAATCAATAAACTAATAACTCAAATAATTTGGTTGGATGCATTTTGGTCTCTTTCATTCCCAAACCCCAACTCACTCGGAGAAGCATTTCGAGACTCCAATTAAATGTTAAAACGTGTGTTGTTATTGGAAGAATGTATTTTGCTTTAACTCCATAGTTTGTCTATATTTAGACGAGGCTTAATCCTGGGCTCTTATGTAATATATCGTAACATGGTAAAGACACGATTGCCAAGCTTGGCTGTTAATGTGACTGGAAGCAGCGGCTCTATCAAAGTGTCACGCATACCAACACAACAGTGTAGTTGAGCATGTACTGGGGTATAGAAAGTACCTGCCTCTTCATAGGTATTTGAGTATACTCACCTAATAGTCTAATTGCCACTGAACTATAATTGAGCTTACCCACATCCCGAGATGCCACAACAAAATTAGTAGAACTAGAAGACACAGGACCCTCCAAGAGCCAACATGTGATCAGTGGTTCTCTAATAATAGGTTGTTGAAAGCTATATGCCTGCTACCAAACTTTGACAAACTCGGAAACCAGAGTTAAGCTTTTGGGGACGGTGAACTGTAGTCATTTCTACCCCTGTCTTTCTTTGTACGTCTGTTTGACTATGAATAAATTTGTTTTGATTAGAGCCTCCGGCCTTTTGCTCTTTATTTCCAAAATCATTTGCATTGCCCGTGAGATGTCAGAGATGTAGCTCTGCAACAAGATAAGGGCCGTGGTAGTACTGCACGTGCACAAATGCAAAGCGTAAAATCCGCAGATATTCAAGTGTCTTCTGGTATCTTGAAGTACTTCCTAATCATTTTGTCTCCTTCACCAGGTCCCAATCAAGAACATTGAGAGGGAGCTGATATGCCCCATCTGCAAGGAGCTCTTCACCCACCCTCTGATCCTGCCCTGCCAGCACAGTGTCTGCCATAAGTGTGTTAGAGAGC
Organism: Hoplostethus mediterraneus; assembly: GCA_034670385.1. NCBI lineage: Eukaryota > Metazoa > Chordata > Actinopteri > Trachichthyiformes > Trachichthyidae > Hoplostethus > Hoplostethus mediterraneus. The sequence goes on from JAXDDW010000002.1 coordinate 11,889,477, forward strand.
TGTTAATGCTGAACCATGAGGACTCATTTGATGCCGGCTCAGAGTGCTCCATGCCAGGAAGCCCCCGGTCCAGGGTGCCCTCCCCCTCCATGGAGAGGCTAGACAGGCTTGTGCGATCAGGTGGGTCTCGGGGTAAGGAACCAAAAGATTTTTTTTTTTTTTCTGTAGATGGAAGACCAAATGCTAACATGTCCACACTTTTCAGGTATAGTTGTTTCTTTTAATGAGCAGATTTGTGTGATCAAGTGGGTCACCATCTTCCCATTCTCCAAGGATAAAGGCAATTCACAGCACAGACATTATCAGGAACGGTACCCACATTGTTGTTGGGCAGGCCTGTCAGTTTGATTAGTTAAGTTTGGGTAAGGATCATGTACAACAGTGCTGATAGCGGGCTGTTTCCACAACAGGAAATGAAAGTATCAAGTGTATCGTGGGCCATTTGTGATATCCATTACAAAGGGGATATTAGTTTTGTATTATTACTTCCAATTTCCTGTTGCATTACTGTATCTGCGTCCCTAATCACTTATCTTGAATTGTGAGTGCTTCTGTCAGCTCAGTGACCACGTTCAACAGGTCTACATTGATGTAGCCCAGGATCCACCTCTAGAAAGCAAGTCATTGTTCTCAAATAAGGAAATAAACTTTTGCACTTACAAATAAACTTTTACAGCTACCGAGGGCCCAATTCAACTGTCAACTGGTAGCGCCACCAGAAAGGCTTTCATGAACAAGTAAGCATAGGCCTTTATCCAATGCAATTTTGAGCAAAAGAGCAAACAGGCCTATGGATGTTTTGAACAAGAATACAAATGGATTATTATTGTATGGTATTTGGGTTTTAGTGTGGAGCAGATACTGCCCTCCTCCCTCTCTTGTCCTAGTTAAACTAAAATAAACATGAAAATGATTTTACAGATCAGTCATGACTTGTCAGTCATCACTTTTTTTTTCTAAACCTGTCTACCTTTCCAGACAAGGCCTTTATTAAAGAGAGAGCAAAGGAACTTGACAAGCTCTGTAGTTTTGTCTAACAAGAGAAAAGAGACAAGCTCTCTCAAGCCCTAAATGTTTTCTCACTCTGCCGCCAATGGCCCTTGGGCATCAAACATCCCTTTAATCATATAAGGGCTCACCTATCCATTTGAGGGTGTTTCTGAGTCAGAAAATGTCTGAAAAGAGAGTAGCTATAATTTTCACTCCACCGTTTATTGGATAGAGCGAGGCTTGTGCGTGTTATGTACACATGGCTGAACAAAGCACATCCATAAGCCCCTGTAAGGCTTCAAAACTTTCACTGGAAGGAAAGATGTGGAGGGGCGTTTCCTCTGCATAACATATAGCGCTACTCCGGCAAGGCTTGAGCAGGTCAATGTCTAAGCTCTGAAAAACAACGCGATGGGACACAAGGCTGCTTTTCTGCCTAGCAAGAGATCTGGGCTGCATTCCATTTCCATGAAGTTGTTCTCTCATTTGTAACCTTGTCCACTCTCCTTGAGAAGACTAGGACTTGGGCAAAACCATTGTTGTCATCTAGGGCCCATACTCACAAAACTAACAACTCTGGTGATGGTTTATGGTAACCGGTCCGGTTAGGTTTCCATACAGACATGGCCATGACTTAAGATGTGAAGTAGCTTCAGACCAGAACCGCTATGCTGAGAAACCCAATAGGGGGAACGGATCTGACAAGTCCCAAGAGCACACTGAGGTAAACAGCTTTTTTGGAACCGTATTCAGCCGTGGTTCAAAACTACTGGGATTGGACTCGCGAACACAGTCCCCCCATTCAGGCTCCTCCCAACCTGAATGAGTCCATTCTTCACCAGCAGGACTGCATCTGTTGACATGGAGGAAATATCAAATGCTACTTTTGAGTAAAAAAAAAAAATCTTAGCCTATGTCGGAAACCACTTTGAGCAAAATGGAAACCCTTGTCTAAAGATAATTCCTATATTATTATGTACAGTATGTTCAGGTCATTAAAATGGCATTGCAGCTCATTTAGCAATGGCTTATATAACAGTAAGCTCATTCATTTAGCATTTACTATTCACAGGACATACACAACTTTATGTCCCCTGGGGGATTATTTAGTAAGGTAGTTCCCATGTTAAGTGCATTTATCTGCAGATTAGTGAACACGTTTCTCTGTGTGTGTGTTAAGTACAGTTAGAAAACCTTGAAAGACAATATGAGCACATTACCTCCCTATAGAATTACTAGCACTGCCGTCCATATTCTACACCCAAAGGTTAAACCCGATTGGCCGGGAGATCAGATTATTGGTGGCCATGGTGACGCAACCTGCCTGTAAGGAATGAATGAGGGATTAGGTGAACGGGGGGAAAGAAAAGACTTCAGGCTATATTTATCAGTCTGCAGCCTGGACGAGCCTTGCTGTGCTGCGAGGAAGGCGGTTACTAGAACTTCATCAGTATTGTTTTTCTCTTCACCTTGTTTTATGTGACTGGGATTCAAACCAAGCGGGCACACAATTGTTTCATGTTACTGGGAGTCAATCCAAGCATGCTTGCATTTTTTTTTTTTTTCTCAACAGCTAACTCTTGACAAGTGCACTTTTGAAGTCTATGCCCTTTTTAAGTGAAATGCAGTGAATGCTGAATGGTTTACTAGTGGTTATCTGCCTTTTACTTTGGGGCTTGAAGTGGATGCGGTTTACCACAAAAATTCAACGTAGTCCTGAAAAGCTGATTTACCTGTTTGGGTTCCTTTGGCTGTATGCTCAAATTTGGCACACAGCGCGACCAAGTATCTTAAGCAGTGCACATATCAAGAGTTGTACTTTTGAAACTGTTTATGTTCTGTATGTATACTTTAAACAGATCTTGATTTTCTTTTTTTTTTTATTCCACTTTGCACAAAGCACAAATGATTTTCCGTCAATTACTTTTCACTATTAAGTTGGCTGTTTTTTTTCCCACTGTCATGATGGAAATGTTTTTAACTTCACATTATGTATTGACATAATTGTATGTTTTCTTTTTGTTGTTGGTCTCACTTCACTTCTCTGTCCATTGCTTGCAGCCACAGTGCGAAGGTCGTTGGGAAGTCGAGGTAGACGCGGGCTCCATGTTTTGAGTAGCTGTAGTAGTGAGTACAGTGTTATTAGAACCCCCTGTGAACCCTAGTTTTATTCTACTCTTACTCTACTCGGAGTCTACTTTAGCCTTGTCAATGCTACCATACAAACTCACACCACTAACTAGGTATAATCCTGATTATTCAGAAGGCTACTTGAGTTATATTTAATTGTAAAACAGGAAGTAGTCACAGAATCGGCAACCTTTTTCCCTTCCTCCTCAACTCCGGCAGAACCATGAAAAAAAACCGGCAGAACCATGAAATTGAAATGGAAAATTCTCTCAATTTTATATTATTCAACTTGAATTCATGCAACTGTCAGCCACCTACTGGTCTGGATTCATAACCTATCACTGATCATAGTGTAGTGAAGACAAAACGGCATGTGCCATTTAAAACATCCACTGAGCAGAAGAGAGATTGGATTGCTTTTCCAGCCAAACAAAGCATCGGAAAGTGCTGCTTCCAGGAGATAAAGTGCTTCCGTTTGCCCTTTTCAGGTTAATGTGTCCCTGCATGTAGAATTTTTCCAGACGCTGGCATTAATTTTGCGTTTGCTTTACTAAGTGGGTTAGAGAAAGTGAATGGGGGGAAAAAAAGGAAAGGGGAACACTCAAAGCCTTGAGGGAGTGGCGAGTCATCGGTGGGTGGGATGGGGGGACTGAAAGGGAAGAGCAGGGGAGGAAGATGAAGCACAAAGTGTAGTCTTGAGGGAGAGACGAGATGGAAACGGGGAGAGGCGATGGCAAGGAAGGTAGAGTCTAACAAGGGGAGCGAGACGGGGAGCGAGACAAGTGACAAAGAGGAATTGAAAACAGCTGAGACAAAAATTAGCGAGAAAGGGGTGAGGATGTTGCCAAGGAGTTGGGCTAGAACTGGAGTGTGTGTGTGTGTGTGTGTGTGTGTGTGTGTGTCTGTACACTAGCTAAGCCTTGCATTCATGCGGTACACGGCGGAGGCAAGTAAAGCAGCTTTCTCCAGATGGGAGTACTGCAGGGATGCTGAGGGGAAAACCTATATGTTTGGGCTTGCTAAGACTCTGAACTCCCTCTCTCTGACTGATATCTGTGCCTTCGGGACACCGGTACTGTCTGAGCTTCACTTAGGAAGGATTAGGTTTGACAGTTTACAGCACTAGAAAGACAGACTTGTTTTGGCGAATGATTTTGTGCTAGATGAAGTAAGAAATGAAGGGAATACTGGCCAAACAAAACACTAATTACCACTTTTGTTAGCTAGATTACGGGGGATTTCTCTCTTCTAATGCAGTTTTGTGACGTGTTCAGTGGATGTCTTTAAAAAGGAATGCCATAATAATTATCCTCTGTGCTTTGAGAAAGTCTCTTTGTCTCAAAAACAAACAAACAGTTCTTTACAAAAACCTTTTAAAGAATGGACCAAAACATCAGCTTCCTGGAAATGTAACAGAATAGGCAGTGCAATGTAATACGAAGTTGTGCCATTAATATTTAGTAGCTTAAAAAAGTAGTAGAATTGAACAGCCTTGTACATAGAAATTGCACTATAATCTCCTTACTATTCAGGTTAAATGTGCAGGCCCCACCTTTGCCTGGTAGGTGCAGTATATGCCCTTCTGTCTCTATTATGATTGACTGAGTCATCAACATGTGACGTCAGTTCAAAGTGATGGTGCAGTTCTGCAGGGAAAACTAAGTGCCTTTGGCCCGGCCAGAGCATACCGGCTCCGCAATGACTCGTCAGTTTCTGCCCTCGGCCTGCCTCCCTTTGCAGATCTATAGATCACCACACACACACACTTTGCTGCAGGCATCTCCTGCCTCTCCCATGCTCTCCCACCTTTTGTGCTGAGCAGAAAACCTCAGTCAATGTGCAGCGTCCCATACACCCCTCAGGGTTCGAAATTTGGCTTTCCGCACCATCCATTAGTTCCATAACAGGCCCTCTGTTTGACACTTTTCATCCAATCAAATGTCTTCACTAGATTACACCATCTTCATCGCTATCCTCATCCTCTGTTCCTCATCACAGTCCACCACCATGAACAGTTCAACTCAGACATTGTATTATTTCAGAAGGACAGCTGACAAAGCTCAGTAGTTTTTAGTCACAGCCTATAGAGAGACCTTGCCACAGGTAGTCAACTATTCACTATCACTATCTGCTTACACCTCTAGGTCTCAATGCATGTAGATGGCTACACAGGCATTCATAACGCATGTTGGTTTCCATATGCTCTGCTGCTGTTGCTTTTCCCTCAGCTAGACTGAGGCAAAAATTCTATTTGAAAATATTTTCAAATATTTAATCTCCCTGAGGAGTGTTTGATTTAATTCACAGGCCCTTGGAAAAGAAGTGGAAATACTCACTTGCAAATTAAGAGAAATCCAGCACTCCTCATTTCGCCTGTCCCCCAAACATGTGAAACATTTGTTTTGTTTGAGTCTGTCATGTTGTGTATTGTGATTTCAGTTTGCTGGCTTTTTTTTTAAGTGTCCCTACTGCTTGCATCTGTGATGTGTGACCTTGTAACAAATCCTAATTTTGTTACAATGCTGCTGCATTAGTAACAAGCGTAATGATCAAGTTTGTGAGAAACTCTGAAAAGCAGTGTTGCTTTAAGAGGCATCGTGTTGTCATGTGAAATTTAAGTGTTGATGCATTGAACTGGACATTGAACTGGACATGTGACATCAAAAAGTTAAATTGCTGGAAATTGTTCACTACATGTGGTCCACGCACATTTTTTAAATCTTTAGTTGTACTTTTTACAATGTACTTTATTTTATTGTGTTGTGGTTTCTCACCATTTTTGTTCTCTTTATGATCACTCATCAATTGAAGATGCAATTATTCCCTCTGTCCAGATCATTGTGAGCACTTATAAATACTCTTCTCTCCTATGTAAAATGTTGAAGGATTTACAGTTTAAAATGAATTTCTCAAAAAGTAGGATATGGTCTTTCACTTTTCCATGTCTTTCCCACATCCTGCTCCAATACTCTTGGATGGTCTCCTTTCCTGGACTCCTTTCCTAGATGACAACTGCTGGGTAAAGCTCTGAATTGGTGTTTGCCTTGGTGCATATACCCCTGTGTTAAGAGTAGTGGTCATTATGGAAACAAGGCACCAAGGGAGGAGACAAAATCAGGCCCTTTTTACCCCCCGTCTATGATAGCATGCTGTGTCCATTTTGTCCACCAAGTTGTCTTGGCAATGATCGTCATGGTTTCTCAAAGGAATCTTGGCTCCAAGATCATGCTTTTATGGCAAGTCAATTAAGAACTAGTTGTTTTGATACTTTTTGGAAACTCAGCCCAGAAGCATTTGAACACAATATGTGGGCACACATCTTTCAAGGCCCTATTATACACACCTGAAAAATAGGCTTTGAAGTCAGATGTCAAGCCAAAGCCATATTTTTCACCTGTGAAAATAGGGCCTCAGACAAGGAAATCGGCCAAACCAAGATTATTATTACCTTCTCTCACTCTATCCTCTCTTCCCTCGCTCACCACCAGGCTCCATTTCGTCCCCGGGGTGGCGAAGAGGATCTGTGACTCCTCGGGTCACCACCATCCCGTGCCCCGGCTGCCAGCATGACATCGACCTTGGTGAGCGCGGCATCAGCATGCTGTTCCGTAACTTCACCCTGGAGAGCATTGTTGAGCGCTACCGCCAGGCGGCCCGAGCAGCCGTTGCCATCATGTGTAATATCTGCAAGCCTCCACAGCAGCAAGAAGCTACTAAGAGCTGCATGGACTGCAAAGCTAGCTACTGTAATGAGTGTTTCAAGCTGCACCATCCCTGGGGCACGCCCAAAGCCCAGCATGAGTATGTTGGCCCCACCACCAACTTCAGGCCCAAGGTAAGTACTGTTATGGCTTTAGGGTGGCCTGCTTACATTTTCAGCTAAGTACAGTGTGTCAAATATTTTAAAAAGCCTCATTGATTTGGACTATGAGCAGTTCCTACGAGCATTTGTAGATCAGCCGTTACTCACTGGTTGGCCCATTGATTAGTCAACTTGAAGTTGATTTGGGTAATAATGCTATCATATGATATAGATTCTGATCAGATTAAGTCAAAAGCCTATCTAGACTTGAACTGCGGATCAACAGGATCAACATGCCAATCGTTTCTTTATCTTCCTCCTGAATGTGGCGATGACTCATTGATCTTGGCCAGCTCATTGAGTTGAAGAGGTTTAGAAGATTAGGAGGATAATGTCGTCCTAAGCTTTATTGACGTGGCCCAGACGTAATGGGTTTGGGATCAATGACTCAACAGAATTTGAACTTTTGATTTTAACTTATTGTTCGCCAATCTAAATGTGTTAAAGCCATCTCTATATCTTGACCCAATCAGAGGTGGTTCATGATCGGTATTTTCTTCTAGTTGCAGTCAGTTTGTTTTTTTAACTATTTGTGTGTCTTTACGTGGCTGCTCAAACCACAACTAAATATCGACCAGTCTCTGGGATAAACCTGATGGGGATCTCAGCTCTGAAATGCTTATGCTGAAAGTATGCTGAAGTTCACTTCTATTTTAAGAGGCCTCAGGACATAGCTTGGTTAGATAGCTCTCTAGGTTCTGTTAAACTAGTTATGTTCCTGTTTGTCCCATCTTTAACTCTTTCTTGATCATTGTAAAAGAAACCATTCAATAATTTGTGTTTATATGGTTCCTGTCAAAATCTGTTAGGGGTCTGTATGTGTGTGTGTGTGTGTGTGTGTGTATGTGTGTGTTAGTCTATGATTTCAGCTGATTTGTCCACTGTTAAATATCCCACTTTAACATTGTTTTTAACTCTCAGGTGCTCATGTGTCCAGAGCATGAGATGGAGAAGGTGAACATGTACTGTGAGGTCTGCAGACGACCCGTCTGCCACCTCTGCAAGTTGGGAGGATCCCATGCCAACCACAAAGTCACCTCCATGAGCAGTGCCTACAAGATCCTCAAGGTACCAGATTGCAGCACACAATTACTCTTTTGCAAAGGGTAGTTTGGGCACTGGTATGGTGGCAGTATGTTTGTGTGTGTGCTAGTTAGAATCACTTTAATTGTCAAATAAATGCAAAGGAATATGGCAATGCATGAGGTATTTGGAGTTTAACACACTAATTATTGACACATGATGCAAGGATTAAACTGACCTCACATACAGTGCCACAGAGACTGTGACTATTCAGGGCCTTGAAATGAATAAACTTAGCCAAGCAAAACAGGGCCTTGAAAAAGACAGCTATTCGTAAGCAGCCTTTATATTAGGGTTAGACTGATATGGGTTTTTGAAGGCCAATACTGATATTTTTAGACTGAAGTACCTTGAAATTTGACACCATTTAGACCATCATGGGACACTCAAACCAATAGTAATGTAATACTTTTAGGTGGGTTAGCAGCTCTTTATGGCAGGGTGACCCACACCACCTTTTCACTCGCAGGGGAAACTTGGATAGATTAGGCCTTTTTAAAATCAATTAATCAATTATAATCAATTAACTTAACGATAATTAACGAAAACATGTTTTCAATATACCTGTGGATGGAGAAACCGCCATCATATCAGCAGTGGACAATATGGCTGGCCAATATCTGATATTTAATGGCGAACCAATATATCTGTGTTAACACTACATATGACCTAGAGAATAGTAACTGTAAAGTCACTTCCTCTGAGCAAGATCCTCGAGACTAAGATGTTCTTAGTGGCTCAAGCCATTGTGACTAAGTCTAAAATACTTTAATAATCTAATAAACTGAAATTGAGTAAATTATTCTATTGAGTTATATATGCTTTTTCAATGGGATAACTATTGGGCTGTAGGTAAACCATTTAAATGACCAACCCGCTTTATTGTTCTGTCATACCAGCCATGACTAGTGGCTCTCACCTCCTGCTGTAATATTCATGACTGACCTGTACATGTGCTAGGGTGCACCTATCAATTTCCCTTTTGTTTAGATACTGAAAACCAGGCCAGCAAACCACGCTATCACTAACTGGCCTCCATGTGTGGTCACCACACGTTGTCACTGTGAATTGATTTCAATCAGTTTGAGTGTTTGGTTTAGCCTGTGTTGAGCCAAACGTGGTGGTGGTCTGTGTGTTTTTGGGACAAGCTGAGTGGTTCCATTGTATTGGGCAAGAGCAATCGGTCAACGAACGTCCAACTTGTTTAATTGAGTGGGTGTTAAGTTGGAGTGAAATGTGTCAAATCGTAATTTTATCTGGTAGTCATTAACAAGCCAAGCTGCTCAAAGTCCCAGCACCCTGTTCTGATTGGCTGGACAACCGGAGTGTTCCCTGGGTGAAACGTGATAAGCCGGTCCACGTGGACACAGACGCTGAGGTTCTTAATATTTTATGAGGTCGTTTGTACCCCATAATTTTGTGTGCGTTGTATCCTCTGATTGTTTGAGGCCGTATTAGATGTCCTACACAGGCCTGGAGCGCTTTTAGTCAGCAAGTAGTTTTGGCTTCAGCTGCTTGGTTGAACACTGCATGTGTGTACGTGTGCATGCTCTAAAACTCAGTGTGTTATTGGCCCACTGACTGTGATGGTGTGCTGTGTGACATGCTGCACCTATTGAAACCAACTGATATTACATGTTCTGTACATGACCTTTTAAGCAATCGGGAAGTAGTAGTTTAGGCTTAGTTAGTTTACTTGTGTCCTCTTGACCTTTAGTTTAGTAGTACTTTGGGCTTCAGCTGCAGTTGTGAATCTTGATTGAGACCTGGGGGCTTTCTCAGTTTGCCTTCTTCTGTCCTCCGTGATGCATTTGACGTATTACGTAACCACTGAAGTACGATTCCTAAACAAAAGAGGGCGGTAAAAGGTCCTGGAAGTTTACTTGCCAACTAAGGATGCATCCGGTGGTGACTTGGCCCACGACAACAAATGAGAAGGTTCATTGCCCCAAGATTCATTGCGAGAACAACGTATCACATGTGTTAGGCATTAGGAAACTCACTCTCTTTGGCTCTGATGTTTTCTCTCACCAGGAGAAGCTGGCCAAGAGTATCCATTACCTCATCAGCAAAGAGGACCAGGTCAGGACTCAGATTACTGATCTTGAGCTGCTGATCAATCAGACTGAGGTAAGGTAGAGCTGACTCATGCTGCTGCAACTCAACATCCCCTTTCCCTCCATTGCCAAACCCCAACACAGCAGGCCCTTTCTCATAAGCTTAACAATGGACTTTAACTTAGTCATTTTCATGGTCTAATTTGATCCTGAACAGTAAAATCACTGTTTACTATTCAGCTCGCACTCCCTGCACCTTAACTATCAAGAGACAAAAGGACTGGCTCAGGTTTTGCTTAAACCACTTATCAAATAAATTGGTAAATGACAATCGAATAGCCCCTTGAATTGTTTCATCTCATTTTCTAGATAGTTCACTTGGTTGTTTCAGGAAGTAGAAGGACTGCGCATTATGATGCTTGTAGTCAAATATTTATATAACTGGCTGTAAACCAGTCTGTTAAGTTGAAGAACAATTACACTGTATTCTCTGTGTAGATATAAGGAAGGGCATTTAAACGAACACGGTGCAAACGAGGAAATGCATACGTACTAGTTCACTCTTATTTGTGTCTGTGTTTCTGTCTCTGAGCTTATCCCCGTTACCTTCATGCTAGTCCAACATAAATGGTGTTCAATGCAGTGATATGAATGAAGTAATATGCAGTTTTATGATCTGTTCACTGTGACAGAAAGGCAAACCTGCTTTTTTTTTTTTTTGTCATCATTTCCAAAAGCGGTGTACCTGAGTGGTAGATAGACATTGTGTTGGGAATATGTGTGTTAAGCATCTCCTGTTTTGAATACTTAATTTGTTGGGTACAACTATCTTTTTCTATATTTTGTAGGATAGTGTGTTTGCTAAAGCTATGCATTGCTAAATGTATTTCTTTCTTTTTTTTCACTTTTTTTCAATTCTCTCGAACAAAAGCTTTAATAGAATGAAAGAACTATCAAAAACAAAAACAAGTCGACAGGATCATCACATAATGTTTTGTTTGAAACTATAATGATGTTTCAGCATTAAACTTTGAGTCACTGTTCCCTCACAGGAAAATGGCCAGCTAGCGGAACGTCACGCCAATGAGCATTTTGAGCGTCTGTTTGAAACCCTGCAGGAGAGGAAGTCCGAGATGCTGAGGTCCATCGAACAATCTCGCAACCGGCGCCTGAACCAACTCAAGGGCCAGGTATAGCAGTGAATTAATGGGACTGGATTGCAGTGCTGAGTGTCATCCATATAAATACATGACTCTCTGTTACTCTCCATACTTGCTGACACTCTCGCTAGCATGATGGCATGAAGTCGTTAGGTATCTGTCAATGAATATACTAGATTATCAATCTATGCTATATTATATGTAGTTGAAAATAACCCTTATTTGGTGTGTATTTCTAAAATCTTTATCATTATGAAACCTCCCTTTTTAAATAGAGGTAATTAAAAAAACAACAACATGAAAACAAAAGCCTAAATAAGTGAGTGGTTTTTAAAAAACATCTTTTCCAGGTGGAGGAGTACCAAGGCATGCTGGAGAACAGTGGCCTGGTGGGCTACGCCCAGGAGGTGCTGAAAGAGACGGATCAATCATGCTTTGTACAGACTGCAAAGCAGCTACACGTGAGGTGAAGTGTGTGTGTGTGTGTGTGACTGGAGTGTGTCAGGGTTTTAAACATACAGAGCCATGTGCTCAGAGGACCAGAAAAAGTCTAAAGCACAAACTTAAATAGCAGTGTCCAGTTCACACACAGTTTGCACTAAGCCTTGTGCTAATTGATCTCCATTAGCAGCTTTGGACATTCAGGCAATGCTTTCACTTTCACAGGCATGATGCTCTATTGCCTTTGGAGAAAAAACAGCTTCAACGGTTTTCCTAGTTTATAAAAGACATTATAAATATAGATTGGTGTCCTCCTATGACCTGAACATACAGGATTGACTAAAACCTATAGTGGACAGTACCTGTGAGAAGAGACTTTTCTTTTAGGGTAACGATACAGCAATACCTCTTTCGATTGCTTATGTAGCATCATTTTCCATCTTGGTGCCTGATCCTGTCATTTTGTGCTTTCTTTTATTCCGCAAGTTCCACTAGACTAACCATATAGCTGTCATTTGTGCGTTGGTGTTCAATTAAGCTCACTCAACCAGAACTATTTATGTGTTGGAAATGGTTACTATTATTACATTTTGTGCCCTCTGTATTCATAAACGGAGAGTTTGTGACTAACAGTGCTCTTTCTACCCCCAACTGAGATCCAGCTCTAGTGAAAATGGCATTATTTTGTGTGTCTTCTGTGTATTCAGAATCGGGAAGGCCACGGAGTCGCTGAGGACCTTCCACCCTTCAGCTGATCCCTGCTTTGACGAGTTTGTGCTGGAGACGTCCAGAGAAGAGGCCCTGTTGAAAGAGATGTGCTTTGGTGGAGGTACAACCAATTCATTTCAATTAAATAATGTATTCTTCTTTGTGAGCACATGTGTGCTCTGTGGATTTGGCCAAACAAAAAGGGTATAATTTAATTTGTTTCCATGCTCAGTAAAATGACATTAAAGCTCAAACTGGGTAAGTCACTTCCCGACTTGAAACGTCTTTCAAATGTTTTGTGCAGTCGGTTGTTAGGAATTTCAGAGGTCACTAACAATTCTTGGTCTTCCAGTGACCCATGGACTGTCCCTGGTCACACATGTCACATCGTATCATCCTTACATTGTGTTAAAGGACAAGCGGCAGTGACAGCTCTACTACAAGTGCCTGGAAAAAAATGATCATCAATTGAAGTTTGGTGACGTTCTCTGCTTCTATTCATTTCTGAAGATGAAGGCGTTCCTTGTTCTTGTGTCCTCTTGACCATGCCAAAACTTGGCCGTCATTATACAGCAATGCCATTTTGAATTGTTAGATTACTAAGTGCACTCATCCTTTTAAATAAGACTGTATGGAAAATGAAGCAGTGTGTCATCAGCTGTTCATCATTTTCACTGCCCTGTGAACTGTGCTGTGCTTAGAGGTCACCTTGGTCGCCTTGGTCGCCTTAACGGATACAGAAAAAAGGGCAGACAGACTTCTATGATTGTGTGGCCATATTGTCTTTAAATGAGTGGGCAGTCCACAGTATTTTGTATTTACTCAAACAGTTGTAAGACAGAGCAGGGGAGGCTCAGCATCTGGAGTATTTTATTTTTTTTTATTTTTTATTTTTTTTGTGACTCAATGTCATGTTTTTTCAATTAAAACCTAATTTTACCAGGTAGTTTAATTTAGTTTAAAATTTGCGACAAAGCAGCATAACAAATGTAAAATTTGCAGATTAGGATTAAGCAAGAATGTGGTTGGCTCAAATATATTAACTGATAACAAAGTTCAAATGATCAATGATAATGATAAGGCAAAAGTCCAGAGATAATTTAGCAGGATTGTGTAATGATCAATGAGGGTCACTAAAAGACCAATTAAGGACGTTAGCTATGTGAAATGGTAAACTCACTCGCCCTTCATAGAAAATCTTGGGAAACATCAAGACCTTTTGAACATCACTGTCATTTATATGAAAAACCCATTGAGTGACAGTTGGTGACATTTGGCTGCATTTGGCAGAGGCTTGTTTCTTAGGCCTTCGGTCTGTCTCCTATCGAACCCGACAACATTGTAATACGTGAATGACTGGGAGGGAAAGCAGTATTGAATGATGCTGTGTTATGGTTAGTGACAGTTAGTTGTGACAGTCTTTCAGTTACCCAGTGACAGTTGACTGGTGTTTGCCAGAGGATTGAGGTCAGGGCTGTCATGAATGGAAAGTGTGATTGAACCATTCTGTGGGATTTTTCAAAATTGCAAAGCACAGACCAACCAGTGTCAAGACAAAAGCAGCGGTGCTTTATTCCAGACCTCTGCATTCAAAAAGAGATTTTATGGTGGTAATGGATATCTCCTCACCTCTTTGCACAGCTGAAATCTCATTGGCTTAGAGCCAACTTCCCTCAAGTGGATGTGACTGAAAACATAAGTTATTCAGCAACTGATAACCGTTGCTGACAAATAAGGTTATGAGTGACATGGTTACTGCCTGTGGGCTACTCCGTTAACAACAGAGCAATCCTGTTGCAGTCATTTAGAGTTGATAACATTTGGCAGTGATGTGAGCTTCATCTCAACACCTACATTTGGCTGTGTCTAGACTTTTGGACTGTTGGACTAGGACTAAAATGGCTTGGACTACTTGTTTATTGGACCAATCACAACCAAGTCAGTGGCTCTTTCATAGACTAGGGCATTTGCTGTGTTCAAGCATTGCAGTTATTTACAGAAGAAAATCTGTTTCATTTGCATGTCCATACTCCTCCCAGTAAGACAAATAATAAAAGTTACAGTTGGGTTTTACAGCAAGAAACCCGTAGGTTTGGTGACTGGTCTTTTGGATCAGATGACATTGTGATTATTATAACATTGTGCCTATTTTGAAAATGGACAAAGCAGCAGGAGTAAGATGAATTCCCCACTGGAGGCTTTCGGAAGCAGAACTGAACAGAACAGTCAGAACTGTTGAAGGACTCTCGTTCTCTCTTAGATAAGGGTGTATTTGTGTTCTGCCATGCCCACCCCAGTTTGGCCCCACTGTGCGTTTTGACCCCATGTTTCTGCTTCTCAAGAGGCTGTAATGTGTCTGAGAAGGTTTGGAAGGAGTGTGTCAGGCTGAATACAGTGTGTTCCTCTCTTCTGCCATCAATAGATGCCCAGATATTACAGAACAGCAGAAAGTGTAGTGGAACTATAGGGGAAATGACATGGGAGAAATCTAGTAGACAACCCCGTCCTCTCGCATTTGTAAAGGGCACAGTTGAAGGAGCACAGATGCAAGAGCTAGCTAGAGCTTGCTGCTTTCTGTCTGCCTGTATGGGATCAATAGGCCATTTTTCTCAGAATAGCTGAACTCTTGGGACTGCTGCCTGCTGTGGTTGGCTGGCTGGTTGCCCTGTTTGGTCCTTGCCTCCTGCTCCCCTCTGCACCACCCAGGGCTACCAGACCACCAGAGAACCCTGTAATATAAAAATAATGGTATGGTGTAATGGCTTTTACACAAGGCACCGTCTAAAACGTGTTTGTCTTTTATGTGTGTTTGATTGGACACACATAAAAACGAAACTGGAGAAAGCGAGACAAGTCACCATCCACATTGGTTACCACACTAGGTAGCATGACAGCCAGTTGATTTGTCATAAAGAACAGCCAGCTGTTGTGTAAAGCGCAATCAAAATGCATACTTGAGTAGGCAGACTGCTTGATTGTCAACTCGTCTGACCTGAAGCAAGGCGTAGGGGTAATGTAATGTGTAATTCCTCTTCTAGGTAGAGGAGAGTGGTTAAGAGGGGAGGAACAGGGCTAAGGAAAGGAAAGCAAAGGAGGGGAAAAGGGGATAGACTAGGGAACTAGGGAAGGCAGACTGTAAGAATGACTTGACTCAGGAGGGTTATGGGTTTTGATGGGAATCTCTGTCTCAAGAAAGAGGGTAAGGGACTCTTATTCCTAATTATATTCTCTGTACAAGATATCTGCACATTTTACTGTATTGTGTTTAATTCTATGGGAGACAAAATGACATGAACGAGGAAGAGAAGTATTTGGAGAAGGAGGATTAGCAAAATGAATGCTGAGACTCAGAAAGGTCAGGGTTAGTGGTGACACTGGGCAGGGAATCTGTCTGTAGGGAAAAGGGCTTAGGAGAGGGATTGGGAACACAGAGTGAGAGAGAAAAGAGAAAGGGGAGTGAGACGGTGGGATCAACATTGTCAAAAGGGAGAGAAAGATTGAAATATTACAGGAGAGACAATTCAATTTCAGGGGAACGAGTGTGAGAAATTAGCCAAGTGTGCCTAGATCTCGTAGGAGGATGAGGACTTACATGGTTGTGGTAATGTGATTCTCTATCTCTGAAGGGAAAGTATGAGATTGAGCGAGAAGAGGAGACTGAGAGGATTGAGGATGAGGGAACGGGAAGCATGACAGAAAAGATGCAACAGAAGGAAATGAGAGCGGGGATGAAAAGAGGGCTTGGCAGTATGCACATGGATCTGGCGCCAAGGGCCAGACAGGTTGATGCTTTGAAGGAAATCCTTACAGCCATGCAGAGGAGGGAGGAGAGATTCCAGGACCTGAGGAAGGGAGAGTGGAATGGAGGAGGGAGAGTGGGTCAGTAATGGAGAGGGGTAAGAAGTGGGTAGGATAAAGCAAGCAAGAAAGGAGGAAAAGTGGAAGTGAAAGGGGGAAGGAGACGGATGGGGGTGGGGAGCTTTACAAAGTGCATTTCCTGGCAGTGGGAACCTCTTAGAGTCCATTATGCAAGACAGTCTTGTCTATTGTCCTGAGTGGGTGATCCAGACACATCCAATCTCAGCCACACGTCCACTGTTTCACTTGCAGAAACCCAAGATATTGGGCTGAGACCTTTTTTGTGTCGGGGCTGTTTGGCATGATCAAGGACCAATGGGCTCCGCTGGTTTTACTTCTCATATCAGACCTTAGTTGTTCTGACACCAAATAGTGTCTGTCTTTATTAATTAGCAATCTCTGCCTGTAGTTGATGATTTTCTTTCCTGTCTTTTCAGTCCCAGACCCTCCTCTGATTGACCTGTCCCGTAGCAGAGTCTACAATGAAGCCACAATCTGCTGGAGGCTGTCTGATGACCACCTACCCACAGATCATCAAGTCCTTGAGTACCGCAGGTGGGTGCACACACACATACACTGGAATAAATGGTGATTGAATATCACTTAGTCAGTAGTTATCCTTGAGTAGTACTAATTGGTTCATACAAGCATGCAGAGCAACAGACAAGCTGTGTATGTGAACAATCAGAATAAACTGACTATGGATTTCTCTTCTTTCTGTCCAGACTAGGGGGCCCTAGCCAGTCTCCGACCCAGGAGGATGGTGAGGACAGTGGGGTCTGGAGGGCCACCGACAGGGTGTATGGTCCCAGTTCTGTAGTCTGTGACCTGGAGCCCAACAGCCTGTACGCCTTCAGGGTCCGAAGCTGCAGGAACTCGATGTACAGCCCCTACAGCCCTGAGGTCACGTTCCATACCCCACCTGCCCCCTGGTGAGCATGAGTGCAGCAAAGGGGGTTACTGGGTTGGCTAGAGGGGTAAAACCTGAATGGTGCAGTAAGGGGATATATGGGAGCAAAAAAATGGGTATGAAAATACAAAGATCACTGAAAATCCTTGCATGTGTCCTATGCCAGTTCTAGCTTCCCATGATGGCTGTGTGTCCCTCTAGGCTGTAGGTGGGCACTATTGGAGAACGAAATAGGAGGAAGTAGGAAGTTGTTGCGTAGTTACAGATAGGATGAGAAATGGAAAAGATGAAAACATTTGATAACCCTCATTACTTTCTTTAGTTCAAATTTAATGAATGAAAAATGGATGCAGGCAAGTGGTGAACTCCGTATCGCCATGCTTCATCTCTCCTCTGGCTGAAATCAATTCTGATGATGTATCAATGTTGTTGATGGTAATTATTCTCGTAACTATTAGGCCTCATTTGGCCAAGGCTAAGCTCCTCTATCCCCTTTACTTCTCAGGGCATGTCTGAGTATTTAGCACTGTGCTGAATTTTAGGAAGATTACCATGTGACAGATGCCACATGGTTTTTAAAATATTACACTCTAGTATACATGATACAGCTAATGAAGCAACACCTCCAATGGCTTTTCAGTTTATCACCATGGTAACAATTTTTGTGTTTCACACAGCACAAACTAACAATTTTTGGGTGTCTGGGTGTTGGGGTTGTTATTTGTGTATTGTGACAGCTTGGTTAGCAGTTTGGTCTGCATCTGTCATTGACTTTTTAAGCTTGCCAGACGGACTAGAGGTGGCTTTCATTTTAAAGCATGTGATTAACTATTATAATCATCAACCATCTGTTGAGCTTCATTTTAAATCTCATCCTCCCAGTGAGGGACCATATCACGTTGATTCTTCTACAGCCTGATTTATGAATCATCACATTTTCCTGGCTCTGGACCATCCAGACTGTGAATGCTTGTATTTAGTTTGTGTCCTAATTCTATTATATTCAATTCAAAGTCGAGAGTCTGAGCCTTTGAATTTGCAAAACAGGGCCACTTTCCTACTGTTGGCACCCCATTCCTAAAAACTCTCTTTAACCTGTCCTCCTCACCTTCACCTCCATCTCTTCTTCATCAGTGAAGTGGATTTAATAGGTAAAATCAATAGGGAATCACAGCTTTCACCTGATCAGCCTATTTTAATAGAAAGAGCAGTTTTGTCCATTCAGTGCATTTCTGATGCACTTCCCAGTATCCAGAATTTTCCCAGAATGCACCTTTCCTCATGCATTTCTCTCAAAACAAAAGCAATTCCCAGGAAAATGCATCAGAATCTGTCTATTGTACATGACATGCCATAGCCTGATCTGTTGTGGTTATGCTTTGGTTTGTGCCCTGCCCAGGGCTTGTCATTTGTGTTGTGATTGGAGCTTCCACATTCCTCTGCTCTGTGGTTCGTGTAAGAGAGAGCGGATGGATGGATACTGACTGCGCGTCAGTAATGAGGTGGAATTTTCGGCCAGGGCAAAACGGGAGACACGCTCACGCACACACACACACGTACACACACGTCCATGCACTCTTCAACCAGACTCGGTTGTAAGTGATTAGGGCATCACAACAACACACCACAAAAGCACTTATCCAGGGTCTAAGAATCTTGACTTGTTGAAGATAATCATACAGGGGGTGGGACCAACATTTTCCAGGGCCAGTCTGATTTGTCCAAAATGAAATTCCTTGTGCTGAGCCCATGGTTACCCAAACCATTGTTGTCGAGGAAATTTGATTCTTTTGTTGTCAAGACCCAAATTATTTTTCGACCCTGGTTGAGTCACTGAAGAGACAGTATTACAATATTGCCAACAAATTGCCATTCTATAAAGATCCTAGCCTACTACCTCACTGGGTGTAAAATTTAAAATATAACCGCTTTGGGACCAATTTAACTGTGTTGTTTCCTTCGTCTTTCATCCGATTTCATGACTTGTAAACATACCTCCTAGCAACTGCTAAATACCTTGTTAATTCAAATTGAATTCAATGGCATTGTCTACGGTGGCCCTAAGGTGCACAACACAACCACATTAACGAAGCAAACAAAAGCTGACAACATAACAA
The DNA here is from genome assembly GCA_034670385.1 of Hoplostethus mediterraneus. Classification (NCBI taxonomy): domain Eukaryota; kingdom Metazoa; phylum Chordata; class Actinopteri; order Trachichthyiformes; family Trachichthyidae; genus Hoplostethus; species Hoplostethus mediterraneus. The sequence continues at coordinate 11,908,793 of JAXDDW010000002.1, forward strand.
CATTAATCCACAACAGCATTAACAGAAACGAAACATTTCTGAAAACGCTGCATTTGAAAAAACAATCAAACTTGTACAAACTGCGACATTACAGGACAACACAACAGCATTAATTCACAACACGACAACATTAATCCACAACACAACAACATTAACCCACAGCAATAACAACATTAACCCACAGCGCAACAGCATTAACAGAAACAAACATTTGCCAAAACGCTGCATTTCAAGTCCTTCACAATGGAAGTGCTCCGGACCACTAGGGGCAGTGCCACATGGAATTAGTTTGGTTTCAACTGGCTGAACACAAACGATAGAAAAACTCTCTGGAAGCGGGTACGAGCGGGGGACCTCAAGTTGCCGTGTATCTTCTAGCTATGAAGATATGCTTTGAAGGTAGGTTGTGAATGAGCGAGAACGGGATCACAACCAATTCCATGTTGCCCTGCCCCTAGTGGTCCGGAGCACTTCCGTTGTGAATAACTTGAAATGTTGAGTTTTGGCAAATGTTTGTTTCTGTTAATGTTGTTGTGTCGTGGATAAATGCGGTTGCGCTGTGGATTAATGCTGTTGCGCTGTGGGTTAATGTTGTTGTGTTGTGGGTTAATGTTGTTGTATTGTGGATTAATGCTGTTGTGTTCTGGATTAATGTTATAATGTTGTCAGCTTTTGTTTACTTTGTTAATGTCGTCGTGTTGTGCAGTTTAGGGTGACCGTAATTGTCTGATATATCAAGTCATAGCACCAATGCAAACATCACAGCTCCAGTATAACTAATTATGCTACATGAAATAGGTTGAGTACTGTAGCGTTGTTGTCAGGCTGGTGCAGCCCTCATCATTGTCATGCCCTAGTTGTTATGACAACTTCCTTAGACACATGCAATGAATTGGTCTTCCCCTATATAAACCTCAGACTGCATGTCATGGTTGAGTGAACAGGCATAATGATGTCAGCCTACATGTATCTTATGTCATGCAAATGATGGCCTTTGGTCCATAAACTATTTATAGAGTGCATTTAATCACATCCAGATGAGGCCTACAATTGCTTGATCCACATGAGAAATAAGCGAGGCATGATGTAATGGATTGCAGCATTGTTCTGAATTGAAGATCGTTCTACATGCTGCTGACTGCAAGTTGCTCTTTTATGTCGCTTTTTCAGATGGTGTTACATCGCCCTCATGTGTCCGTCTTTGTAACTTACACATTTCCAAACATCCAGAAGTGGAAGTGAACCTGTTTCTTACATGTTTTGTTTGTGTCCACTGACAAAGTCTTCTATCTTTGTTCGACTCTCCTCTTCTCCATCCCCCATCCACCTTTCAATCCTCCTCATCTCTCCCTTTCTCCATCCTTTTTCAATCCATCTTTCTCCACACGTACAGCCTTTGGGTTCCTCTTCAGTGACAAGTGTGGCTTCAGTACAGAGCGCCTGGTGCTAAGCAAGCGGCGCGACAGTGTGGAGAGTGTGGCAGGCATGGCCTTCCTCCTTGCTGCTGAGCGTGTGCAGACGGGCAGCTACATTGGACTAGACTACATCATTGGTGACGCCGGCATCTCTCAGGGAAGGTAGGCTACTAACCGACAATACCCGGAACCTGCACAGGGAACTTGTGCACTGTGTCCAGCGGTAGTATGACATTTGAACAGCTACACAGAAAACAGCTGTTGTGTCAGAGCCTCAATGTCTCTGGATTTTCTCTAAACAAAAGAAAAATTGGAGGTAAACACACATCAGCCATGAGGACTTAAATCGAGGTCAATTTTGATGCCAGATAATGTTGATGCCAGTTTTATTGCATCCAAAGGAAACGTTCATATAGTTGCTGAAACTTGATGGCACCTTGTTCATTTGACTTTATTCGCTTAGAATTCTGTCATCCTCAAGACCAAGCAGGGGTATAACTTGATTTTTGAGTACTAGCTGGTAGGACTATTAAATGGTCATCAGCTCCCTTAGGTTCCATTCAAAATAATGTGATACTTTATTGATCCCAGTGGAGAAATTATCTTTTTTGTTTGCCCTTCACAGGGAGGTTGGAACATACATCTGGCATGTTAAGGCAATTTTTATACACTAGCATGGTCAGGCAATGACTAACCGTGGGCTAAAGGGTTGTTGAGATTGCCAACCCTGCAGTCAAAGTGCTAAAAGTTGACTACTTTTTTGCAGGCACTACTGGGCCTTCAGGGTTGAACCTCACTCCTACTTGGTCAAAGTGGGAGTGGCCTCAGACTCCAAGCTGCTTGAATGGTTCCACAACCCCAGAGATACCAGCAGCCCTAGGTAAGTGGCAGGCAAACATGTCTATCAACATAGTACAAGGCCATCATTTTAGGTGTGTCCTTAATTTACCTGCCTGGCAGAGTGAAGAGTAAATTAATCTGATATGTCTATATATTCACACGCCTGACACCAACACACACCCACAGACACATGCGTAGACACACGCTCTTGCTTCAGGGATAAGTGTGGTTGAGTCATACTTAATCCTGTGATGTAAGAGAGCCAGTATTAACTTGTAAACAGCTTACTCACTGACAAAGCCCGTCTTTCTCACTGGATCAGCTCATGAAAAAGCATGTAAAGGAACGCATTATTTGCGTAAATAATTGTTTATTCTATGGTAATTACATAATGTAAAGCATGACAGGTAACAAATACCAGGCAGCATTCAGCCAGTGATTCAACAGTGTTTTTCCTGTGCTTTGAAAACTCCTGGGGATGTATCTGAACATATTGTTGTATTTACAGTATTATTCATTTTTGTTGACTGATTGGTTTCAATATATATATTTTATTTTATTTTTTTGGTGATTTTTGTATTAGTAAGAGTTGAAGTAAATATTTCACTCGTGAGGCAAAAAATAAAACTGCTTCCTTAATTCATAAGCCACTGTTGCTTTGAAATTATGAAATTTAGTTTAAACTCTGAGACTCCCTCGTAATCAAGTCATCACTTCCTATCCCTTTACTTTGCTTTTTAAACCCCCCTTCCCTCATATTTTCCTCCAGGTATGACCACGATAGCGGCCATGACAGCGGCAGTGAGGATACCTGCTATGAGCTCTCCCAGCCCTTCACCCTCCTCACCCTGGGCATGGGCAAACTCTTCATCCCCAAGGCTTCCTCTTCCTCCTCTGTTTCCACAGCAAACGCTTCCTCCACTGACCCTGGCAACCGTGTGCTACCCATGCCACAGCGCGTGGGCGTATGTCTAGATTACGACGCGGGCCGGGTGTATTTTTACGACGCCGACACCATGAGGTGCCTTTATGAGAGGCAGGTGGATTGTTCTGGAACAATGTATCCAGCTTTTGGCCTCATGGGCAGCGGTAAGGTCCACCTGGAAGAGTTCATCACCGCCAAGAGACTGACCTTCTAGGGAGGGATGGGGAGTGTTGGTGTGTTAGGACCCTTGTATGTTTGGGTTTTCCCTGTATTTATACGTATGTATAATCTAGGACTGTTCTGGTGAGAACCAGGTCTTAAACGTGAGATGGGTTTCACTAACAGAGTGACAGAGTACAATCCAAGAGCAATTGGTCCTAAATGTGAAAAGGGGGTCTCTACTAGAGACGGACCTATTTAGAGCCTGCTGGCATGTGTAATGTATGATCCACACATTAACAAGCGCATGACACTAATCGTTAGATGTGGGTTTTTGATCCACATACAAAGATATCAAGAGATTGGTATAGATGTGAAAGGTCTTCTCTACATACCAAAGTCTCTATCTCTTAACTGTACTTCACCAGATTTATTTGCCAGCTATGATCAACTGTTAATGTGGTGGAGTTGGCTGCAAAGCTGGACTGCAGTCATCTTAAGTGAGTCTCTTTTTACTCTTAACACTATCTGAAACGCCTTCTAGCTTACACTTAATACTCTCTTTTGCCAGGTTAATGTTTATAGATAATTATTTTGTGAGTAATTGGATTTAATTCACATTTTTGGGTGATATTTGGCACTTTGGTTGTTTCTCTTGTTGTTTTTGTTATTTAACTTTGTCTCTACGTAGCAGCATAGGTCCAGTTGCAATCTTAGTGGACCGAGAGAGCCTTCTAGCTACTTTGAAGCTAGTGCCGTGGTGCCTTTTTTGGGAAATGGGTCACTTGGTTTGCTCTAGCAAGCAGATGTTATGTGTCAATGCACAAGCATAATAGAAAAGGCTTATTAGCGTACATGGATTTGTCCTATAGGCCTGGTTTGATTATGACAATTAGTTCATGGTATTCACATATCATATTTACTCTTGAATATATCACAGAAAATACTAGTTTGCCACTGTAGGTTTAATGTTGGGACACCTGATCACAAATGTGTTTAGCTGTTTTTGCACATAATTATAAATGACCCCTCGCACATGTTAAACTTTACAATCATCACTTTCTAATCACTACCTAGTTAGCTCTACACTTTAAATGTTTTAGACTCAATTACCACATTGATGTCTCACTGTAACCTAGTCACACTGACGAAACCTTTCACCCTCACTAGTATGAATCATGGAATAGTTACTCAGACTCAATGGCCGCTCACTGTTTGCACTCTCACATGAATGTCTTTTTCAACCTCACAAAACTAGCCAGGCACCGTAACACCGTGTCACTAATAGCCAAAGCTAGTTTGTTCTGGTACTGACTTAAGCAGAACACACAGGTCTGTGGCCTTACTAGCCACAAACATACAAAAAAAAAACAGTTTAAAAAGGAGGTTCAGGTTCTCACAACAAAAGTGCTATCACAGAACACACAGTTTAGTACCATTACTATTAAGACTTTACTTGCAGTGCAGACAGATATAACGTATCTCATGGTGAGTTTGGATGTCAGAGACAGACATTATGTAAGGGGTTGATTGGCTTTGGTTAAATCAGCTCAGATGTTTAAATCTAAGAGAGCACACTAGATGAACTGTTGGATGGGCAACCCCCTTGGGGTTTTGTATAGGAGTGTATGTGTGCCTGCACATGGGTTTGTTTGTACATTCGTGTATATTTTTATTTCTGGAGGGTTAGGGTATTTGGTCTGTGTGTTTTCTCAGGTTTCTGGCCCTGATTGGGCCCAAATGCTACCTACCTCTATCAGCCCTGGAAAACCTTAACTACTGTACCTTTTCCTCTCAGAAACAAGTTTGTTTTGTTTTGCAGCTTTGTTAGTAATGCTCAGTTCAATATTTCAGCCTTTTCTTATGTCAGATAATAAGCTGAATTTTCAATATGTTTGATTTTAACTTCCATGTATATATATGAATCCAGAGTTTATTATTTTCAGTGAAATAAAACTGCTTCAAAATGTTCATGTTATTAGTTTGTATTTGCTGTGGAGTTTGTTAAACCTCGAGGCTCAAAGTAAATCGGAGAGAGGTTTGTGTCATTATTGGTGGGAAATTTATTGTAACTAAGCAAGTAGATGTCACCCTGTTCAACTGTCTTTTGTCAATTGAGTGTTTTTAAAATGGTACTGATATCCTTTCCCCCCTTCTGTTTGTGGTGTTTGTTTGATTAGTCAATTTATTTCAATGTTAAGATATCATAGAAATTACCATGTATTTGATTCTGACTTAATTTGGAGTTTGTTTTCTTGGAATTTTCTTTTAATAAAATCATGCTTTTAAGTTTAGCTAAACAGAAAATTTCTCCAATTATAAACTGAAATATGGATTCTTTTTTTTTACATTCTGTGTGCATATTTACTAATTAGTTGTGCCGCTGTGTCACTTATTTTCACTCTGTTCCTCCTAGTTCACAGACCTGCACCTTGATACTTGTATTTATAAATGGACTGTTGAAACACCTTTAAAACAAGTCTATGCACTTACGAATTGGCAGGGCAGGTTCAGGGGTGTATTTCCATCACAGAATGTATTCCTGTAATTTACAGAACAATTGAATGTCTTATTTTTTTAAGTTGGTTACCTTTTCTTGGTTGGTTTGTCACTTGGGTCACAGCAGCATTATCTCTAGGTACAGAAGTAGAGTACAAGTCTTGTAATCTTAGCATCGCAACTCTTTAGGAAAATGAATAATGCACCTGCTTTTCAGTAATGAATTTAAAACCAAATATTCTGCAGGCTGGCTCCCAATCTAATTTCAAGCTAGCACTTTAAGAAAAATCTGTAGCATGTCAGCAAGTGGTTTGGCTCTGCAGGCGAGTATGATAAATTTGTGTGTGCAATATTAGGTAGACTATGGAACAGAGAAGAGAACAGTTGAAACCGGTGTAGGCTTATTAAAGCAATTTGCACTGTTAATAGTTTATAGTTTACATTGTAGTTTTAAATTGGCTTTTCCTTGGTAGAAAGTGAATTGAAAAACTTGACTGTAAATATGAAACTTTTGTTTCTCAGTAAAACTAAATTCTCTAGAGACAGTGCAGTTGTCCCATAGTGTTTCTCCAGAGGATTGGGATGTGTGTAGTTGGTGGCTTTCTGTAAGTGTGTAGAATGCTTTCAATGGATGTAAAGATGAAACTTTGTCAGTTCTCTGTCTTGATTCCTGGAAATGCTATGCTTTTTAGTTTGCTGTGGGCATTTTATTAAATAAAACTAGTGTGTTTTTAAAATCCAGCTGTGGTCTCTTTTATGAATCAATATCAATCATTACATTATGTTTTGCATCATATACTTGTTCCAAGCCATTTTCTAGGTGGTCCAATCAATCAGACTTCATGTTGCAGGTCAGAATTTCTCACTTTATCTGTTTTGTAATATAGTATTTTGGGCCTATATTCTAAATAATGCATTTTAGCTGCATAGCATACTGCATAATAGACTTGTTGGCATGAAACCCACACTGAAGAGGATAATATATACAAAAGTAGCCAAACCCTAAGAGAGGTAATTCCTTTAATCAATAGCACTTTCCCAGAATTTGATATAATTTCTCTATCCTTGATTTTTTTTTCTTTGATTAGAGCTGGAGGCAAGACTAAAATGCTAAATTACGTTTTGAATGAGGGGTTGAATTTAAAACAGCCCTTTTATGAGGTATCCTGCAGTGCAAGCATGGCCCAAAGTAAAGTAGGTGAGCTGAAAAAATAGGCAATTCAACTGAATTTTAGGTTTTACCATATTGTTGTGCAAGGAAATAAATTGCACCTAATGTATCCCCGTGTGTTTTAATGTAAATGCTTACATTTTAGGAGGTGTTAAAATGCAGTGTGATTCAATTCCAGATACATAAGTGCACCCACTTTTGATTAGTAGAGTGCCACGCACTGCAGCATGGCCACATCTTCTGGCATGCCGACTCAGCAATATTTTCCAATGGTATTAGCTAGAAACGTTAAAGGAGGGATTGGCCGTCCATCCACCTGCTTAAGGATGCTTAGCTGTCTAAGGATGGGAGGGAGGAGAGGAGAGACGTCACGCTGTGCACTCTCGCGGCCTATTTGTTGTGCAACACGGAAGAGACGAAGGAGGAAAAGAGATTCCACGTCACTGAGGTGTAATATGGGCGTCAGTGCAACACAAGGTGCTATTGCTGTACGAATGTAATACCCTTGTAAATTCCACATATCCTCATATGAGGTTACAAGAATCCGTATGGTCAAAAAGCGAAGATATTGAGCTGTTTCTGCACGGAGCGGCCTTGTTAAAGACACGGGGATTCTGTTGAAGGTAGGCTTGTGCGCTTCGCTGCTAGCCAGCCCAGATGAACTGTCGCCGGCGCATGCTATTTCCTCTGAACACCGGTGACCTTTGCAGCGAAAGAAAAAGACGGAAACACATTTTACTGGCATTTTGTTGTAGTGGCCATTCTGTAAGCGGGTTGTTAGTCTCTAAATCTCTCCACGGTTCAGTATCACTGCACTGGACTGCGAGGCTGGATTTAAGGTCGGCAGGCTTGTTAAGCGTTGTTGACGTTTCGGTTTGACAGCTGGTCTGTCACCGGCTCGACTACATGCAGTCACATCGGGATGATGTCGGGATGCAAACTATAACGCGTTATAATCTAACCGCTAGCTAGCCCACCCGTGGAGCGAATAAATAGCTGCATTAGGCCTATTGGACAGTTGTTGCTACAATGGTGTGACTACTAGTAGCACTGTAACGAACCTACAGTAGTACAGTAGGGCCCAGTCATTACAATGATAAGCCTTTCATCATCATTTGATACTACCAGTGATGTAGGGGTAAATAAAATGATGGGTAATCCATAACCTCCAGTCAGTGGTCATCATAAGGTACCATTATATCAGTCACCACCATTAGGAATGAAATCATTAATATTTTCAGTAAAACAAAAAAAAAGACCCTATCCTCAAAAACGTACATCCGTTTGATACTACTTAGTATCATGTGTACAATGATTTTAGGACCTAGATATTGATGCTACTACCTGTGCCCCGAACAAGACTGCTTCAGTATGTATTGACTGAAATATTGCGATCTTAGTCTGATCCTGAGTCTGAATTTACAGACTTTGTGATGTTCATCTAGATGTGATTAATGCTTTTGCTGGTAAGGCATGTCCATGTTGTTTTAAATGCTAACTTAAGTGCTTCTGGCACATAGCAGCCTAAGTATATCAAATGATCTTACTATTAACCTTTACAGGGCTGTATCTATAGACATTATACTGGTTTTTTTTTAGCATTGCAGTGTCCCATGCCATGACAATGTGAGATTATGGGATGTGTAATTAACTGAGGATTTAAGACCCCAGTTTTTTAATTATTGACTGGTCCCAGAACAAATGATGGGCCTCTGCTGGGATCTCATGTGATACGTTTTTTTTATTAGCCTGGTCTGAAGGTGAGAGACTAAATTTCTCATTTTGGTCCCTGGTTGAAACGGTGTACTCCTGTAGACAGTTTATTGTTTTGACCACATGCCTCGGCTTGTATGGAAGCTTTGCTGTTAATATTATTAGTTTCATGGTCGCTCTGTGTAGAGGGAGCCCACTATTTACATTTATCACACTAAGTACACTGTGGATCCACCACGATCATAGGTTGGATGTGTTGGGGCCAGTGCCCACTGCATGAAAGGTTGACTATACATGCATGAATGGTTTATGATAGAACTATCCATAACCTATAGCCCAGTGCATCGAATCAATTTAACTGAAAGGATCTGATATCAGCACAAGCAGATTACACCTAGGCCTCAGTCACACATGGGACGTTACTTGAAGGAGATATTGAGGCTTAGAGGGTCTTGGGCAGAGGTACTCTTCTACATCTATTTAAGGATGCCTTGCCAGTCAACAGTGAAACAGCAGAAAGTGTGAAAGCTTGTACAAATGAGATGATGCATAGGTTCGGCATTCCATCGGTGTCAGTGGTAAGTCTGTACTGAGAGCAGCAGTACAGTGTAGACTAATATAATAATATGGTGTGAGTCCATGTGTGTAATATAAGCTTATTGTTGTAAAAAGTATCATGTGTAGGACCTGTCTTATAGGAAACACCCATGCAGTCACACCCCATACACACCTTTCATTCTTTTGTTCTCAGACTGGTGGAGAATTGCTTAGGAATGTAAAATTGAGATGTGAAGGTGGACCCATACAGTAGCCGGTGTCTGCAAGTTGTTATTATATAACTAGTGTAGGCTCAGGCTGCAGGGTGAGTTGATAAGTCATCACAAACCACACAGCACTGCAGGAATAAAAGACCTCTAGACAATCTAATGGACACTAGAAATATAATTTATTTGGCGTGGTCATCGGGAGCACAGAAGTGAACAGAAAATAATAGAATGGTCTTAATTTTTCCTATGGATTCTTCATACTAGCCATCACTATCACTTGAAAATGTTTACATATCCTTAAAATGTTTCACAATCAACTGATTCGATACCCAAAGCATGTTCATTTATGTTCCTATGTTCCTTAGTTTGTCATTTTACTTTTAGACCTATTTAACCTATGTTTCCCAATATTACATCTTCCTTGCCATTTTAACATGATCATAAATCATGTATACATTATCAGTTTTGTGTGTCTGAATATGACCACCAGGGGCGGAGCCATCATTAGATTGTTCCTTTAACAGGATTCAAATAAATAATGAGATACTAAAGGCCTTTTCAGCCTAACATGGAGGCCTCGTCTAACAGGCTTACTTTCATGCCATGCATCCTTTGAATTCCAAAATCTCCTTCACTGATGTAGCCGAATTTGTTTTTTCTGACAATCAACTTGTGAATGCTTTGGGGTGCCATATTATACCATAACAATAAAACAATTTATCCATGATGCTTTTCTCATACTATTGTTTGCAGCACAGTTTTGAAGGCTATTTGTCAAACTATTTTTTAGACCAGTGAGTATTTGATGAGTTAATGTGGATACTGTTTATATAACTTACATTTCTTGATTTTGAGGAAATGATGAATTGTCAGCTTTCTGCCGGCTTGCTGAAAATCTGAGATAGTAAGCCACATTATACTGATGTTGGAACAACAATCACAGAACAAAGTGAAATGTAGTTCCAGCGTCTCAGGCAGAGACCCTGAGCATGCATCTCAGTGTTTACAAGCAAGAAATGGGTCTCTAGAGAGCTTTCATGTGAAATAACACACCCTCTGGAAGCCATATTGGAGGTCCACAACTCTTGGCAACAGCAGCTAAGAACAACTGATTGCATTTATGATCTTACAATTTGGGCGTCTTACCATCATATGGTGTTCGGATCATGTCAGCTTGTTAGTTAGCTAGTTAACTAGTCTTGTTGTTAACACATCTGATTTTCACAACAGCTAATGTTATGTGGCTAGTACCTAGAAGTAGTAAACGGTTACATGTTAACATTAAGTGCTTTGCTAAGTTAAGTATGTACTATGATTTTGGCAGCTTGTGAAACCAGACAGTTGCTAGAAAGTTGTAAAACTACTGGAAGATTTAGTAGTAGCTGGCTGCTTCAGCCTCCATGTCACTACTGTGTGCTCCTCTGTTGCTGCTCATTGGTCTTGTGAAGTAAAGAATGGAGGTGTTCTTAGTCTGTTTTAATCTCTGTGTGATGAATTGTGTCTGGCCCAGACAGCTCAGTTGGTAGACTGACTGTAATGTAACTGGAATTGGTTTACCTCGTCTTAATGCAGCAGGCTCAACTGTACTGTGACCTGGCCAGCAGTTGAGGTGTTAACAGTTGGTTAATAGTTAACAGTTGGCTAATAGTTTATCACAATAGGAGGTTTCAGATCTGTCAAAGTATGTGAGGTGGCTGCTGGTCAGCAGTATGTTACTGACAGAACAAAGAACTGCGTAACAGGCGTTATTGGCTTCCTCTATCACTCGTATTATTTATGAACTTTATGGACTTCTAGATATATTGCACTATACAGTGTGACAGCTTGAATCGGAGCTGCAACACTGTTTGCTTAGCACTTACTCAAATTTACTTTCAAGGAGTTCACACAGACTAGTAAACCACTGTAATAATGGATGTTATTCTAAGAATAGCTTCTTACACAAAGAGTGGATGCAAAACACTTCAGTAGTGCACAGAATGTAACTGCTTTAATGATATGACAGGTAACATTATAAGACTAACTTATTGCACAAAATAATGGACAACTTTAGTCTTTAGTCTTCACCGTAATGAATGTCTCCCTTGACTGAACTTTGGTCTGCTTGCACAATGAGTAAGATATTAAGCAGTCACTTTCTCTCTCTGGGACAGTCCTACCTCTTCTAGTTTCAGCTGTCAGATGAATGTGAACTGCAGTGGAATGAGGCACATTAACGGCATGTCAAGCCTCTAGGTCTCATACCAGCAGTCATCACAAGTGCAGATATTCTCTACATCAGATTTAAACTGATCTCAAACGTTTTAAACGTCTCTGTGGCATCAGCCCTTATGTACGTGTCTAACTGCATTTTTGCTTTCGTTCTGTTGATCTCTGCTAGACATTTTCAGTAGGCTAGATAAGTTCAGAGTTGGGAAACACTTTTTTACCTATTCAGAGTATTAGCATTGTTTTAATTGCTGTAATAGCTTGAGATTCCTAACCTGTTACACACAATAACACAGGGCATGTGATAACTTGTCAGTGTCACATTTAATAAGTGTCTCATCACATGTCATCTGTTTTTAATGATTGATATGTTCTTTTTTTCTGCCTCAGCTCCTAAATGGGTGAATCAGGTTCACGCCGTTCCACACTCGTCTCCCGCCTGCCCATCTTCCGTCGTAGCAGCAGCAAGAGGCAGGACTCCCTCCCCTCCTCGCCGTCTTCAGGCGGTGTGGGAAATGGCGTCCACACCTCCTCTCCCTCCAGCACCAACTCAAGCTCCGGCAGCACTGGGAAACGCCGGAGCCTATTCCGCACTCCGTCGCTCAGCTTCAGTGCTAAACGAAACAGTGAGCCACGCGTCCAGCCTATTAAGCTGAACCTCACGCCTCCGCTGACGCAGGGCACGGACACCAATGGGAATAACCAGCAGACTGTAACAACGTCGTCGACGACCGGGCACAGCGATGGCGGTGGACGCTCCAAGATGCGCCACTCCTTTGGGTTTGGCAGTCACAGGCAAAAGAAAATCACACGCTCTCAGACTGAGGATTTTGAGAAAGCTTCCTCTTCCTCCTCCTCGGCCAATCGGAATGTGTTCATCAACTGCATCAGCGGCTCAGGGGCCAATGAGGGTGACGACTCCGGTTTCCTTGATGACTACAGCGGCAGCAGTAATAACAACAAACGGTCATCACAGAAGAAGAAGCAGCTGTTGCCCAAATCCTTCTCGGCTCACCACCGCTTCTCCCGGACCTCTGACCACCACAGACCTCCAGAAGTGAATTTGGAACCCCCAACCTCCACCACCATCACTCCAGGTGCAGGGGGGCTCACCCCGGGGTCGTGGCCAGGGGAGCTGCTCGGGGGTGAGAGCTCACTCCAGTCCCCAATGATATCTGAAGACCGAACCACAGCCATAACCCCTTCGGAGTTCATCCCCATCACAGAGGATTCAGTATCTGAGGTGGATGCCCTGCCAACTCCCAGCCCTGGATCGGGTTTAGCCCCAGAACCTGCCTCTGTCCCTGGGCAGGCTACTGACCCAGCTCCCTCTAACCCTCCACCTGCACCAGAGAGCTTCAGCGTGGCTGTCTCTACCTCCCAGGTAGTATGCTCGTTTTGTGTTCTTATTCTTCAGTTCTTGCAAATGTGTTATGATTTTGTATAGAAATATAATACCTCTATTGTAGATGCATTTTGAATCAGAATCAGAATCAGTTTTATTGCCAAATATGTTTTCACATACTAGGAATTTGACTTGGTGTTCGGTGCACAACAATAAACAAGAATAAAAGCAAGTACTGCAAGTACTGTTCCTTATACTCATAGGCCTACAGTATGTGTTGTATTATAATCATACATTTTTAATATAACATTTTGAAATGCATGTTATATTTTTTTTGTCCAAATAATGAGTCTTTGTGTTCTGAAAACACAGAAACATGAATTTATTTTATTTGAATGTAGCGGAGGGGAACAACTTGTAATGCAGATAGAAAACTATTTATTCAAGCCGAGAGTTGCAAAGAAAGATAAATGTGTACATAGGAAAATATGACAATACATGCACGCTTTGCTGCCTGAGGAAAAGCATTTCCTCTCAAAATGTGTTGCCTGCATCTAAGTGGGTTCTCCTCACTTTATATTTCTAATATTTGGCCTAACTGGGAACCCCTCTCCCTTCTTCACACAGTTCAGTTTTACTTTCATTTGAATGAACATTCTGACATGCCTGTGAAGCATTTCCTGTTTTTAGACTCATTCCATGAAATATCCTCTTCCAAGGTGTTCTTCACTCCAGCCCAGTCCAGCGCTGACAAACCCTTAGTTCCTGACACCAGCACAGCCAACAACACAGACTATGAAACCGCCGTTTCCCTCTCAGAGCCCGAGACAGCTGTACCCTGCCTACCCCCACAGCAACAATCACCGGAAGAGAAGAAGGAGAGGGAAGAGGAAAGGACGGAAGTCAGGGAAGAGGTGTCAGAGGAGAGGAAGGGGTTGGTGGAGGAGAGGACGGTGGGTGACCAGACAGAGACGACTAGCGAGAGCGAGGCGTGTGTCATGCGCAGCGATGGGTGTCACTCTAACCCAGAGCAGTCGGACAGGAGGGCGAGGACCTCACTCTCCATTCAGGAAGGAGGAAGAGGGAGCTGCTGTGGTCGCCATGAACCCAGATCCTCTCACCTGAGGAAGCCACATGCAGGTAAGCATTCCGGCACGCACACTCACACATACAGTATACACATGCATACAATGACACACAACTGATCGAGCCGATCAACGTGAATCTCACACCCCACCTCCACCCCAGCATGCACCTGTGGGCTCGGTTTCATTGTCCCCCTAGGAAGGAATGCTGTCGATCACTGCCTGCCTCACTTGGCTATCTTAATTATGTCATATTGTTTGTATTGTTCTTGTTTTTATAACTTATATCCCTTTTTTAGACAATCTCTTCTTCATCTTTGTTCTGTTGGCGGAAATGAGGAAGTGTGCTCGTTTCACTTCCACTTCCCTCAAGCTTCATGTCTCTACTTAGATAAACAAACACACATGGGTGCTACTCATAAAGCAGCATGTGTTTTTACCAATTTTTGTGACTAATGACAAACTCGTTGACATTAAGTCTGTAGAACGTCAATACGCCCACATGGCAAAACCAAACCAAAACAAAAAAATGACCCAAGATGATTTACCTCCTGCTCATCCAGTAGAAACAGTATGGACAAATCTAAGAACCTTAGCACAGATTTCTATCATTTACACCATCATACCACCCACAACTATACACACACTATCTCTCATTTGGCACCATTCTACAGAAAGAGCAGGACCTTTACTAATCAGAGTGTTATTATTGGTGTGGAGAGCACACTGACCAAATAGGGGTAGGTTGGCTCAAAGATAGCAACAATATTGACTGTTTACTGTTCAGTGAAGATATATGAGGGTAGCCTGTTGGTATAATATATTCTCATTCTTGCTTTCTCACCTCGACCTAAATTAGACGTAGATGTGTTTGATGATGTCAAAAGCAGCACAGATTAAGTTATACAAACATGAATCATGAGATGAAAAAGAGAAAAAAACTGATAGGTAATGCTAGTGATACAGGACTTGATGATTGAAAATACACGTAATACAAAATACAGATGAAATTTGAGCCGGTTTCCAAACAATACAAATAATAAAAAAAAAAAAAAACATTTACAGCTTCCAAATATTTGAACTTCCAGCTTCCAAATATTTGAACTAACTTGTGTAGCTGTCACATAATGCCAGTGCTCCAAGCAATAGCTCAGACAATCAGGGTGACCATAAACAGTCGTTGCCATACTCCAGATCTAGCCGTAAAACACAGATGATTTGTTACTGGCATGTCCTCTATCGTCGCTGTAACACATTGCACAACAGATTTTATTAGCCTAGCCGTCTCAGGTAACAAAAAGTGAAAAATGAATCTTTAGCCTGTGGCTATGTTTTCCTGCAAATCTTTTACCCCAGTTAACCTGCCAAACCTTCACCAAACACTGCAACAGATTTTGAAAAACAGTTTCAGTCCATTTTCCTGAAAAGCTGCCTGTCCTTCTGACAGGTGTAAACATCATTTGTCATCCTGTCCGCTGTATGCATCAGTGAGGCTTGTCTGGTTGTGTTTAATGCTGGTCAAACTCATGAAGATTTAAAAAAAAAAAAGCCAAGGTGCTGATAAGATATATGTGCAAAAGATATGCAAAAGTACAGTGAAATCATTTTGCTCTTCAAATAAAGACTAACAATGATGATAATATTATCTAACAACCCTATACTCATTACAGTAATAAAGCAGTAATCCTACTATTGAAAGAGTTTTGAGTTATGGGAGGAATACACAGTTGAATATGTTGTTTTCTTTCTCTTTTTATACGAGTGACTTTGAAGGACCTGCGACTTGATGGAACTGAACTAGAGTGCAATCAAAGTGTTGCTCTGTTGTTGTGCATTGTGTGCTTGGTGGTATTTTATGTGCCAAGAACCGCTAAGGACTTTATTAGTGGCCTATAAGCTGTTGTTGCACACACACTTAAGCTGTTGTTACAGACACACTTAGCTTGGAACATTTCCAAGCTTGCATTAAAGTGGTTGAGTATCGATTTACAGTTGCTGAACCGCTAGCTCACAGGTTGCACGGTAGCACACAAACTACAGGGGTAACAAGGTGAGCTTGAGCTGTTGAACCTACAACAACAGAAGAATACTTCTGAATACTTTTTTATTAGCTTACCATCTAATAGCAAAACAATAAAGGAGGATGTCCTAAAGTATGGGTCACAGTAGTTTCTGGCCCTCTTCATGACGAGACTGATGATATTTTCCTCCCTAGTTGCTGGAGACATAATGAGACACGAGTTCAATCGAAGTTGTAGGCTTTCTACATTGTTCTGTTACTAGAGGATAAGAACCTAAACTGCAAATGTCCCTGTTCATATTTCTTTGTTTTATTGCAGTGTGAGTTCACAAGAGCTGTGATTTTTGTGATGTGTGTGCATGAAAGAGAGAGCGATCCAGACTGAGATGGCGACAGAGACTGAAAGAAAATGGGTGGCATGATGCTACTGTTTTTTGTTTTTTTTTAAACTTTTTTACTGCCCCTGCTGCTCTCGCCACGAGAGGACGTGGTATTGTCTGGCTGTTTCCACATCTATCTATTAATAGGAGAGCAAAATAGAGCACTCTTTGTTTATTTGCAGTTACAGCAATCTGCTCTGTTCTGCCCTCAGTGTGCCCAGTTGTACAGTATTTGCCACTGACACCTCTTTCCATTCATTCTCTACCCAATGTTGTTGCTAGTACAAATATCTTGATGTATGCAGTCAAACAAAAGGCACTTGTTAGCAAACAAGTGTAAATTCCAATTGAACATAATTAGCACCTTGCTGAAGGGCGTCATGCAGGGAAGATGAGAAACAGTCACCAAGCACCTGCAATTGCTATTTAACAGATTGTTATTTTCTAAATAGCCCGCTAGGATTAAAATCACTTAAATACATAGTACATATAGCCAAGCACTCCTCCTTGAGCAAGTTTCACGCAAAAATATACCTAAACCTGCCAATGTAGGACATAGGGGTGATCGCCACTGACTGGAAATGGAAATTGAATTAACACTAATAAGAGAGAGGCAGAAAAAAGATGCTTGTTGAATCCCAGTTACAGGTTAATTCCTTTTTTCTGTCTTTCTTTGTCTGTCTCTCTCCCCTCTCCCCCTTTCTCTCTCCTCCAGCCTCTCTGTGTAGCAGTGTCAGCCCCTACCATGAGGTGATGCGGATGGAAAGGCGTCTGCGCTCCTCATCCGAAGGGGCGGGTGGTCCTCGTATCCATGGAAACCACAGAGATGCCCCGGGCAGCGACGGCTGCGGTCTGCTCAAACACAGGAACAACTCCTCATCATCCAAACTGGGAAGTCTGGTAGGTCTGAAATCTCTGTGTGTGTGTGTGTGTGAGTGTGGCTGAACTTACAAGTCTGGTAAGAAGTTAGTGTGTGTGTCCGTGTGTTTTTATTATTTAATGATTAAATAAATACATTTTGAGTGAACAAGCACCCCTTTGGATCAATTCCTCTGCCCATCTGTCTCAGTGTTTATCCAAACTATCATCCTTCATAGTGTCAGTTAGCACAGAGGTCCTAGATAACATTAAGTTTATATTCATCCTTAGCCTCTGAAATTAAAGCTGTAACTCCGCTTTATTTTACGGTTGTATCACTCATCAAACCTCCTCTCATAAAGATATCATGTTTAGCAGTGATAAATTGTGTGTGTGTGTGTGTGTGTGTGTGTGTGTGTGTGTGTGTGTGTGTGTGAGAAACTGACTGCAATGTGTATAATATAATAATAACCATATAATATAGTTTACAGTCAAATTAAGGCATTGAGGGAATGCACAATTAGCTAATAGGCTTGGTGCAGTAGGTGGTGCTGGTGCTCTGCTGCACAGCAGGGAAGGTAGGAAGGTTTTACAAACACACACAGGCATGCACACACACAGACACACACACACACACAGACACAGACACAGTGACTAAATAGCTTAGCGCCTCCTCTCCTCTGTTACAGTACAGCCTCACAGTGGGATAACATCGCTGCCCTAGAATATGTGGATTAATGGCTTAACCAACGGCTTCTGCACTCTACACCATGCATGTGTGTTTATGTGTGTTTCTTAGTGTGTGTGTGTGTGTGTGTGTGTGTGTGTGTGTGTGTGTGTGTGCTTATGTTTGTCAATATACTTCTATATTCAAGTCTTTTTGTTTGTGTGCCTTATTTATATGTTAAGCCCTCTGGGTGGTGCTAGTATTACCAGGTGAGGTCAGAAATTCGACTTTGCCCATGCACGTCGGTAATTTCAATTCACCGTCATCTACACGTATTTTACTGGTGAACTGTTTTAATCCAGGGACCCACCCATGCAAATGTGCCTCATAATGTCACCCACACTACAGCAGACAGGCAGAACTCTCTTCAAGTGGCTCCATATCATTATAACACCAGATGCAGTCTTCCTTTCATTGCTTATTTCCGGTTCTATTTGTGTGCCTATATTCTATCCGTTTTCCCTTGTGGACCCTATTACCTTTGGTGCTATTACCTTAATTTCC
Organism: Hoplostethus mediterraneus; assembly: GCA_034670385.1. Taxonomy (NCBI): domain Eukaryota; kingdom Metazoa; phylum Chordata; class Actinopteri; order Trachichthyiformes; family Trachichthyidae; genus Hoplostethus; species Hoplostethus mediterraneus. Next base: position 11,927,409 of record JAXDDW010000002.1, read on the forward strand.
CCACAGGGATGCTGATAGTGAGGTGAGCAAGTTGGCATTGGCGTGAAACACCAGACAATATGGATGGGATTAAGATTGCCCCAGGACGTCAGGGTTAACTCAAAACAGTGGCATACCTTTTAAATCTGAGTGAACTCAAAATGCAGTAGGTAATCTTTACATGGTAGCCAGAGGAAATGACTGACATGTTTGTTCTAGATTGGATACAATTCACCAGACCTCCCCTGGTAATACTAATGCTGTCCAGAGGGGGCTCACGTCTCTATAGGCCCATTTGGATGGGATTCGTTTCTCTAGGGGAGGTCAGGTAATGTAATTTATTACAGCGCTGTTCAGTCATTTTAATCCTGTCCAGGTCGGCCATGTGAGTGTTTTTTCCCTTCTACCCAAGTAATAATTCCAGCCACAAATGCCTCCTGCACGGTGCACTGATAATTTTGTCTGGGTAATTTGAGGCATACAGAATATAGCACAGCAAAGCTTTTTGAGCTTTTTTTAATGAATTAACTGTTCATAATATGTTATTATTGTGTTAGTCATAAATACCCTTGATTCTAATATGACGCAGACCACACAACTGACATCGAGTGCGAGTGACAGTGAGGCTGCGAGGTGTGTTTTCTTGGGGAGGAGTGTGTTCTGCTCAGTTCTCCATGGCGTGCCAGATCCCTTGCAGCTGAAGTGTGTAACAGCGTAATGAACAACACTTTTTAATCAAAGGCCAGCCACACCTTCGGTCTTCTTTTCAATCTTCTAATGCTTGCTATGCCGCTGCGCACTTCAGTTACAAAGAAAACGCTCATGTGCAGTGAAGAACTGAACACACTCTGCTTCCCCCAAGGTCACTACGCCTCGCAGTCACTCTCACACACAGCAGGCGAGGGGAGAATGAAGAGTGAGACAAGTAGATAGTGAATTTTGCGCATTTCGTTCCATTCAAAAAAAGACTATGGAATAAAATGTGAATCGATATGCTTCCTAAATGGGAATGGTCTCCATTCCCAACCCTGCTCAGGATGCTGGAGTGCTTCCATCAGCAATGCCTGTTCTCCATGATGAAGCTGTCCTAGAGAGGACTTCATCAACACCAAAACCTGGGCAGCTAACTAAAACTCCTGACACTCTATACTTTAGAAAACAACAGAGAAGATTGTGAACCTTCGATACGAGACAAGAAACAAAAGACAAGGTATAGAAAAGTCGATGTCCCTGCCATAACCTCCGATTTAAAGTATTACAAGACACAAGTTCAAGTGCACAAGCTCTAATAAAAAAAAAAAAATTGTCATTGTCATTTGGAGGTAATTTGAATAGCTTTTTAGCACCCTTGTATCTATAGGGGATGACATATGGTCAACCACCAATATTGTCAATGTATTACTCAGATAGAGGTACAAAAGTTTCCCATACAATGTTAATATTTGGGCGGCCCGCCAAGAGAAATGAACAGCTCGCCAAGTACATTTTTGTTTTGGATCCTTTTTGGGGTGCCATAATGCATGAAGCTGGCAAGTCTTTCACATTTAGTTTTCAAACAATAAAGGTTAATGCTGCCAAGTGCCGAAAGCATGTTAGTGTACTTCAATGAGCATAATTCATTGCACCTGTGATTAAGTGCATCTGTGCTCCATCTGTGCCGACACAAACCGAATGGAGAGACAGTCTGAAATGTAGCCTTGTTAATCTGATGGAAGTAAAATAGTCAGCCATTAGCTTATACTAGATTGAGAGACTTTTGTGCCTCAAATATGAGTTACTGGGCTTTGGAACCTACTTTTAAATTAAGTTCAAATGGATGAAGTACTTTGCAAAATCTATATAGGATTATGAAAATGTAGATTAATGTTTCACCATTATTATCCTATTTGTTGGCTTGGGCTGCCTACCAAACACCCGCTAGTTTCCTTCCATTCTGTTTTGATTGGCTTTCCTACAGCACCTCCAAGGAGTCAAGCTCTGTGGAATGAAAGTTAGTTTATTGGCTCTGAAAGTACTTCCCATTTACTTTACCAGGGAGCGCAGGCTAAGAGATTCAAAAAGGCAGGCGCACATACATTGCTATGTACTTCACAGACTGCATTGGCTTCTTGACATTTACACTTTACCAAGCATGTAGTAACCTCTCTGTTTCCCTCACTGGGCCTATGAAGGGCCCTTCAGGGGCTAAGTTGTGGAGAGAAGACAGGAGCGTGGGAGGGCGCATGAAATTATCCTCCGCCACTTCTCCTGCTCTTTTTGTCTCCTGGAAGTTTGTCAGATAGCAGGAGACACTTCTAGCTAATGAGAAAATCTGGAGTGAGGTACTTGAGTGTTTGTAGTGTGTGTGTGTGTATGTTTACAACATGCATCCATGATGTGTCTTTTTGTATGTTTGGATGTATTATTTGTAAACCATTAGGTCTAAATAAAAACAAGTGAATGTAGGTGTGTGTGCATGTCGGTGGTGCATACTAAACAGCACGCTTGATGAATTCTGTTTGATTGTCATTGTCTAATTAAAGCACAGACTCAGAGGAATTATCATACAGCAAATGAAGATTTGGTTTGCACTGATGAACGTGACTAGTCTGTTGAATTGACAGAGGTACACCGTAGGCAATGGGAATTTGTTTTTGCTTGAGTTGTTTGGTAATCTCATTCCAATTGTTATTGTAATTTTCATGTAGCCTTGGGAAGCTGTGGGTTATGTATCTCACCAGCAGATTCGGTACTCCTTTTTCAGAAGATTCTCTACGACGGCTGTGACCAGGCGGGCTGACAGTGATTACATTCAATTCCAGTTTACAAGAAAAAGGATGTTTGCCATTTTCTAAGAAATTCTTCCTCTTATCTGACAGACAGGAGAAGAACTGGAGAAGTGTGAATGTACACTTTTGTTAGTGGTTTAACCAGTAAAATGTGTGGTGGTGTGGTTCTACTACATTGTTCAACTACATTGTACAACGTACCTCATTTTGACTGGGTCTTCTATGCTAGCGTATCAACAGGTGCTTGGTAGCTCACTTGCTAGAGAACAAAACAAAAACAAGTATGATTGACACCTGTATTAATCATACAGTAGATAAGGATACACTGTCTTTTCCTATCAGGATTCTCAATGATTACCATGACCAGATAGTGAGATGAGTATTAAAAAGGAAAACAATGTGGATGTTAGCAAGTACTCGTATGGGCTATGAGTGCTCTCTTTGCCCAAAGATATCTTAAAAGGCAGTTGTAATTATTATACATGAAATCATCGTCGTTCTCTGAGGCGAGATTTCCTGATGCCAACTGGCCCGGGCAGCAGAGCATTGAGAGAAGCGCTTGATGAAGAAAAGGATGTTCGCTCTCATTTATCTCATAACGGATACCGAGCCCTCTAGAATTATTGGCACCCTTGGCAAAAATTAGCCATAAACAACTGTAAAATAAACAGCACAATAAAGAGTTATATCATTCTGTGCTCAGAAATTTAATTGATGTTTAAGAATTTTTCATATTCTACTGATATTAAAAAATATGAAATAGTGTGGATTATTGAACTAATGAAACTAGTGAATGTAGTCAAAAGAATAGTGATAGTGGGAGCAGCATCTCCTATTTCCACTTGTCACAAACATAATTTACTGTGGGGTCACATACCACCACAATGACATACTGTTTTACAGGAAACCAGCATTAGCTAATTTAGATGAACTTCTTTTCAATACCTGACCCCGAAGGAGGTTGGTGCAGAAACACCTGGGGGATATTTACCTTTGGCAGTATGGAGCGCTGCTTGTACTCGGGATTGAACCAGCAATACTTTGACTATAAGGCAGCTACCCTTACCAGCCTGTCAGCTTGCAAGCATGCGCTCAATAGATGGATCTTAGAGGTCATTTGTGATTACCAAGCAACTCACACACCACAGATTTTGTTGTCTTTTTACCAGGGCACAGTTGCCATGGTGCCCTTGTTTTCAGGAGCCATATTCAGATCAGACATACTCAATACCTGAACATTGTCATGGGGTGGTAACTTCTTTATTGAGCAGTATCTAATAAATGTCTGCATTCACTAAATGTTTTTAAATGCTTATTTAATGCACAGCAGCAGAAAAAGAAACAAACACATTTCAGCCCTCGGCCTTCATCAGCATTTCCACTCCCTTTAGGGAATTTCCCATATTTATAATCATCCTCAGCCAACAATAGAATAATAGTTATAAACTGCGCTTACAATGTCAGATATACATATTTACGTAACACAATAATCAACAATGATCTATAGGATTACAAATTCCACAAGAACTTCACCAACATAAACCGTACAAACTGTCTACAAGAAACAATTCACCATCAACTCCTCGTTCAATCCTCTTGGAAAATCAGTTTTGTTGCTTTCAAGGGATAGAATGATTTCAGATTTGACGGGGCTTTCAATCCTTTTTTTCCCTTAAGCATATTGTAATAGCAGTTGGCTCTGAATGAAAGTCGATTGTAAGTCCATATACTTTCCACCGCTTGAGGCCATAATACCTAGCTCTTCTGCAAAGCCAAATCTCTCTGCCTTGATCTTAATGCATTTACCACCCTAAAGCACTGGATAAATGTAATTTTCATAGACTGTATATGCCATTTCCATAGAGTGTGCACAGAACTCAATGGCTTTTAATGGAGGGAAAGAGTCCCCTGCTTCCTCTTATCCCTATTTTGGATGTCACTCTGGCTGGCAGTTAAGAGATGGAGCCATCTTTTAACGAGACCCGGATCTGATATTATCTCTATTAACTCAAGGATTCTACTCACTCAAATCACATATCCGAGGTAAAAAGGTGACATCTCTGGGTTGTAAAATCGTATTAACACATTTCTGTGGCTAGAGGGGCACATTAAAATGGGTAATTTAGCTTCAAATGAAGTCTCAGTATGCGGTCGTATCACACGGTATGGGTCTTCATTTCTTTTCTAATACCTTTAAGCTATTAGCTTTAATGCGTAAAATGAGGTCTTATGTTCAATTGCGTTACAATGAAACGTGTTCTAGCCTTTTTCTGATGTTTGGGGAACCGGTGAAAACATATAAAAATATTACATCATACACAGAGCGCCATGGCTTCATGTATTGCTTTGGAGAACATTGATTTAGCTGTTTGCGGATATTCTTTATTTCTCTCTCTCTCATATGCACACAGATGAGGGGTATGGTTGAATAGTCAGACATGACACAAAGCCTTGAGGCTCTTAGTACTAAAATGTGTGGAGATCAATACAGAGTCAGTCTGTGAGGCTGTTTATGTCTAAGCAACAGTGATGGGAGCTGAACAGAGCTGCTTATTGGATTCTGTGATCTATCTACATCCAGATATGACACCGTCAGCGAAACGTTCTTTGCGGGTTTAAGGAAATATTTCAGTTCAGGTAAGGTCAAGCACCAGTATTAACTGCTCTGAAAACCTGGAGTAACCCCACTAGCTTAGTTTTATTTTGAAAGTTTTGTCATGTCATGTCCAGACCCAGGTCACAATGATATTTCTAGTAAATAATTCTTAGTATTTATTTTAACCATGTTGGACTACCATGTGGGTTTTACTGCATCAGGACAATTCAGATAGTATCACACGAGTTATCAGTCCCATAAAACACCAAAATGACTTTCAAATGTGATGTTTTGTCTACACTTTGTGATACTCATTAGTTTGTCCTATGTGCCGTATCCCACCCAAACGGTATTCAGGCTAAAACAAATAAACAAATAAGATTTATTTACAAATACTGTTTTACCCTGGTAAGGCCATTTCATTGTGTCCAGAGTCGAGTAGTCTTGCCTGTTGCAGATATCAATATTGAGAAGTAAGAAAAGTCTTGCTGGTGGTGGTGACAGCAGGTTCCCAGGGTACCCGATGTTGTTAGTTGACTGCTACTGACCTCCCATGGATTTGTGTTTGTACTCACAAGTGAAAATGTTCCACTAAAACGAGAATGGTTTATGGATAAGCATTTCCTACCAGGTGGTCTCATGTGAGGCTCGGATACATTTTGCTTCTTTGCACCTGGTAAATTGTTGCAAGGATTTGATTTTGATTTCATTGCTCTAGGACGGCAATACACCACAATTTTGGCCACAATACGCCAATACGGCCATATCTTACCTCTTTTTCAGTTACATTCTCTGCTTTTACAATATATATATATATATATAAAGGAGCATTTCAGTGTAAGCCACATTTTCTTCAAACATAACCTGAATTGGGCAGTTGATTTCCCCCTGGCTACCATCAGGTGGCAGTATTGCCTTTTGAAATTCCTAAAAACCAAAAGCAGGGTCATTTTACAGCATCCTTCTAATCTCTCAGTAATACTAAGAACATGGAAATTATTTAGTAAATCAGTGTTCACCAGGCAGTGGCTTATAAATCAGAGTTAAATAATACCCACATGTCAACAAAAGATTAAAAGTGAAGATATGGTGGTGGGTCTAAATGGCAAGGTATGACTCACTACAGTCCTGTGGCTATGGCTCAGTTGATGAATCCGGGCTTTGGCAAATCTAAGCTATGATCCATAATTTCAAAGTTTCAAAGCTTTTAAAAAGTAATATTAATACATGCAGGAGTGTAGTGAGTGGGAATACTTTGGGGATGACTCAGGACCACTCAAGCTGGACCACTCAAGCTGGAGGGAGGCTCATAAAACGTGGACTTTCTTAAATTGTTATTGCAACTTTAGCAAGAAAACATCATTACTACAATCTCTGGGGTGTTTTTTTTTTTAACTCAAATTTAAAGGTCTTTTATGACAGAAAATGCCATCCTACCACACACCTATTTTTGTACCTGTTTTTTGACATTTATCAATCTATTTTTTTCTTAAAGAAGATTGGGCAGCACACTCACCATTTAGTAATAAACATGTATTTAGACAGTTGGAAAGCTGAGAGGTAGGTAAAGTAGGAGAGACAGAGGAGAGACAACATCTTGCAGGATTTGATCCCAAGGTAACTTCTTTTTCCTTTTAACCATTTGACACTGCTGTGACCTAGTCTTAACCTGGTAGACTCCCCCTGGCCCTATACACTGTAGGTCTACACCAATGTATAACCTAAGTATGCCTTCACTCTACCGTGGTTGACTAGTGAGAACCTGGAGATTAAAACAGGCTTACTGTACAAGATGTTGCCATTACTCTGGATGTATATAATCACACTCTGCCTCTAGCCACTAGCCTTTTAGCTTAACTGCAATAGATAATCCTGGGATCACAGAGAGAAAAAAACCTCCTACATATAACATGGTGGGACGACATGGGATATTTTGAAAGCCCTTAGGATCTACTGAATTAGATGCTTGGCTGGTTGCAACGCAGATAGTCTTGTAGAAAATGTCCTGTAGCTAATAGAGGAAACTCAAGACTGGAGAGGGTCATAGCGTGGTACTTACTCAAGCACCGAACTCAATTACAGTGTTGAGGTACTTGTACATGAATATTTCCATTTCACCAAGCACTGCAATGCTTTTAATTGAATGACAATGATCTACCTTTTAAGGAGAAAGGTTCTCCATAAAAATACGAGCTCCATAAAAAACATATGTTCATAAAAACAATATCATTTTTGACTTTAAGCCAGCTGTTTTTAACAGGAAGAGCCACTTGCATCAATGACCACTTCGGCTTAATCCACTGAGAATACATTGAAGGTTAAAAGATTCCTACCACTGAGGATATCATGTTGAGTTTTTAATTAAATACCTTAGTATGATTGCCTAGCAGAATTTTGAATGGACTATTACCAGAATAGTGTTTACCCGGGAATTTCTGTTTCTGTTGTATCCTTTTGAATGATACAATCAAAGGAGAAACTGCAGCAGTAGCAGTACTTTGTCTTGGAAGTTAAAGATGTTTTTTGTGTGTGACAGTAAAAGTCGTTTTTTCTTGAGAGAGCATCTCAAAGGTTAGCGATGTCATTTTGTCAAAGCCTGTTCCCTGCGAGGTAGAGGGAATAACATGCTGGAGACTGGTAATATGAAGACAGGACATATTTTGTTGGATTAAACTATACAATAGCCGACCAAATCAAGTTTAGGTAGTGAACAATTGCTTTGTATATTTAAAAAACCCACTAGGCTACGTAACAAGATGTAATGCTGATTCATAGAGTAAATAGATTTGCAAAGAAGTTTCTCTGGTTTGTTCAGTTGCTGTTTTTTTTTTTTTTGCTTGTGAGGCACAGGGAATGCCGACAGATGTTTCATAAAAATACAGCCTCATTTGGCAAATTCATTGCTTTTCCCAAACTGAACCCTAATGATCCCCACATAACAAGAGTAGCAACATGTTTTCATGATCTTGGATGCCATGGTGAGGGACTACATTTCTCATTAAGACCAGGCCAGGCAGAAAAACTTTAAGAGACCCATGTCCTAATAAAAATAACATCCATTATCGTTGCTCATATTTATATAGTTCAATGCTTTCCTGATTTCCAGATCTCTTTCAGGATGTGTTAGGCAACCTGGATTCATTTGAATTTGATGAAAATTAGTTATAGTAATATCATAGCAAAAAACACATTTTAAGTGCTAAAATGTTTTGTTCTCCCCAGGATGTGCTGAACAACCTGGGTTCCTCCGAGCTGGATGAAGATGATCTGATGTTAGACCTGGACCTCTCAGACGATCAGCGACATCGGCATGGTAACTTCCTCACTGCGTCTCGTGCACACATCAGCCTTCATGACAGACGCGTAGATGAAGTATACGGCAGGGTGTGTGAAGAAATAGAAGATACACCAGCTCACTTTCTCACAGTGTAATGTGATACTTTATTGATTCCCCTGAGGGGGAATTTTCTGATTGCCCCTCTCGTCAGTGTCAATCTCAAAAATGTTTCCGCTGTGCTCTGATTGGACGGAGAACGCGAAAGAGAGCGAGTGCTTTCCTTCTGTTTGCTGCTGGCGCTACCCCATCAAGTGCACAAATTCGAGAGATAGAAAGAAATACTTAAGGCATTTGTGTCGCGAAAAACAGCATATTGTAGTCCAATATCAAAACGATAGGCTTTTAAATGCATGAATTCAGTATTCTATGTGTGTTTATAACCTATTCAAACTAAAATATTCTACAGGAAGAAGCAAAAACATGCAAACTTACCCATTACCCAGTTCTGTTTAGGTGGTAAACGCACAGCAGAAACGCTGCTGAAGTGGCACCAGTGTAGACCCTGACGGAGGACGTGTAGTGCTTAGTGCTGCTTACGCGGCGTGGCCAGTGTAGACCTTGTGTTAGGGTCTTGAGCAAGGTCTACTCTGGCCTGTGAGTAGGCACTGTGTGTGAGTCCTGCATCAGTGTCTACCCTGGTTTCGGCCAGAGCGCCAGCAGCAAACACACGGAACACTCTTTCCAACAAAAACATTTTTGAGGAAGACCAAGACAGGGTGAGGTTAAATAAATGTGACAAGGCGACCAAATATAATGTTGTGGTAGATCACTCAATAACCTGTACAGTATAGGTCAATGCAGAATTCAACACATCAACCAAATGGGTCAAATACATGGCCTGTACTTTTTAGACCTTTTGAATGGATTCCCCCAAAAGCGTCTGTAGCAGGCTTGCTGCTCCCGGGCCTGAGACAGACAGAAACACAACCACGGTTTGGAGAGTTCACTGGCCGGCATGCCGTTTTATTACATAAAGCAACATAAAATGACTTTTCAGCTCAGTCCTTTGTTCGGCGCGCCTCCCGCTAGCTCTCCAGGCCTTCGCCTCCAACACCAGGTCAGCTCCTGGTCCCAAAGCTAGCAGAACAGCTTTCCACCTGCTTCTCAGGTCGGCGCGCCTGTTGCTGGTCCAGTTCTCTCCACTCCTTCCTCCTCGACATTTCAAAACCCTTAATTGGTTGCAGCCAGAGCTGGATGCAGGGAGAGCCAGCCCACCACCTTCATCCAGCGGCCACAGCGTCTACTTTTTTTCCACTGTCCAATCCATTAACAGCCAGCGGCAAATACATGTTACGGAAACTGTGAAATCAGTGTTTTGTTGATATCTGGTATTTCACACAGGGAGGTCAGTCGGGGGAAAAAATTGATTTCCAATGGCAGGAAGAATCACAAAGTCTTGCAGTATAATCGCAGGAAGTGTTTGGAATTGCATGTCAATGAAAAATAAATTGAGAGGTCATATCACCACTACACATCAATAAATTGTGTACATACAACCTCTTGCCTTGACCCCCCCCCCCTCTCTCGCTCTCTCCTCCCCTTCTCTCCTTCAATTCAAGTGTTTCCTCATTGTTACTCTCTTTCTTCCCCCTCTGTCTCTCCTCCCTCTCTTTACCTCCCTCCTCTCCTCTCTCTCTCTTGACAGTTGAAAAGTGACTGTCACGGGAGCATTATTGCGTTCTGCCATGTTGTGGCCTGGGCTGCCAAACATTTGAACCTACTTTCGTGGGAGGAAATTATTATGGTGAATGAGTACAATAGGCAGCTATCAGAACGACACATACATTTCCTGAGAAGTACTTCAATTTGTTGATGCATTTTGTGGTTGGACCATTTGGATGATTGGTCAAAATTGCAAGTGCCCTTCTGATTTGACCGTTTTTTGTGCAACTATTGTGGTGATTGGGAACAATTGCAGAATTCTAAGAGAGTGGTTGCATGCTGGTGCTGGTGATCTCAAAAACCTTGGTGAGTTATAGATGTTGGTCCCATGCGAATACACATCAAACAACGCCTGCAGTAGGTGCTTTGCTTTGGGTGACACAGGAATTAATGAAAAACGCCACATTATACTGTCATTTCTGCCATTTAAAGTTTGTTTCTTTTTTTATTTGGATCACGTTTTTTGTACAAAAGTCACTGTGACAGTGATTAGGTTGTGAATGCATCGTCACTGGCTCAACCTTTTTTTTTTTTATTTTAACATGCAGTCACTTTCCATTTCCATGTTTTAAGTTCCTTAGATACAGGGAGTACATGTTTGACTTTAAGGAGAGTGACAGGGTACATTTAGCCTCAATTTGACTCTTATTGTGTGTGTGTGTGTGTATCTGAGTGTGTAACTTTGACTCTATTCTAAGAGATTTGAGTCAGTTGTCATAAAAGTGAATTTAGACTCATCTATCTCCAGGCTACATTTAAAACTCAGAGAAATATTACAGCCGTAGTCAAAGGTAAAAAGTCAAAAGTAAAATGCACAGTACATTTAAATGAGTACAACTGGAGCTTCAGTCCTAATAAACTGACGTTCATCTGGGCAACTGAGCACACAATTAATTGTAAATATGACACACACACACACACACACACACACACACACACACACACACACACACACACACACACACACAAATCATCTCCAAGGACATAGCCTGACACACAGCTAGAGAGGACACGATCATTAATACACACGATAACACACTTACACACACACAAACACACACACGTTTGCATGCTTAGTTGTTTCTTTATTTAGACCTAATGGTTTGTCGACTGTAGCATGAAATTAAAGGTTTGATGAATTGTTCTCATGAAGTCAAGTGATTAAGACTTTGTGCCGGAGACAGGAGAGTAAGAGTCTCCCATACACTCAAATTAAGACACACACACACACACACACACACACACACACACACACATTCAAGGGGATACAAACAGACACAGGTACACACACATGCACACATAGAGATACACACACACATGCAGATGCAGAGACTGATACACACAATTGGACACATACTCATCCCACCCGCCCACACACACTTTCATTGGCACTCCTCATTTTTTACCTCTCTCAGGTGGCTAGTTGGAGCCTTTATTAAAAAGCAGGCAGTTTCACAGCAATTTATGGCCAACAGTGTTCAGCTCCAGGGCTCTGTGTTCCTACTCCAACTGTGACTCATGCCCTGTGGAATCGGAGAGAGAGAGCGAGAGAGAGACATAGAGACGTAGAGGGATCTTTATAAAGACATGAAGACATGGTAAATCATGGCTTTATCACCGCGTTTTTCTACACTCTTGCACATTGCTCAACCAGAAGTGCAACTGAAAATGGATAAATGGTGCTTTTGAAACAACTGATGGCAAACCCATCACTGTTGAATTTTAACAAGCTGCTTCATATATACGAGAATTGCAGGACTGATATTTTATAGCTCCAATGCGATGTAGGGGGACCTGTCAAAGTGAGTATTATTTTGATGACTATAATATGTCGTGGTCTGGTCAGTCGATTAGAACAACTTGATATAAATGGCTCATATATGAATTGTTCTGACACTGTGTGTGTGTGTGTGTGTGTGTGTGTGTGTGTGTGTGTGTGTGTGTGTGTCTGTACAGTGTCCAGAGAAGACTCCAGCCAGTCCCTGGCCTCGTGTCTCAACCTGCTCCCCTCCCCCATGGACCCATCAGGAGATCGCATCCCGGGGAGAGACATCAGCCACAGGTAAACACGTACAGTTTTTTTATTAATATACATGTTGTACTATTTCCTCAAGGAAGAAATCAAGGCCGTGGGGAGTATCTGAAAAATACGATGATACCATCAACACAATTATGTGGAGGTTTTGACCAGGGTTGACATCTTTCATTCTAGCAAAGAAAATGAATTAAAAAAGTGTAAAGTGGGTAGCATATGTGCTGTCCACTGGCAGGCAGAACTGTGAATATGGACAGAAAAGAGAGGAGAGAGATGGGTTATGGCCTGACATTAGTTGTGGCCTAAAACTGTATTCAGTCCCATATAGTCTGAGCTTATGGATGGCTCGAGGAGCTGTTTTGATGCACTTATCCACTCAATCACAGGGGCATGTATCTTCATCAGGTCAACATGGAGCTACAATGGAGCTTTTTTCTGTTCCTACACCGCACACTCCATTACTGCTTGAGGAAACTGCTATACAGGCACAGAGAGAGCTCCCTATGTGTTGCTGTCTATTGCAGGAATTGCTGACTTGATTGTTCCGTGTAAATGCGTAACATGTTTTTGTCTTTCCCTCCCGTGGAGATTCTGTAGCACGGAAAGACAGAGGGTAAATAAATAAATAAATTAATACTCTTGCAATAAACATGCAAGCTGTCTTTCTGCTCTCCTCTGTCTCCCAGTAGCCGGTGGCTGAAACAGAACGCTCAGAGTTTCTGTTTGTATGTGTGAGCACTGCTGCCAAGGATGGTCCATATCTGATTTGGCCTCTCGTTTCTTCTCTACTCTCAGGATAGGGCTTACTGGGCACACACAAAAGCATGCACATCAACACATCTGCACGGATGCATAGAAATGCATGCACACACACACACACACACACACACACAGAGCTGCTCAGCAGATAGGGCTTATTTGGTTTTATGGAGCCGGTGGGTAATAAAGGCTTGTATCGCTAGCGGTATCGTCTGCTGCCGTGTCTGACAAGCAAGCAGATGATTATTACTTTACCTTTCTCTCTGCTGCGTGGCAGATTTTATTTTATTTCCTTTTACACCCAAACAATAAATACATCTGTCCTTCCTTCTCCTCCCCCCCCCCCCCGAATAGACTGGCTATGCTCTTCCCTGTTCACAGAGACAAAGCAGGTCAACAGGCCTTGCTTCCTTCTTCCGGTGAGGGGTGAAGGCTGTTTTCATCATGGCTAGAACACTCTTTCAATGTTTCTCTAAATAGGAAGATGCTTTCTCTGTCTAGACAGAGTGTCAGTGAGTCATACAAGTGATTCTTTTCAACCCGTTCTTTTCAGCCACAGGTTATTGGCAGTTTCATATAGAGCAACACACACACACACACACACACACACACACACACACACACACACACACATATATATTTACATTCTTCTTCTCTGCCTACTGGGTCAAGACTAAAATGGCATCCCTCTTAAACCAGTTTTCCTCTATGTGATTGAGTTTGCCAGGAGTGGAGCATGGCGGTTCAGGCTAGTAATATGAGGAGATAGCTCCATCCCTTCCAATCCAATCAGAGGCAGCCGTAAGATTCCACCAGCAGAGCAACAACATAGTGGCTGGTGGATTAGGATGTAAGCAGTGTGTTGGATATTCTTATAAAAAGTTTTCCCCCCATAACTTGTGCACGTCGCATCATCCCCTATTACTATTAGGTCTCTGGCACCAGACGAGCCAGACTAGCTTAGTCACAGACACATGTTCCTGAAATGTGACCCTGATGCAGGTCTCCAGTGAAGGTCTTGAATTCCCTCAATGTGTAATATCTTCTCGGAGTTTCTCTTTAAAAGGAGACAATCAGAGGTCAGTAGTACAATCAGTAGTACCTGTCATTGATATAGTCACTTTTTTGTGATGATAGATTTGTGGCTGCTAGGCTTGTGTTATTTTTCTAGGCATAGAAAAGAAAGAGTGCCAAAGCAATGCTTGGTTTTTATCAAAGTGGTTGATAAACAAAAAAATTAGGGTTCAGAGTTAATAAAACTTGAGTCCTGTCTTAATGATGCTATTGATCATTTCTTATATACTGTATATTTCTTTTATAACACTAAGCCTGAAATGTTATTCCATTCTGTTATCAGTGCCAAACTAGAGTGACAAAAATATGAACTATTCAAATTCATAGTTTTATTATTGTATTATTCATAATAGCCTTGACTCCAAAATGACTCCAGCCTCTAAAACCGTAAACACATCACACAGCTGAACACTGTGTGTGTGTGTGTGTGTGTGTGAGTGACGGTGAAGTGATATTGTGAGCTCGGGGAGCAGAGTGTGTGTTCAGTTTAGTTTTTCCTGCAGTTTCCTTGTAGCTGAAGTGCGTGGCAGCATAGCAAGCTTGGTGAACGTTAAAAAGAAGAGATTGAATGTGTGGCGACACTTGGATAAGGAAGACAAACCAGGCTGTTCATTGAAGTCCAGCCACACATTCGATTTCTCTTCTTTCCTTCAATTTGAGAGTGAATAAAACATTTCGTTCTTTTACAAAAAAAAGCAGGAAATAAACTGGGAATCGATTGCAGGGATCGATGAGGCAGACGTGTTTGCATCTGGTCGGTTCTGGAAACATTTAAACCCGCTTGTGTAATGGACCCGGGTCTCAGGTCCCAACCCTAATCAACATATGGCTGCTGGCTGGTGTTAATTTCCCACTGTGGTAGTTCGCCTTCCTCACTTAACTTCCCCTCACAGAATATTTTCACACTGACTGACACATTTTGCTGATACTAAAATCTGTGGAGTGGGAGTGAAGGGGCTTAGATTGGAGAGGAAAAGGGAGCAAAATGTGTTTGCCCAAGGCTGGCTCAGTGTCTTCCTCTCTCTCTCTCGCTCTCTTTCTTGCTCTCTCCCTCTCAATCTCTCTCTCTCTCTCTCTCTCTCTCCCTCTCTCTCTGTCTCAGGTTACACATTCCCTCGAGGGGACATTGATTTGCTGGAGGCAAAGCAAGCTCCTTTCTCTGTTCACACACATGGAAGCACAAACACACACACACACACACACACACACACACACACACACACACACGCACACACATGCACACACACACACAAGTCAGTCAGTCAGCCTGTCCAGGGAGAGTATCAGCTGCAGGATACTGCTGGCTGTCTGACAGGCTTCTAGCTGCACAGAACATCTGCTATATACACACACACACACACACACACACACACACCCACACACACTCCCACACACACACCCACACACACACCCACACACACACACACACACACACCCCTTTTCTTTGATGTCTGACAGTTGGATGGTTTTGATGGCAGGCGTTTAGTTCTCTGTGTTTATTATTTTCTAAACGTTGATGCTGCATTAACAGAGCTGTGGCAGTAAACAGACATCTCACTAGAAATGATTTTCCTGCTTTTCTGGTTGCAAGTCGAGAGGGAGAGAGGCAGGCAGCGAGAGAGATGGATAAAGGGGTGAGATCGGAGAAAGAAATGGAGGAAGAAAGAGAGAGAGAGTGAAAATGAGAAAACATGAGAGGGCAATCACTGGAGGAGAGGACAAAGAAATATGGGAGTCAAAGAGAGTCTCATTATTGCTCATCACCTTGTACCTAGCTGGCGAACAATCAACCAGCAGAGCGTACATTGTACTCTACTTACCTGATCCTATTTTCTGTGATCACAGATGGCTTGGGAAAGGAGTTAAGAGAGAGAGAGAGAGAGAGAAAGGTGATGGAGTGAGATAAAGAGGGAAAAGTAGAGTTGTCACTTTAGCTGGATATTTCCAGGACAATGGCTTCATAAAAACCTTTCTTTACCCACTAAAAGACACAGTTTGTACATTTTTGGAATAATTAATATTTGGGTTTATTGTGGTGGGGCAAAGTAGAGCTTTTCACACAGCAGATTCAATTGTTGTTCCCTCACGCCCACATTTTTAAATGCTGAAAACTGTTAATTTAATGCAGCGATTCAGGGGCAACATATTATCACAATGTAGATGTGCCAAAAACAGTTTTTAACAATTATGATGAGTATTTTGTTTCGTAAATCCCACTCCAGTATGTTATTTGCCATCCTTGCTGTAGACAATATTGCCCATCTCCACTGCCTGAAAATATTGTGAAATACAATTGTGTTTCAATGCCTTTAGTGCAGGGAGGAAATGGACCTGGCGAGTGAATATCTTTGCTGTTTGTATGTTTCATCTCAGTGTCTGTTTCCTGCGGAGACACTGACCCCTTCCTCTTTTCACTTATAGAAAAAGACACAGAGGAAATTCAATTTTGACAGTTGTGATGTAGTTTGCCTGTTGCTATGGCAACGACAGTCTGCCTGTTGAGTGTTCCCCTCCCCTCTCTCCCTCCCTTCCCTTTTCCTTCCCTCCTTTCATGGCCGTTGATTACTATGCAGAAGACATGCAGTCCAAGGAGAGAACATGCAAACACTCCTGGTGGTGTCCTAGTCTGTCAACTCTGGAAGAGAGATAGTCTCTTCTCTCTCTCTCTCTCTCTTCTCTCTCTCTCTGTCTCACTTTCTTTCTCTCCTTCACTTTCTTCCACTCTCTCTCTCTGTCTTTTATTCTGTATTTCTTTCACCATGTTCTCACGATGGGCAGCATAGTGGCTCAATGGTCTTGGGTTTGAGTCTTGGTCCAGTGTGGAGGTTTTCTGTTCGTTGTGTGAGGTTCCTCCCATAGTCCCAGGACAAATCAGGTGAATTGACTAAATTGCCCATAGGTGTGAATGTCTTTGTCTGTCTATTAGCCCTGTAATGGACTGGCAACCTGTCCAGGATGTTTCCCTGCTTTCCACCCAATGCATGCTGGGAGCTTTTGTGGACAGGCCCCAATTTCCCCCAAAGACAACTTTACCTAACTAACCATAAATGCATGACGTTTGTGTCCCATCTACAGCAGATGTTGATATTTCCCTTTTTAGGTGGTTGCAGAGTCCACAATCCATCATCATGCATTTTAACAATGCATCTCAAAAGAGTTGCAGCTCTGCCCATGCTGTTTTGCTGTGGCGCAGGTAGTATGAATCAATGACTCTGTGACTGCATATACAGGCTCTGAGTGAATGCACTACCCAAACATTCGCTTCCCACCACATGCCTCCAATGATACACTCCTTCTACATTAAGGTACCATCATTTTCAGCTTAGTGAGTGGAGCTTGTCACTAACCTTGCCAAGGTTAAATGTTTGATTCTCACTGATGCCATCCATATTACAAATGGAAGGTGTTTTGGATGTGATCATCCACCAAATGATAGACACTGTGATATTTAGATGAAATGAAAGACAGACAATGTCAGATGTGTTTTTCCTTTCCCTCTAGTATTTTCCTGAAAGTACAGATATCACTGAACTCTCCTATTTTCTTGCGGTTTTCACATGTGTGCTCATTTTTGCCTGTCTGAACAACAGAGAGGGAAGGGAAGTGAGAGAGAATCAACTGTGTCCTGTGAATTAAATAACCCAGCAGAGAGAGAAGGACAAAGGGAATGAAAACCAGGAAGAAGGAGTGAGTGAGAAAGAGAGTATAGAGAGGCGCCTACTTCCCTGTTCTCTCTATTTCATTTCAGGCTCTTGGTTATCAGTCATGCTTGAATCAGTTGAGTATTTAGACAGCACGGAGCAGCAAAGAGGAATGTAGGGAAGGCAGCTTGAGATTCAAAAAGGAACCCTGCTATCGCACCAGGGCAGAGTGATACACAGTGCAATTGAACCTGTAGTCTCCCGTGGACACACACACACACACACACACACACACACACACACACACACACACAGAACAACAAACATGATGTAGTGCCAATGTGATTTATACATCGGTCGGTCATGTTATCAAGTTGTTTTCTAATCGACTGACAGCGAGGAATTTATATACGTAGACCAGACCTCAACATATAGTCATTGAAAATAAACATGCACTTTGACACACAAACTTTTTCTCTCTCACACACACACACACACACACACACACACACAAAATAGCCATGCATAGAGAATACAGCTGAGCCTGGGAATTGAACCGAGGTCATACAAAGTGTGCTGCAGCATGGTACACAGGCACTGGAAGGAAGGCCATCCTTCTCCATTCAGATACACTGGTACATAGTGATGCAGAGCCCAATAAGCTGTGAAACACCCTCTCCCATATCCTGGAGATTAATTGCATTCACCAGGTGTACCGGGTCTAAATCAGACCCTGACTAGACAGCTGCAATGGAAACTACCTGGCAGAATAGAAAAAACCAGCAGTGCCCTGGACCCCGAGGACCCGATTTGAGGACCACTGAGATAGATGGTGGTAACAACATCAAACTTGCCTGTTATGTATTGTAAAATGTAAACAAGGTCACAGTCACCAGTAGCATACAGAGCTTAGCATCATAAGCAACAACTGTCCTACAAATCCTCTTAAAAACTCTGAAATAAAATTCAGGCTGCATTGTCTTTTCAGAAAATAAATAATCACAAACCCATGAGGAAAGAAGCGTTTTGTGTTTGTGGATGCTAATAATCACCTGCACCCGAAGGTCCATGCTATTTACTGTTTAGCAGGCATATTGACTGTACTGTTTTGAAATTTAATGCCAGAAAAATGCAGAAAATAACCTGATTATTGCCTCTGTTGCATCGTGTACAGAAGTAAAGGTATTGGTTTAATGTACTCCTGAATGACCTAAAACACCATGACGGTCCAGAAAAGCCTCACAGGAAAACTGACTATGGATTTCTACTCTTTGCTCATTTCCTAACTGGAGCTAAATCAGTTGAAAGTCCTGTAGTGTGTGTTCGTCATGATACTTTTCAGAAGTGTTATGCATTGCTGTTATTTCCGTTTCGCAGCACTTTATTCTGTTTATTACAAGTTCAACAAGAGGAGACTAATTAGCGTTGGCTTCCTGTCTCAGTTTTTTCTCTCATGCTTTGAGTGGGAACATATGTGGTTCTGATTTGTCACACTGATGAGAAAAGCATTGTTTCAGCTTGGCAATGCATGAGTCATTTCTTTTGTCCCGTGGATTCTGTTTCTTAAATGAAAGGAATTTGCTCTTACTCTTTTGTTGGCAGGATGTGAAACACTTGACTTGAGCATATGTTTTCCTCAACTTTAATGTCTGAGTGAAACATATGGATGATATCTGAATAACAGAGACGGGTGTATTCTCTTGTTCTTTGGCTCGTTCTTCATGTATAGTCTGCCTCTTCTCTGTTCTTGTTCTCGCCTCTTTTTTCGTGGCGACTACAGCAAACATTGATCACAAAGTTTTTGATGCATCACGCTGAGATTAGAGCATGATTTTCGCCACTTTAAATGTCAGCGTTTTGTACTTCTTTTGTTCTTCAAACTCTTTCTCCTTGAACTTTTAACAGCCTACACTGAATGTTTACCGTGACAATGTGTTCCTGACGTAGCGTTCAACTGCCCATATCTGCAGGCTCAGCAGCAGTCAGTAACCGCTGTTTTAAAACACTGACACAACCAGGGTCTGGACCACAAAAGCTTTAACAGTGGTCAAAAGGATACCCTGGCGTTTTTACACAAATGAAGTGTGGAGGGCTTGTGACTAGCAGTAGCTATTGGCTTCAGTGTCTTGTCTGTTCCACGGTCCAGGAAAAAAACTTCTCTGTTATGTCTCCTGTACTGTGGAATAAACTGAGGAGATCAGGCAGCTCAGTCTCCTCTTTTAAATCACTTCTAAAGACCTCTTTACTCACTTTTACCCAATTGCTTTAGTTGTGGATTTTATTCATTCTTTTTTATTTATTTGAATTACATTTTTAAATATTTTTACTGTTTTAATATGCTGCTGCTAAGACCTGTTTTCCCCATTTGTCTTACTTATGGAATCTGTTTTACTGTTTGTACTCTGCCCATTTTGATCGATCACGTTGGCTCTTTATGTTTTGTGTTTTTAATTGTTTTGCTGTGTTCTGAGAAGCACTGTACAAAGTGCTGTACAAATAAAGTTTATTTTTATTACTATTATACTTCAACTCCCACTAATTCAGTGAGAAAAATTCCCAGTAAATGTGTGCAGTAAGATAATATTGGGCAACTCAAAACGTTTCCTTTTTAACATATGGCTTTATTTGCTGAACCTGCATGCAGGGAGCTTCTCAGAATACTGGCCTGACCTTCGTAGGGAGAAATCTTAATCGAGATGCGACGAAATATTCGCAAAGGCTCCTACATCAGGGCTAGCACACCTCGCTGTGACTCAAGGATGCATTGATATTGTTGTTATTTTGTAATGACAGTGATTGATGAATCAGAACTCTGAGTCATCTCATGACTATTATTGGTTTTCTAAAAGGAAATTAAACAGCTTGACAATGATGAGAGGAAATGAGATGAAAAAGGGGATAGATCAAATATTCTAAGACTTATTATTATCATTAATGTGTTGTTGTTGTTGTTGCTGTTGTTATAGACCAGAGTCCTGAAAAAATTGGAAAAATAAATTCAGCGTTTGTTCCCTTAAGGAATATGTATCGAACTGTGATTCGGTGTACAGATCCACCAGGTGCATCATTATTTCTCACACTTTCACTTTTTTTCCTCATTGCTGACAAGAGAAAATGTATATATTTACATTGCATCATGTAACAAAGTGAGCTGTGAATTATTTTCACCTTGTTACCACCTCTGATGGATCTGCAGTATAATCCTACTTATTCCAATTGTATGGTAGAAAAATATTGCTTGCCTCGTGATGTCATGTATGGTCATGGTCATGGTCATACAAAATGAGCAGAAGAGCTGCCTTACACTGCTATAGCGTAAACCTGGACGAAGAATACATTATTATTTGCTTACTACACCAATTTTATGATAACATAATTTTGCTAAAGCAAAGTCTGAATGCAGACCTGACCTCCCACCGCTTTGCTGAACACCGCTTTGCTGAACACCGCTTTGCTGAACACCGCTTTGCTGAATAACGAGGTGTTAGCAACTTTCTAGACCGTTGAGATCATGAGGTGATTGGAAATAACAGGTCATTATTTATTATCATGGCTTTAAAATAAATAGCTCAAAATTATCATGTCCTTAAGTAACAAATAGATCAACATTAATGTGTCCTCAAAACAGTCTTTCTCTTTGGTAGAGCTTCTGCATTGTTTAACATAGGTTTGTTGATGTGAGCCTGGTTGCCCTTTTGATCTATAGTCACCTCTGGCATTCAGTCTTTTTTCCAACACTCATTGAGAATTGCAAACAGGCACAATTACATCTGAAAAGGTAAACACGAACCCAGAATGTAGTATCATTGAATAGTAATAGGACGGTGTTTAACAGAGCCGCTGGGTAACAAAACCAAGACAAAGGAGTGACAGGTCCACCCGGGGGCAGGCAGTCTTGGTGGTGGACTTTATGAACCCGTAGTGGGATTCGCCTGCTAAAACATGAAAACGTTCTGCTTCAGTGAAATATCGCTTTAAGGCTTTAGTACAAGAGGACCTATTGGGCAATGTGGCTCGGCAGCGTTCTCAGAAAGAGGAAAATGTAATGTGACACAGGGGACTAATATTAAATAGATCTCTCCAAGCAACAACAAGTTGCTACAGTATATAATTAGTGCAAGTGTATTCAGAAAACTCCCCAAGGTTGCTCTACCACAAAAGGTTGCATGGTGTATCTCAGCCTTTAGTATGGGATCAACATTATGGTGTCCAGACACAACCACTCTGAGAGAGAGAGAGAGAGCGAGCGAGAGAGAGAGACAGAGAGCAGTGCGGACTCTGATTGGAGAGCGTCGAGGAAAGCAGAGGACAATTAGGTTAATCAGAAAGTTACCCTTGCCACATTACATTAGTTTTGTATTCTCGCCCTCTCTTTCTGTGGCTGACGAGTTGAATTCACCATTAGATTCACTGCCTGGAGCTTGACTTGTGCTCGCTCCTTAGTCACAGATGCACTATATGTCAGAGATGAGTTTAATGGCAGCATTAAACACCCATAGCCTCAGGTGCTGAATGCAGATGAGTACAATGTATCTGTCAGGTGGAGAGGGGTGACAAATGAAGGTGATCATAGTCCAATATAAGCTGCGGCATGCTGTTGTACTATACAGATGCATATGTGTGAGGCCACACAAATGCAGGCACACATGTACACGGCATCACACACACACACATTGGATTGTCCTTATAAAATGTTTCCCTTGTTGTCAGTAAATGTAATGAGTGAAAAGCTGGCATAGGGGACTGCCTGTCTTTCTCACTGTGTCTCAGTGTTAAAGCAGCTTTTACAGTTGTTATTACTTAGACAATGCAGTCTTCACAGTGCTGATTGACAAGGGTGCAGCCTATCCTTATTGAATCCCGTGAAAGCTGGTCTTCTTCAGCCGCACATAAATGACTAGCAGTAATTATTTGCACACTCGCTGAATGAAGCATTACATAAACTGTGTGTGTGTGTGTGTGTGTGTGTGTGTGTGTGTGTGTGTGTGTGTGTGTGTGTGTGTGTGTGTGTGTGTGTCTGTGTGTCTGTCCACGTGTGATTTGTTTATTTGTTTGTTTGCGTGGATGTGCGTGCGCACGCGAGAATGTGTGTGTTTCTGTGTGTGTATGTGTCAGTGCTGGGAGCCATCCGCTCAGTAATAATACGCTGTGTGAGTGGTAAAATAATGAAAGTCATAAAAAGGCAGATAATTGGCTTTTTCAGGTTGGTGAAATGGATCACTTTTAATGCTGCTGTTGAGAAATGGCTTTGGAGAAGAGAGGGGTGAGTGGGGTGGAGACGAGAGAGGAGGCGAGGGGAGGAGAGTGGGTAGAGCCATGATTTGAGGGCATGAAATGAGAGAAGAGGCCGAGAGGGGAAACGGATAAGAGAGAAAATGCACGTTGAGAAGAGAAAAGAGGAATAGTAAAGGAAGGGAGAGAGAGAGAGGAGAGGTCAAGAGTAAAGGAGAGAAGAGAATAGAGGATAAAATATATAGAGAGGAGAGAGGGAGCACATGAGGAATGACAGGGACGAGGGAGAAGGGGAGGAGAGGGAGGGGCATCCTCTATCTACTGTATATTTCTTGCTCCTTCTCTTTTTATCTCTACTTTTTCTTTGCTTTTGTGTAATTAGTCTGAAATGACTGGAGGTAGATCACTGTAAAAACACTTAATTGTGTTGTAATCCAGGTATTCAGTTGTAATTAGCCTGCATCATGAAATGGTCATGCAGTGCTGCTTTCAGCCACTAGATGGTGCAATATTACACGGCATCTTGCAAGTTGAAAATGGAACTTCCTGCACTTGCGTAATCTTCTGATTCACTGGCTTACAAAACTCCTACACTCTGCATACACACGCATACATATAACCTGTTCAGAAGTGCTGTGAGAGAGAGAGAGAGAGAGAGAGAGAGAGAGAGAGAGAGAGAGAGAGAGAGAGAGAGAGAGAGAGAGAGAGAGAGAGAGAGAGAGAGAGAGAGAGAGAGAGAGAGAGAGAGAGAGAGAGAGAGAGAGAGAGAGAGAGAGAGAGAGAGAGAGAGAGAGATGGTGAGTATGAAAAAAGAAAACTCGAGCAAGACTATCAGCTCATGACAGTGAAAAGACAGATGACCCTGAGTAGAGAAACGGCCTCTCTGTCTAGGTAACATCCATCATCACTGAACAAACTTGTCTTTAACTGCACTGTGTACTTTCGAGTGTGTGTGTGTGCACGCACCTGCACGTACGTGTGGAGTTATTACCTGCAGATGAGATGTCTTTCGCTGCAAACTGACTTTGTCTACCGTGTAACTACAGTGAGGTGACGTGACGTGCATTCCCTCGTCTAATTAAAACCTTCAGTTAAACAGGTATGCCTCTCAATTTATGAATCCTGTCGTGATTCTTAAAAGGACATTTCTACATATTTGGTCCTATTTATTAAGTTTCTCTCACTGACTGTCTGTGACACCTGTGGTTTCAAATGGCCCACCACTGATTCTTAATTCTAATATGTTGAGACGAGGGGGCAGATGAAGTTATCCCAAAGATGCCACAGCTACAGACACCTTGTCAAAGGGCATAAGAGGATGAAGGTGAAATTCAGTGGTGTTCCCCTTTAAATAAATGGTGCCTAAAGAACAACCTCATACAGTAAAACACATTCAGACTTGGGTGCTGCTCAGTACAGCCAAAATGCTCCACCGCTAGTCACTGAGCCTCTCCACTGGAAGACTAAATGCCTTGCTCAAGGGCATCTCTATGATAGTTTTTGAGAGAGAGGAGAGTTATCACTTGATCGCTTCCCCTACACAGATTTTCCTTACCACTCTGGGGATTTGATGTGAAGGCAACTTCAGAGGTTAGGGAAGAACCTGAACCTGAAAACCTAGAGAAAGGGAGAGAGTGGCAGACACACGCACACAAACACACAGAGAAGAAAAACCCAAATAAACAGAAAAACAACATTGAAAGATTTTTGAAAGACTTTTGTGCGCTGCGTCACTTGACAGAAGCTGTCAGAGGGAAGACTGAGTGATTGATCAAATGTCATTTCTTTACGCTCAGTTCATGCTGCTTATGGATAGAAAGGGCGTGGTGACAGAGAGAGAAAGTTCACTCCAAACAGGAGAAGCCTGGTTGGGGGGGGAAAACAAAAAGGTCCTCTGCTGCTACACAGACAGAGCTCACCTGTCCTTAAAAGACAGGGTGTCATCGACATTTGTCTGAGGCTTTCAGCAGAATCCCCAGGGGGACACCGGCGGCTTTGATACTGCATCAGTTTAGTGTTGTGGTTGTCAGAATCACAGAAGAGAAAAGATAGACGGAGGGGGGCCGGGAGAGACGTGTAGTAGCGGGGCAAGGCAGGGGGTTGGGTGAAGGGTAGGGCGGGGGTGGAGAAAGAAAAGAGTAAGAGAGTCAGAGAAGAGAGAGGCTGAGCAAAGTGTAGAGGGAAAAGCACAGGAGGGAGCGATGGAGAGGGGGAAGAAAAGAGGCGAAGTGAAAAACAGGGAAAGGGAGAGAGAGGAGAACTAGTGAGAAGACGGTATGAAGCACATCAGTCCAGCCTTTTGAGTGCGAAGCCTTTTTGAGTAGCGTGTGCTGATCGATATTTTAGTGGTACGGTTTTGTTTTGCTTAAACAGAATTTTTTCACAGAGAACTTTGCTGTCTGACTTAATGTTTACCGCCGACGTCTGCTTGGTGATATTGCTGGCAGAATGAGGGGGGCGGGGGGGGGGAGGGGGGGGATGCATCTCATTTCCTCACCCCTCACTTCAAAATGGTTGTCTGCAGTCAAAGTGAACATGGTCTCTTTATGATCAAGAGTTCTTATTCTCTGTGTCTACGTCAGTCTACCGCTATCCCTCCCTACATAATTTCCTTCATATGCAGACTGTGAAAACGCTGCTTGTCTTTGCGGTTTTCAGACAGGAGGTTGGTATTTCTGTTCTTCCCTTCTGAAAATGTCATTAAAAAAAAGACTCCCAATCCCCCACCTCTGTCAAAATATTACGTTTTCAGACATAGAAATATGATATGCAGCAGTCTAGTTTATTCACAAACATTGGATTAATGTATTGATTAATTTGAGCTGGCAGACTTCGTTTCTAATTAACCGGTGAAATGGCTAAACCCTCCTTGACCTTATCCTTGAACTCAGGCAATTTGTTCCCATAGAAAACATTTTTTTTGTTGCCACACAACCAGGGCCACTGGAAATTGCCCTTCTGTACAACATGATGGAGTGAATAGATATATAGTTCTGCTACACAAATGGAGATGTGTGTCCATCTGCTACACAAATGGACACACAACAATACTGTAAATAGACACGTAATGGGCGCAAAACTGAACATAACACACATTACAGTGCAACACACTACACTCGCAGTGAAGTGCAATTTTAAACTGGAAAATCTATCAATCTTTTGTTATGTCCCCATTTTGTGACATTTTCAAGTCTCTTTCAGCAGAATGATGTCCATCTCCACTTTTGTATTGATTTTAAAATTGGGTGTAATCGCTATTTAATTCTGCTTTCAGTGGAAAAACATTGAGGTTGTTTTTTACTTGATAAATGGTAAGTTAAGTAGGCATCGATTCTCTTGCCTTTCACATCTGTCTATTATATGTAGTGCTGGGCCCAGACGCTGCACCTTAGACTTACTGAGGCTTACTGTTGCAGTGTGAAAAAGTTGCCCATGGCTCACTCTTAACTTAGGATGAGAAAAAGCACACAAACAAAATATTCAAAGTCACAATTAAACTATGGCAGACCAAAACAGACCTGGCTGTATAACCGCCATTAGCTGAATATTACAATACAAATACAATACAAATATTAGCTGTATACATTCTCAATGCATCTTTTGAGTCTGTTTTCATGTCTGATGAGATATGAAGTAGTCTCACCTCAAGCAGTTAAATAAAACAACATAAGCCATATGTCGAGCTCTGGAGTTCAGGAGGTGACGAGAGTTGAGAGGTGATGTGACAATAAGCAGCACCTGTGAGTCTTATTAACCTCCTGATGTCTACCTCTGTTTTATTCAGTAGTTGTTGAAGACAGCGGGGAAAGACCAGAGGCCTGTTTACTGTTTATTTAATGGACTATCTTCGAGAAAAAGGGGGAAAGAAAGTTAATTAACACCTGTGGTTTGGTCGATCTCCTTGTGTTTGTGTTCCTGGGCATGCCCGACCCCACAAAAGTGTCACAGTTGTGTAGAGAAACGGAGAATTACCTCAGTTTGGAGGCTTCTGGGTAATCAGGCCCTAAACAGCGACTTATAGAAGGTATCTCTGTGGATAGATGTCATCTTCTCTTCCTATAAAAAGGCCAGGGTGTCTGCTGGGCTCAACGGTGACAGCTTTAATTAAAAGGGTCTTTGATATGCAGCACTCCGACCGAGAGACCTCTTTCGCACCTGCGCACACACACCATGTCAAAAACACAAACACAATCAACTGCACACACAAATACACACACACACATATAGATATAGTGTGGGTGTGCGATGGTACAAAAAACTGAATTAAGGATCCAGAACAAATACTACGATGGGCTGTAATGGACGACAATGAAGTGTCTTTGCGAGTTGATAATGATGGTGCGGCATGATGCTGAAGACGGACTGTGTCTATGTATTCATGCTGCTACAGTCAGTGTGGTGCAGAAGTGATCGGGCCAGTGATCAAGTCCCACTGTCTCATAATCTCCATTCCTCTCTCTCTCTCTCTCTCTCTCTCGCCCTTCTCTCCAACCCTCCTCCAGGGAGCCCAGTCGCCCGACCAGCCTACTGCCTGCAGAGTGGAGCTCAGGACTGGGCTTAGGGAGAGAGGATGAGCCCTTACCTCCAGGGCTGGAGGCCCTGCCGCTCAGACTGATGCAGCAGGACTGTACTGCTGTCAAAACCCTGCTGTTGAGACTGAGACGGACACTACAGGAGGTGGGACATGCGCACCAACACACACACACACACACACACACACACACACACACACACACACATATGTATATATACTTTAACATGGATGTATACCTAAGTGAAGGCAATGGCAATTAACTTGTTGATTGTTTCATCACAGGACACTGTACAGTAAGTGAGTATTAAAGGAGACAGAGCCCAGGAATAACAGATCGAAAAGCTGAAATGCATTATCATTCCTTTTATCTCTCCCCAGACGGTAGACGTCTCTGATCAAGTTCTGAATGCGTTTAATCATGTTTAATCATGTGCCAAGAAAAGTGATTGCATCTGGAACCAAAACAGTTTTTCGCTCACAAATCCTTTTTTCGCTGCTCCAATCAACTCTTATTCAGCTCCATGAAATCATCTCCCCCAAAGTGAACTGCCTTACTGCCTTGAAAAGGTCTCTGTAATCACTTTGTTTCTGTTCATTTAACAAGAGTATATTTGGGGGAGGAACCTGGGAGGCATTTTTGAACCTCTGCCATCATATTCATCATCATATTGAACACACACAAACACACACACACGTTAATCCGCTTGTTTCATAGTATCACTCTGCTCTTTAAATGGTTTGTGTGCTTAACACAGAAGTTTTACAGAAGAAGGCAGTAAGGCCATCTCAGTCAAATTACATCCACACCGTTATGGATGTGATTAACTGTAATGGTCACTCTGTAAAGCCAGTGCTGTAAAAAAAACAACATTTTGATGGCTACCATGTGTAGTCATGCAATCTTGCTAACTATCCAATTGCTTGACAGGAGAATGTAAATGGATTGTACAGTAACATTGGGAAATTTACTTTTCAAGATAAAATACTTGTAGTCTTAGTTGCATGCTTTCTTTTGTGTCTTGCTAAGAGTTTGGCTTTGGTCACTTTCACAGGAACAAAGAGAAAACATGTAACCAACCAGTGAATGTGCATTACACTCTCAGTTATATAATATAGTTAATGATAGGAGGAGAGTCATGGGGGGGTCTCTTACTAAATCATGACTGGTAAAGGGTGAAACTTCTCAATAAATCATATTTTGGAAGATATCTCAAGACCTTTACCTGCACATTAGTAAAATTGGTATTTTTGACATGTTAAGTTGAAGTGTGTCAGAGTGAAAGCCTTCATGTCAATGTCTTAAAATGCATTAAACATGTATGTGACAAAGAAGACTGGCGATGATTGGTGACAGCTAACTGAAAGGAAACCCGTTAGCTCTGTCAGGCTGCTATTTTCCTGTCTCCTGCATTGGTGACTGACCCTTCCAACAGTATTAGACATACACACACACTCATGCATGCAAGGGTGTGTAGGTTCACACGCACACGCACACACACACACACACACACACATGCAAACACACACATAGACATATAAAGGGGTGACTAGACCTTCCCTAACACCCCGCCATTAGTCCCTCTACACTAAGATCAAAGCTAGCTGTAAAGATCTGGCCGTGAGTTTCAATTCTCCTTTTCTCTTTGCTCTTCATCTCCCCTGTTTCTTTTTGCTTCACCCCCAAGACCACAGTGAGTGAGAGAGAGAAATGAAAAATGAAAATCATAAAATAACAATTAGAGGAGAGAGAGAGACACGAACAGACGTGGAGACAAAGAGACGAAAGACAGAGCAGGGAGTGACAGAGAGAGAGGGCACACAACAGCAGAACATGAATATGAAGGAGGAGATGCTCTGCCCCGTTTGCTTGCTCTGTTCTTTCATTAACTTGCAAATTTCGCTACCTTTGCTCAGCAGATGTAAACCATTTGGCTACTAGGGGAGGGTGACTCGGCATGTCTGTACGCCTTGCATTTTATTTGCTTGACCTAGTGTGATTTGATATTGAGTCTGATCTTCTAATTGTGAGCCCTGTTCTTTTCTTTTCTCTTCTTTTGCCTTTAGTCGCTCCGCTTGTTTATTATATTACTTATCCTCCTAACTGCATCTTACAGAAGCCTGTGATTCCTCAAAGTGTGGTGGAAACGGAAGGGTTAACAGGCAAAAACACGCTTACCCATGCCTTTATAGTCCATAACTCTAAATTATCCTAGAAATGGCTTGGGGAGTAACAGAGTAGCAAGCATCCTTCTTTAGATACCGTTCCAACATGCTTTGCACCACACAGTGGCTGTCTTTCTTTCCTGTTGGCTGTGTGGAGGAATGTTTTGAAGAAGCTGCTGTCCATGTGGGCATCAAGACTTTGATATTCAGTAACACACAGTGATTCCTGTTCTTCAATGTCAGTCAAGCAACAACTGAAAAAAATGGAGTCCCATTTAGGGCTGCACAATGTTTCATTTTTATTATCATCATCTCGATATGAACTTGCTACTTCGAATAGGCCTATAATATCTTTAATAACGTGCACATTATGCGATCACATTATGTTCTCTGTCGCTCAGGAGACTAATCTCACCGGTGTATTAGACAGACCTACTGGCGATTGTGTCTACTGACCAGTAGCATTGAACTCCGACAGACCCCCCCGTTGTGATAATGAAAGTGAAACTTAAAATTCTACAATTTGCTCCAAACTACCATGTGTCAGTAACAAGTAAGAAAGTAGGTCAGTCCTCCCTCCTCCGTCCACCCTCCATGCCCTCCGATCGCCACAAGTCAGTTGTCAGCCTGTGGGACACACTGGAACATATACGATTGGTCAATAAAATATTTTTTTCATGTTTAATTCAGTAGGCACAGGCTATTCATTGTCTGGGTCTATTTTAGCAGGTCTGTTTTAGCAGATGGCATGGCTAAGCAATATCCACATCCACCAGCACCACCAGTCACTGTTAGCCTCTCCAGCCCTTCTGTCCGTCCCAGCCACTCTCCCCCGGGGAAGCTGCTTGACTCAGGGCAGCAGCTCATTCTTGCATCCTTTGCAAATTCTCCTCGACAGTGTAGTGTGCTTGGTACAATGGCTCAAGTGTGGATAGTCTGATAGAATGTGGTTGGAAATGTTGTCGTCCATTATGTTTTCAACAGTGGTATTCCACTCTACAGCCACAGTTACCTCAGCTTTTGGAAATAAGCAGATTCACTAGCTAACTGACTAATTTACTAGCCTTCGACAACAACCCATTTTCTGCGTTTTTGCACACTCCCATCAACAAAACAACCCCTGCCCCTGAAAGGGCCGGTGACATGGAGCCAAAAGAGAGCCATCCTCTAATCACCACGCTAGGATTCCTGATGTAATTTTGGTCTAGCAAATAACCCAGACAGAAATACCTAAGCAGAGTTGGCATTTCCAATCAGAAGCATCGATACTCCTATGTTCTCTTTGTCTAAGGACTTATTAAATAAGATGTATGAGGTTTTGCAGTGTTGCTTTCCCTTAAAAAGCCAAATGTCAACGAGAGAGGGTTGGGAATGAATAAGCCTTCAGTCATCTTAAGTGTTTCATTTCTTGATTTTGCTGATGTGTGAATGTGATTAAAGGGGTGTATCAAACTCCAAACCCTGCTTTCCTTTGTTAGCCCATTCATCATCTTTAGACATTAGGCTCCTGGGCAGTCCAAGTCATTAAATCCAGCACTCCCAGGCAGCTTTCCCCATTCTTGGATCTGGCTTTTTATTGAACCAGATCTAATTGTGGAGATAGTTGTATGTTAAGGCCTGTGGGACAGGGGTGACCTCAAAGGTAATGTGTGTGTGTGAGAGTGTGTGTGTGTGAGTGTGTGTCTGTCTCTCTCCATGGGGAAATGCATTGATCACCAGTGACACATTGAGGGTCTGATGGCGTATAGCATACCTATAAGCGTGATAGGGAGGTATGCTTCTTTAAAGGGCAGCCAAACCAATAAACCACCAAGTTTATGCTCTTCTAAGGTCTGGCCCTGCCATTCCTCAGCGCTACCTTAAAACTTGAAATTAGGCTAAAAATATCCCTGAACAATGCTGGGATTCTAGCTTAACTAGCACCTACTAAAGGGGGTCCTGAAGTCCCGACAGTCTTCAGAAAAAAAAACAAAAAAAACAATTGGGTTGAATCTGCAAGAGGACAGCAGATGGCAAGAAATAGACCTTATCAGAAAATCATGTGTGTTGAACCGGTACTTTGTTCTTACTTCACCCTACCCTCCATCGCTACCCTGTTCCCTGTGACAACTTTCCCATCTACCTTCTCACATCCTTCTTGTGCATTTTGTCACATTCTGAAAGTGTTAAAATTGTTAAAATAATCTACAATCGTGTCCGTGTCTGCATGAGACTGTGTGTACCCTCTGTCACATGAATGTATGGATGTCTGCATGCCTGCGCTGCGTGTGCTTTTTAATGTGTATGCCATTTGCAAAAATACTGATTTGAGTCACAACAATCATTTCATATATCGGTCCCTGAAGAGAAAATTTCAAAATGGTTGTTTTAATACAGCGTGTATGGCAGCGTGTATGGCAGTGTGTATGGCAGCGTGTATGGCAGCGTGTATGGCAGCGTGTATGGCAGCGTGTATGGCAGCGTGTATGGCAGCGTGTATGGCAGCGTGTATGGCAGCGTGTATGGCAGCGTGTATGTATTATTATATGCCAGCATACACAAATACATTTATATTCGTGTGGAAAAATAATTAAATGACTACAAAGTTTTGTCTGTACTTAAATCATTTGTTTCTGTTCTAGTCATTATTTGAGCTGGAATCCAATTTTTGTTTTATTTGTTTTATTTCACCATTTTTCTTATTTTCTTATTGACATACTCTTCATTTAAATATTTATCAATTTATTTCATGGGTTAGGCTATTTTATCTAATTTTGGCAAAAATATATTTGTTTATCTATTTTCGCTCTATAGCTTTACAGGCTGAAATTGGAAAGATGACAGGCACCATTTCACCTGCATGATGAACCAAGCTTATATTCTCCCTGTCAAATCATTTGCCTCTAATGGCCATTTGTGGCTATATTTATTTTATTTATATATTTATATTTTAATGTTTTTGTCTTTTACAGAGCACAGAGACGAGTCCTGCCAGCAGTCTCCAGTCTCTACCCATTAGTCCTTGCAGCGAAAAGTCCCTTCCACTTAAGGTAACCATAGTGACGCACTGAAAGAAACTATATATCATATTTCCTGTAGGGTGAATGCATGTGCATTTGTGTGTGTTTGTGTGTGAGCATTTGTTTGTTTGATACTTGAAGCATTTTCCTACCTTCAGGCAGCTGACCCCATCTCAGTTCTACTGTACACTGCATGCTAAGACTGCATTGCTGACAAACCTCCATTCTATCACTGATAAAATACCAGTGACCAGCTCTGAGACCTCTGAAATCTGCACTCTCCTGACACAGTCGTGAATTTGCCATTGCCGCAGGGCCTTTAACATCGAACTGTTTTGATTTTAACATTAGAAAACATGACTCTTTTAGCAGCCATGCAATGGAAAGTTTAGGTTCTTCAATAAATAAATAAATAAATAAGTAAACGAGAAATGCTACATGGTTGTAAATATTTGTATCGACTTCTTGTGTAAAGTAGACGCAACTTGCCACAGCTGCAGAATCTATTACTACATTGCATAAAATTCCACAGTTGGGTGAAATGGTAGTTTATTCTGTGAGTGAGTATTTATGCAGTACAGTACCATCAGTAAAAGCAATAGATGCCGTCAGATAAATAACCATAGACGTCTGTTTTGAACATTAAATATACGTGCGCTTGTATAGTCAATCAGTTGTTTTAATCATCACCTGTAAATACAAAATTCATCATCTCATCTCATCTCAAATCAACACCTCATGAACACAGCACTCCAGTCTTAAAATAATGTGATGTGAAAATGTCCTCATTGGAAAAAAAAACCCCATACGTCTCATGATGCTAAGGCTTGAATTGGTTAAAGATAAAATAAATGATGATAGAATAATATTGGAGCATTACAATAGAGTAACATTTTAGTATTGGCGTATTAGGGCAGTAGTGGTTGTTGAATACATGCCAAATCTGAAAACAACAGTTGATTTACTCCCATCTGGCAAGCAGCACTCATAATTTACCACAGTGGCTGTTCGAGTGGCGGAAAGCTTAAATCATGCAGCTAAATCTTTTTGTTTAAATATGCACACACACTGTTGTGCTGTTAGGTAGCTACAAAGTGCACTTCTACACTGGACAACATTTGGTCAGACAGCCCCCACCTGCACTGAGCTTTTTGTCTGTGATAAAAAAACAAACAAACTGAATCGTCCTTTGATCCATGAGTTTCCTCCGGTTTGGCCCTTATGAGAACAATAAACAGCCTTTTTCCACTTCAGCTTCTAATGAAGCTTGAAGAGATCAAGCAGGGAAGCAAAGAGGGAGAGGCGGGGAGCAGAGGAGCAATCGAGGGAGTGAGAGAGAGAGAGAGAGAGAGAGAGAGAGAGAGGAGAGAGAGAGAGAGAGAGAGAGAGAGAGAGAGAGAGAGAGAGAGAGGGAGGGAGAGAGGAGAGAGAGAGGGGGAGGGAGGGAGAGTGTCAAAGTGCCTTGCTTGCCTTGACAGGCCGCAGTCCCCCTCTGTCAGCCTAGTCCATCAGAGCTATGTGATCTAGATGAGATATATTAATCTCTGCAGGGAGGTTGGTGTGTCAGAGTGTGTGTGTGTGTGTGTGTGTGTGTGTGTGTGTGTGTGTGTGTGTGTGTGTGTGTGTGTGCGCGCGCATGTGTGTGTGTGAGGGCTTTGGTTTATCAAGGGAAGGCTTTTGTGAAGCTTCTCTCTGGGAAGGAGACTTAGTTGGGTGGCAGGAGAGTTTTTGTTACACCAGTAGAGGAATGGGGAGGCGAGGACCGGAGTGTGTTTGTGTATGTACAGTACTGTGCAAAAGCAGACACTGTGTAAAAACATTGCTTTCAATGCTTTCAAAAATAATGAAATGAAAAGTTTCCAAATATCAAAAAATGTACTATAAAGAGCGGTAATCTAAGCACTGATGCAGAAAAATAAACATTTATATTGAGCCTTTTGCACTGTGCATTCATGAATACTTCAAATCATGTTTTGTATGTG
Source organism: Hoplostethus mediterraneus (assembly GCA_034670385.1). NCBI lineage: Eukaryota > Metazoa > Chordata > Actinopteri > Trachichthyiformes > Trachichthyidae > Hoplostethus > Hoplostethus mediterraneus. Next base: position 11,962,170 of record JAXDDW010000002.1, read on the forward strand.
TATAATATGTGTCTCTGTGTTTGTGTGTGTTTATGTGTGTCTAAGTAGGTATGTGTGTGTGTCCGTGTGTGTGTGTGTGTGTGTGTGTGTGTGTGTGTGTGTGTGTGTGTGTGTGTGTCCTCTTTACTGACCTACATGGGGCATCAGTGGCAGCTGGATGATAAGGAAACATTTAAAAATGCAGATCGGGACAGGGGCATGATGAGACAAGCTCTGGCCCACACTCTCATGGAGGAATGGATGGATGGACAGAGAGTGAGAGAGAGGAAATACACTAAGGGGAGGAGAGAGTTGCAGTTGCATTTGGAAAAAAAGAGAGGGAAAGAGATCAGACAACACGGTCCGGTGGAATCTTGCTTTTATCCAAACCTCAAATATACGACCTGACCTGTTAACCAATTTAACAGGCAATATTAAAACAATACAAAAACACATTTCCTTACCGGGTGCATTCATGCTCCACATTTTGAACAGTGGCATTACAGTGTTTTGCAGTCATCCAAAAAATGTCTGCAGTGGGGTTGGGATTACTGAGGCTCTATTATATATAGATTGAGGGAACATTTGACAAGAGATATGCAATGCTAAAATATGAAACTGGGGGTGGGAGGAAAGGTAAGGTTCAGGATTTTTAGAAGCCTGTCCCATTGATCATTGATCATAGCAAACCCCCTGCTTCGGGAGAATTAAAAGTTTTCATGCCAAAGTTTTTGTCTTGTTAGCATTTGTTAGCGATACTAGAGCAGGTGAATTGCATACTCTCTAAGCTGTTACTCTCGAAAAACAATGCATGCAACAATGCCGTAGTATTTGTAAAATACCCTTACCTATCCTTCTCTTTAATGAGTGAAAGACTGGAGAGAACTACAGCGTCTCAGAGGGAGAGAGACAGAGGCAGAGGCACGTAGCGTGATGCAGAGAACGTAGAGAACACAGAGGAAGCAACAGGAGGAACTGAGGTGAGACAGCAGTGTAGAGACAGAGAGAGTTAGAGAAAGAAGAAAGAGCTGGGTATATATAGAGGGAAACAGAGAAAGGGATCTTGAGGAATGAGTGAGAAAGTAGAAGGTAAAGTGTAACCTTTCGACAGCTACAGGCTCGAAAAATAAACAAAAAAGATGGAAGAGGGCGTATTAAGTGAGAAGCAGCGGAATGTGAGTCCGTGCTGAGAATAGGGACATTGTCGGGATGACTCTAAGATAAGACAGAAGGAGGGAGGGGATGAGAGAGAGAGAGAGGGATTGACTTGAGGAGAAAGCAAGAAAGCCTTTGTTGAAGAGCATTTAAAAGAAGCATAATGTGATGACATTCGATAACGGAGATAGTGAAGAGGGAGAGAAAGAGATGGAGGTGAGGAAACGAGCAAAAAAAAACAAACGAGGGAACGGTTCGAAATGCTGAGGGCAGGAGGGAGAGAGGGAAGAGAGGGGAAGAAGGAGAAGAGGGATTGAAGGAGGGGCGGGGAGAACAGAACGTGTCCTGGCGTTCCAGAAAACGGCTCCGCGGGTGTAAAAATAATCTACGGTAGCCACCTGAGAGGCTGCAGTGTCACAGCGCGCCCTAGTTTAGTTTAGGCCCAATGCATACGACACGGTTTACACCAGATTTTGTCCCAGTTAAAGGCTACTACTGTATTTTAGAAGACGGAAGTAAAAAAATCTCATGCCATAGTTTACCTTTAAGAAAAAGTCTGGGGACAGCAACTTTTGCGCCTAATTAACCGGCAGGATATTGTCGTGCACGTCCACCTTTATTCCTGCAGACATAAAAACCCTCTTTTTACAGGGAAAGGTTTGTCGTGGTTCAGATGTGAGATAATTAGAAATTAATAATGTATAGTTATAATGGCTGAGAGTTTATAATTAGAGAACCCTCTCAATACCTTGGCCTCTATGTGCCAAGGTTAAACGAACAACACAAAAAAAACACACACTCAACACACACACACACAAAACTTGTGCAAACAGGGTAAATCACAGGCTTACGTGCACACACACACACACACACACACACACACACACACACAACTCCATTTATCGTTTTGGATAAAGCCGGGGCACAGCAGAATGCCAAACTCATCTATCTATCTCTCCATCGCTCTCTTCTTTTCTGGCTCTGTCGTTCCAGATAACCTGTTCCCCAAACACCGTCACTTTCTGTTGTCTGAGCCTCGCTCTAACAGTCGGGCCGGCCAATCTCATGCACAGTCACATCACATACTGAAGTGTGTGAGTGAGTGAGAGAGTGAGAGAGTGAGAACCAACAAAGTTGTCTGGATTCCCATTCCTGGATTTTATATTTTCTGTGTAACCTTTATTCTTTCAGGTCAGTGTTCCTGAGGTAACAGTTCTTACGATAAAATCCAATCCCCAACTCGGGGTATAAAAAATAGAATTTCATTACAAAAAATCTTTCACCTCTGAAGATTTCAATCGGGTGTCTTCCACATTTTATTTTGGGATTTTGGGCCGATAAGGCAGACATCTCTCTTTCCTTCCAAACAGTCCAAATATTGCAGAATTGTAATATTTATTTTGTTGTTGTTTATTTGACCAAGCAAGTCAATTAAGAAGAAATTCTGGAGCGAGACCGTCATTGTCGGCCTCTTGGGGAATCGTTGGAAAGGGGACAAATGGCAAGCAGACAAGACAATTCGTCAGACAGGTTTCCTCACCGTTTCTGTGTTAGGTGTCAAGGCGTCACGCATCCTCAGCTGGCTTTACTGCCTCCTGAGGTGCTCGGGACAGTGAAGTATCTTGAGCGTCACAGGGCTGCAACTGTTCAATAGACACAAAATGTCCTGCGGGTATACAGGCAGAGCAAAGACTCCAGGCTTGTCGTGCATGCTTCTAAATGCATGGTGTTAAGATTGGCCTAAGTATACAAGGACCAGGGTTTATGTTTAGGAGGCTATTTAGGAGGCTGCTGAGTCATAGCCTATTGATGTTGAGGAATGAATCACAGCCTTACTGTTTGTCCATTGAGGTGTGAGGTCTCTATGTGTGCAGAGATGAAACATGCTGCTTCACCTCCCCTCTCTCTTTTGACACTGCTGCTCTTCCTCTCCTCTGTCTACATGTATAAATAAAGAGAAGACAGATATAGACATGGACAGACTTTTCATCCTCTCTCTCTCTGTGTGTGTGTGTGTGTGTTTGCAGTGATATTACAACTCCCCACCTCTATTAGTCCCTCCAGAGGACAGCAGACAAACACCAGGCCTCTGCTCTGTAATCCAACCGTGAATATAAAGAGGCGGATGCTTTTAGTTAGTTCCAGGGCCGCAGAATTAAAACAAATTGAATTCCCATTCGCATCAGTTTTCCTGGACGGTCATTTGGCTGGGGCATCTAACATGGTTGCCGTTGAAGGTTTGACAACATTATCACAAAATCTGTTTTCGTTGTGCCTTAGAAGATAACCACAATACCCACAATACACCAGAAACAGTCCTCTCTATTCATTGTATTTTAAGGTTAGACGTAGCCTAATGTCAGAAACAGTTAGGCGCCGAGGTGAAGAGTTTACTGGGTGAATTGGGTATACTGGGAGTCTAAAATATCCCAGGGAGATACAGTGATACACAAGGATATACAGTCCTTTCCATCCATTTTGGCTCCATTCATCAGCGGTTACTTAGGCTGATACATTTTGCATCAAGGTGGATGCGTTCCTTCCTCCATCTCAAGAACAGGACAGCTTGTTAAACAAATTGAACAGATAAACTTATTATCCTCACACTTTCTCCAAAATGTAAAGCTTACAAATTTAATTTCTACTAACAAGGAGAATCCATCTTCATATACCACCTCCAACTGCCTGCTGATTGCGAGTAGCCTGACTATAGAAAATCACATAAAGTGGATGCACTCCAATGATTTTGATCAGATTTAGCCCCAGTGAGTGAGGCCAGCCCAATCACGTAAATCACGTAGTTTTCCTTTGCAGCCTTTTCCAAGCGATTGACTCTTGAAAAGTTTTATTTTATTTTAGTTTTATTTTACTATTACTCTTTTCCTTTTTTGGATTATTTGGTCCTTTTGTGTTCCATTAAGGAGGATTTCTGCTGCGAGTATAGCTTCAGCACATGGTAGGATACACAGCAATTAGTGTGTGTGTGTGTGTGTGTGTGTGTGTGTGTGTGTGTGTGTGTGTGTGTGTGTGTGTGTGTGTGTGTGTGTGTGTGTGTGTCATTACTCACACAAAGCCAATAACTAAAGTAACAACTAAAACTTTGAAGTTCAGCCATTACATTTTGCTAATATTGTAGGTCATCACATTGAGGTCACATTAACATGTACAGTCCCGTGGCATTGAACTCTGCGTGGTCTAGTTGAAGTGTATTCTCTCTCTCCACCCCCGCCACACTCACACTGTTGTGGTCTTGTCTGACCTCTACGCCATCCACACAAGTCAATAATAACCAGAGTTTAGTGATAAGCCTTTTCTGAGCCAGTGAAAGAGAAGCTTTGAATCATACACACATACACACACACACACACACACACACACACACACACACACACTGTGCTTTTGTGGCCGGGCAGCTCATTTAGAACAGCCTTTAGTCCCATTCGGGTGAGATTAGTTTTAGAGGCAGAGTAATGTAATTATTGCCACAGCATGTTAGTGGTTTTAGTCACATTCGAACATCCATGTCAGTAATATTTATGCTCTGCTCGTGCACTTGGCAGTAAAAAAAAAAAAAACTCCAGCCTCATTATATATGAATACTTGCCCTGTCAAATAATGTCAAGTACATGTAGTCAGTTCTGATTCAACACCGCTTATAACGGCAATCTTTTTTTTTTAACTATTATTTTGACAGTCCCTGGTGGGAAAGATATTATTCTGGGTTTTCATTAACATAGAAATGCTCAGGCGATGCTTTGCTTTTGTCCTCGGCCAATATATGTGGCCCAGTACTTCCCCTACACTGACCTCAACATCACGTAGACCTATAAATCAAGGATGACAGAAAATAAAACCGATCTGAGACAGATTACAGAGATCTTGGTTATATTAATCATTAAACTTGCAGATGTCCTGATGATGATGAGACATTTCTAATTTCTGCTAGAATTCACATTCAGTTACTTTAAAGGAGTCAGCAGGTTCATAAACTATATTGTAGTTGTCACAGGTTTAGGATGGTGAGAGTTTAATGGTGTCATTCAGAGGTAATCATGCTGGGTCAGAAACATCCTCTCTACTACCCATCAGGGTTTATTAAACTAAACTGGACTGTAGAAGAAAGTGCTGCTTTGTTCCTGTGGTATTACCAGGGTTTTACCTTCCATTCATTTAAGATCAATATGTTCTTCAAAGACACCAAGTAAAGTAAAGATAATTGTTTGATCCAGCTAAACCTAATGAACTGGGATGACATAAATCCCTCTGGCGTCCATGTTTTGCTACCAAATAGGATTTCTGCCTATTTACTGTCATCAGAAACCTTAAATGAAACCAAGGTCTCTGATGTTTTAAATGAAACTGTCTGCTTTCATTTGATACGATATGATGCTCCTCTGCGCGCAGGTTTAATTTTCAGCGTTTAGATGTAAATTGGGAAGCGGTGTCAGGCCGGCTGTCTGCGTCAAAGTGAACCAGAGAGAGGTCATTTAGAGGACCGTGGTGAAGCTGTATGGTTCCCTGTGGCCTCTCTCTGACTCTCTGTCTGTCCTTTAGCTAGATGGCTCCCCATGGTTTCAGACCATCATGCTCTGCCTCGGGCCTTCTCTGTCCTCTCCTTCCCTCTATCTCTCCTCTTCTGCTATCCCCCCTTCCTCTCATTTACCCCTCATTTTCCTCCTGTTCTCTCACCCCTCTCTTTTTCTCCCCTCCTTTCATGTCCTTGAAGAGGCAGTGACTACCTCTCTCTCTCTCTCTCTCACGCTCTCTCTCTCTCCATTTATCTCCTCTCTCTCTTCCTCTCCCCTACTCTTTTATTCCCTCCCTCTCATTCTCTCCCTCTTTCCTCCTCTCGTTCTCACTAGTCTCACCCTCCCTCGCTCTCCTTCCTGTCTCTTCTTGCCTCTCTCTCTCTCCCTCCCCTTCCTCCTCCCCGTAGTAATGTCCGTTGACAGCACAAGGTCGTAGTAAAGCGCTGTGAGCTCTGTGCTGCCGCTATAGGTCACGCCAAGTTTATCACAGAGACGGAGATGGAGGATGAGCACAGCCCTGGCACTGCATGACAGCTTTATTGCACGTACACACAACGCAAGCAACAAACATGAACACGCATAAAGTTGCAACCACAGTCGAATGTGTATGTAAACACACACGCATGCACACGCACCTGTGTATGTGGTCACTTCTATTAGGCTCTATGTATTGCTTTTGTGGCAGTATGGTCCTTTAGATAAGCCACTCCAGTCTGCAGTGTCCTGAATAGTCTGTAACATGGTGTGGTGTTTCTTTGTGTGTGTGTGTGTGTTTGTGTCTAGGATCTAAGCAGAGAGGAGGCCTTGCTGCAACAGCTGAGGGAGAAAGACGAACTGATTCTCCGACTCCAGACTGAATTGGTGAGATACGCATACAAACAAACCCACATACACTATTAGGTACTGGGAGAAGATATCAGGTCTGAGCTAGACGCAAAGACAGATTCAGCCTACCAAAATAGTGTCGTTATCAAATACATTTTTCTCCTGTAAGAGAGATTCAAAGAGATATTGAACCCCAGCGCCAGCAGGCTTGGGCTAGAAAATCACATTTCAAAAGTTACCTGCGTTCTTCTTGAGGTTAAAACATTGATTTCCCATTGGCGTGATACACTCTGGTGATCAATTGCAGAACCATTTTGATTCCTTAAAACTGTGAAACCCAGTAAAACACCCAGGACCAAATTTACATGAAAACACTAAATTAACTCGTATGTGAACCAAGTCCTGGTCTGACACTGTGGGATCTCTGGTTTAGCTCATCTACTACCTAGTACTTAATCTCTCTTTGTCTCCCCTACTCTCTCTCTTTCTCTCTCTCTCTAAAGTTTGGGATGAATAATTGAAAAGGCTTGAATGTATTTGAATGTCATGTTTTAATGCATATGAAGTAGCCTATTCATCAATATTGAATAGGCCACATTGTATCATTCAAATTGACTTCTAAACTTTTTAAACATAAAAAAAATCCAGTACTTTTAGACGTAGGGAAAAAAAACAACCTTTGTAAAATGTATATAGATCTTTATTTAAGAATATGCAAAACAACTGTGTCATCTTTCATCCGTCTTGTGATATTGTGCTACGTTAGACTGCACAGAGGACAGAGGGATAGGAACGACTGGCCAGAAAAGAGAGGGAATGAATGTGACAATGACTGAACCCACACCATCAATATCACATGGCATGGCACCAGGAAACTCACCCTTTCCATCTTTATTAATATAGGCTGCTTGTTCCCACTAGCCTAATGTAATAGCTGAGTTATTGGGCCTCCAGCCCAGCCAAGAGAGAGGCATAATTTCATCAAAATGGCCTCTTTGGAGTGGGAAGCAGCGTTGATCATTTCCATGTTGGGATACTTGGTACAGCCAAATTATACCTATGAAATATCTTGATTAAAATGTAAAATATATTGTGTTAATTGGCGATACATCTTTATTCCTGACGCCGGTTGATGATTTAACCTCTGGATCCTCTGTTCCTCACAGCAACGTTTTTCATCATTCGCCCTCTACACGTCTGTAATTTGTCACCTGTTCTGTCACAGCGATGTGATGCAGACGTGATGCCAGTCTTGAGCCAGGCCTGAGCACGTGCCAGCGTTATGCCAGCATTGTGAGAAATGCCAGTCCAACCCACTGACTTGAGTCACATTTGGCATCTGTTTTGTTTGATCAAATCCTGGCACTTCTCATTTTTCTCCGTCTCCATTGCTCTTTTTTTTGCTTGTCAATATGTTCTCTCCCTCTCCCTCTCTTTCAGTCTCCCTCTCTGTCTCTTTGTTTCTGCCTACCTCCCCTTCTTTTCTTTCACTGGCCTTACACCCTCTCCCTTTTTCTCACTGTCTCTCTCTCTCTCTCTCTCTCTTGCTACCATATGGTGACATAGTGTAGCCACCAAATGACTCAGTGTGTTTTCGCTGAACTCACACATCCATCAATCAGTCTTTAACACACGCATGCACACACACATGTTGATCGGCCTTCAGTGTGTGTGTTTATCAGTCTAAAAATTGGCACTTCTCTTCTCGGGATGTTCTGGCTCCTGCTAGATTTGATTTCCTTGCGTATATTCTGTGTGTGTGTGTGTGTGTGTGAGTTAGAGAGAGAGTCTGCACTTGCGTGTGTATATATGTTTGCTATGCCCTATATGTGTGTGTATGTGCTGTAACACCAGCATGTGGCCTTGCTGCAGCCACAGCCTGACCTTAATTTCATCCACACCGTATGCCTTGGGAACATAGGTAATGACATTGATGAAGTGCATTTTTTTGTGTGTGAGCGTGTGTGAGCGTGTCTGTGTTTGTGTGTCTAAAGAAAAACCTAGTTAAAGTCCAGCATTTTGAAGGAAAGGGCAGCTCATAGCCAACGTTCGCCTCTCCCTGCCTCCGTCTGTAAATCTGCCAGTGAAAACCTATTAATTATCTCCTAGAAGGACCTGCTAGCTGGCCGACCATCACGAGCTGTCACTTTTTATGAGTTTCCCCTCCTGTCTGCTGGTGCACTTTGTTGAAGGACCGTGCTCCAACTGCAACATTTAGCTGCGGAAAGCCTTCGCCTTGCCTTTCACCTAGGCATGACTAATCAAAACAGATGAATTCAAGCTGTTACTGTTGTATGCATACAAGGTTAGGGTTATATCATAACATTTTCTTATTTCATCTTTCTAATTTCTCCCTAAACCAAAACCTTTCTCCCACCTTGTCCCAATTTGGTTCATTTTTATCAAGGTTAATGAATTTGACAACATTTCATAACCACTCCAAATTTCAACTCATGCCCCCCTGCCCCCCCCCCCCCCTATGAGTACTGTAGTGCAAGAATGCAACATAAGATGCTCTTGGAAAAATTGGTCTTGCGGTTCAGAGGTCTTTCAACCGCTTCAATAATCAACTAGAGGTGAGGCAGAAGAGTTTGGCAGGTTCCTGGTCAAGGTAAAAGTTCTGTATTTCGAAGGAAAGGGCTAATGTTCATTTCTCTCTGCCTCCGTCTGTAAATCTGCCAGTGAAAACCTATTAATTATCTCATAGAAGGACCTGCTAGCTGGCCAGCACTAGCTGTCATTTTTTATGAGTTCTTCTTCTCCGATGTGGAGGGTCCCTGTTCCAATATTTGCTGGGGAAAAGTCCCCCTGCGTTCCAGAGCTGCTTTATAACCTCCTGGTTTTCCAGGACAGGTGGCAGTAGGGGAGGAGAGGATTTGGGTTTGTTTTTAGTTGTTTTTTAGATGCTTGTTATTTTCTTTTGATAGAAACATAGAAACAGAAGAAAACCAGACTGAGCATCGCTAGCGGAGGCAAGGCAAGTCTCCTGTGAGACCATTTAGTTATTCTGAGGTTTGTGTTTTTGATCTTCTGATGGCGTTGTGTTTGTTTGGTGTGCAGGAGAACACCAAAGCTGCTCTGAAGACAAAAGACTGCCAAATGACTGACCGCACAACACAGACTGAACTCATCGGCCCAGAGGTGAGACACAGACAGACAACACACCCCCCCACCTCTCTCTCTCTCTCTCTCTCTCTCTCTCACACACACACACACACACACACACACACACAGACCCACACACACACATACACACACACAGTATCTATTCACATTGAAGTATGACTCTAATCCATCTTACTCTGTCTAAAGATATCATATAGCACTGACGTTCATGTTGTAGTCCACTATCGGCCCCTCCCCTATTTCCTCCAAATCCCAGAGTGCTCAGAGAGCGTGCTGTGCTGCTTCCTACCTGCCTGCCTAACGCCCTCAGCTGACATGGCCTCTTTGGCTTCGCTACGGGCTGACAGTTTGGGAGCGCAGCGGACTTAATGGATGACTGTCTAAAAATGGCTGCCTGTAATAGAAACAGGAGCAGAGTTTGGGCTCTGTTTCTTTCTTTCTTTCTTTTCAGCTACTGTTTCATATCCACTGCTGCCCAGAAAGTTATTTTATTCCTTTCATTCCACTGTGCATAAAGATGACAAGAAGTATTGTTCAAGGGCTAAAGCTGTGTCATTGTGTGAGCGTGTGGGTACATAAAGCACAAGCAGGCACACCAACAGGCACATGCACATGACTATATTAGACTTTGAGGGATGCACCAACAACTGTTTTTCACTCCTGAAACTCATTCAGGGTACCAACATGTAACTATCAACTGAAACAGAGTACCAGTCCGATTGGATTCATTAACTTTACTGAGAGAGAGAGAGAGAGAGAGAGAGAGAGAGAGAGAGAGAGAGAGAGAGATGGGAACAGCTTATCATTGTTCCCATCACCATCTTCATCATTCTACTTTTATCAGTGTTTTTTATCCTGTGGTCCCAAGTCTCTCTCATTCTCCCTCTCTCTCTCTCTCTCTCTCTCACACACACACACACACACACACACACACACACACACACACACAAGCACACTGCCTTAGATATCTCTCTGCTGTGCTCTGTTTGCCATCTCTGGCTAATGCACTCTGTCCTAATGTAGATTGAAATGGCCTCACATAATTGCATGTTTGTTGATTCGGAGGGCTAATGCAAGCGGAGCTATGGGTTTGTGTGTGCCTCGTGTGCAAATGTGTATATGCACCCCTGCGTTTGTCATTGCCTGTGTCTGCATACACATGCAGTGCGTGCGTGCGCAGCCATTAGTCCTGGCCTCGGATGGTGCCATCACTAAAAGTGCTGTTCAAAGTGTCAGAGCAAGTTCAGTCAAATAGGCTGCATTTATGAGTCGGACAGTATAATTCACTCATTATGGTGGTAGTGTGTTTGTGTGCGTGTGCCACCGTGCTGCAGATGGCACAAGTCACACATTAATAAAGCTGATGCTATTAGCACACCAGGCATCTAGTTGAGTGTTACTTTGCTGCCTTAGTTAATCAACTTTGTTTGTTCAGACATTTTCCTCCTATTTTGTGGTGTGTGTGTGTGTGTGTGTGTCTATGTGTGTTTGTGCATGTGTGTGGTGCTGGTGGTGTGGAGTGAGGGGTTGCTTGAAGCCAGCATTACCAATTATTTTTCCTTTAATATTTTCTCTGACATCATGATTTTCATTTAATTGAATTTGGGCTCAGATCACCTCCCTTTCTACTTTGCCTCACGAGGAAAGGGGTGAGGAAGATCTTCACTCCTTAGTTGGTTTTTCATTCAGTTCTCTTTAATATTGTCTGATATTTTGATTAATTTCAAATAATTTAATTTGGTTTCTGAAAGCCAATCACCATGCTTACTACTTTGCCCCGAAGATGCCCTGTCTCTAGTGAGGAGGGATTTGATCTTTAAAAAGTCACCCAGTGATATTGGCTCTCTAAGCCGGAGTGGTATGATTAATTGGCTGGTAAATCATTTGAATTGAAGCAGTGGCAGTAAGTGTCTCGTCTACTCAGGTGGAGCAACACAGGCAAGAGTGATATCCGCAAATCAGACCTCTGATTGCTTCACTCAAACAGGGTGGACGTTCCACTCGAAACAACATCTATTGACCCTCCTCAGTACCGTCTCAGAGTTATTAGCTATATAAAAGTAGCTTCCTAAACGGTTTCACTTCAAAGGGTCTGGTCAGGACCAGGGTAACCTCGTCCTCCCTATACAGTACCTTCAACATTAGGAAGTCTGGCCAGTGTTCTCACCGTATGGCATTGCCATCTATTATAAGACCAGTACCTCGCTATCTAGTCCTCCATATGTTCAAGCCCCTTGAGTAGATGGGCTGTTAATTAGAGGAGCAGCTGGCTGCCCGCTAGCAGGCTAGGCTAGCAGCACAGGTGACTTAACTCAGCAGTAGCTTACAGCATGAGCGGCCTGATTTTAGCTCCCCCATGTGTGCATGTGCATCAGTGTGTGTGTGTGTGTGAGGGAGAGAGAGAGAGATGTTGCGACGTGGAGCAGGCCTATATAGGTTAGCTACCCCAGTGCATTGAGGACAGTCAGCTAGCAACAGAAAGTGTGTCTACAAGTGGGGCAGCTATTTCTACTTCTTCTGCCACTTCACGAGGTCGACTCTCTCCCTTCTTCTCACGCTCTCTTTTTCTTTTCTGGAATGTCCTGGAACTCACTTCCTCCTGCTTTTCTACTTTGACTCCTCAAAGTGCAAAAGTTAGCCCTCCTCTCTCCTCCTCTCCTTTCCTCTCGTCTCGTCTCACCCCAGGTTCCAGGAACCCGCTTGGGGCTCTCCTGCCCTGGTTTCCCCACCATTGGACACTCTGTTCTGGGCACTGCGCCTGGCCCCCTTACCCCCTACCTCACCCCTTCGCAGGGAACTATGACTTTGGAGCTAACTCTCCTCAAAGTTGCTTTTTAAAAAAAAATAAAACAGCTGTTTTGTGCCTTATAGGGAAGGGCAAGGGTAAGAGAGGTTATCTGGATTGCTCAATGTTGCTCACTCTTAACTAATCATGCTCTGCTCTCAGATGGCTGCTCGCACTGATGTCACGTACAGGTTAAAGTAGGTGCAGATGAAGTTTAAATGTTGAACCAGCCATCATTAGATAAAGGAATGTGACAGTTATCTAAAAGCGAGCCAAACCGGGTTTTCTTACAATTATTCTTGGGTATGCAGGCAAATTGCAGCAGTAAGTCAGCAAGAATACAGTTAAATGTGGGACTTCTAGAGTGGTTACACCTGTAGCAAACCATCACAAATATAGCAGGACATTGATATTAGTCAGTATTATTTATTTTTGTGAGTCTGCTTTTATATCTACAGATATTATTAAATCCAATTAGTGACTTTGATGTGAACTACATCTAAAATGTAAAAATGTTCAAATGTAAATAAATCAGCAGACACATTATTTTGACATCACTGGTTTTCTTTAAAATGTAAATTTGAGTTAGTGCTGTGCTTTTACACCAAGTTTGTATTGGCAGACAGTTGGGTAACCAGTAATTTTGCTACTTTAATATCGATACCGGATCTAAGAAAATCCCTGTCTCGGTTGGACACTAATGCTTTATATCCACAGAGAAGGGCTAGGCCTGAGTTTAAGAAACTACGCGTGATTGTCCAGAGCCTCGTCAAGAGCATTGCTAGGGAAAGGAAAGGGAAAAGCCCGTATATCCAGCTGGCGCCAGCGGGGAGCAGCATATTCAGAGAACCAGGTACAAATTGAATTGTGAGAAGACCCTCACTTTTCCATTCTGTACTTAAAGGTTTCCTCTCTCTTTCTTTGAGTGTGCAAATGTAGAGATGCGCGATGGGATGAAAGGGAGATGGAGAGACAGAGGAAAAAGAAGGGTGTTTAGCGAGAGAAGGAGAGGAGCTATTTCATGTCCTGCGGAGACGCTTAAGAGCTAGAGGTATGGTGGCTGTTTGAAAGTTTTTTTTTTTTTAGAGGGGATTGAATCGATTGAGATTGCTTTCTTTCAGCAAGCCAATTTCATGGGTATTCTTAAAAGGAACGTTTTATGGGGGGAATCAAAAGCTCTTGATGTTTAGCTCACTGTTGTTCTCTTTCTCTCTCTCTCTGTCGCTCTTTTCTATTCTCTTTTGATTTGTGCAACTTCTCACTTTTTATTCCTGTCTTTCTTCTCTCTTTCTCTGCCCCCCCCCCCCCCCCTTTCTTACAGTAGTAGCTTCTGAAAAGGATGAGAGCAGCAGAGAAATAGCAATTGAATTAATCTGTTTGTGGGCTATTGCATTTGAATGGGGAAACCCTTAAGTCATGCAGATTCCTCTGTCTCTGTCTCTCTGTTTCTCCCCATCTCATATATATGACAACATATATAACATATATAATGTTTAAATGATTAACTACTTTCTTTAGGTAAGAATCCTCTCACCAATTATCAACTCACACCCAGACAGAGATGATGATGATGGTGGATGATGGTGTGTGTGTGTGTGTGTATGTGTGTGTACGTGCGTGCGTGCGTGCGTGCGTCCGTGCGTGCGTGCGTGCGTGCGTGCGTGCGTGCGTGAGAGTCAAACTGACGGACTAGAAGACTCCAATGGTACAAACATAGCAGAGGTTTTGTTTGCCCTCTACTGTGATTCACTTCAACTGACTCTGTGTGTGTGTGTGTGATTGCATTTTTGTACGCGTTTGTATTTGTGTCTGTTTTTCTGCTTGTGTGTGTTTGTGTGTACGCCAGAAACATGATAAGTCATCCTTACAAACACTTTGATATGAACAGATATTGAAGTTGAGAAAGTATTTACTTGATTTGCTTGTAGATGTTGGAGGTTGGAGCATCAGATCGACTTCAGTTGGAAGCTGTTGTGATTTTTATGAGATTCCTGTATGACACAAATGAAATATATCCACCTGTTTACATCTTTTATTTATGAAAACATGATTGGCAAAAATGTAGCCGAGATGGATTTGTAGTATAGTTGCTTTTCTGCCTTTGAAGTGAGTGAAGTAAGTACATGTGGTTACTTATCGGGTTCAGCTAGCTGGTTAGCTTTCATTTATGCCGGTTAGCATTACAAAGTTATCTTATGATTTCAAAGACTGGTTGTAGCTGAGACAGCTAAATGTGTTAGACACAGTAGTGTACATAACACCACTGACAGCTAACACCAAGACAGGACAACAGAAATACTAAAGAGATGTTAGGTTTGCCTCTCTGTGACCTTATAAAAACCATGTGACTAGGATGGAAATCCTAGTGGAGATAAATAACAATACAAGTGTGTCCTTGTATTTCATGTATCTAAGTTTAAATGGGAACTTAAAATTAAAATACAGTTTAAGGTCAAAAGTTTTAGGCTATAGACAAACCCTGCTTCTATCCCTTTGGTCCTCCCTGCTTGTGCCACATCATAACTCGCACTCAGCATTTCTGAACATGCTCTTCAGTGTTTCCGAACAAGATGACTCTTTTGGACTCTGACAGGAAACAATGTCAAACATGAGGCTGACATCTTCATGACGCACAGTCCCCTCTAAATTTCCTTTGTAGGTCAGTCTTTTCATAGTCACTGGGCCATGATTTGGGTCAGTTACAAACTGAAATCTCTTCACTAAGTTTGAAATTTCTGTTTAGTTTCCATGAAGAAAGAAAGGTGGGCAGAGTTTGCACTTCTACAGCAACTCAATCAATTCCAGAGTATCAGCAAGACCAGGCCTTCCTACAGAGAGAATCCATTATGAAGGATTATTAGTCTTACAACTGATTGTCGCATCAACATGGTCTAGATAAGTTGATCTTAAAACCATACCACTTTAAACCATAACATGTATAGTTTTCAGTGTTGAGAGCAGTCCTCATACAAGGCCAGTGATATAGTGGTAAATAAGAAGGTCATCATCCATGGACAATCATCCATGTGATGCTTTTTCTTTAAAATACCATATCTTCATGTAATTTATCTCCATTTGATACTTATATCAAAGTACACACACACACACACACACACACACACACACACACACACACACACACACACACACACACACCACCCCATACTCCCATTAATTTATCACAATTTGACATAGGCTACAGTTATGTCAAGGTTAGGATACTTAAAAGGAGGCCTGTATTAATCTAAAGTCTATACGTTTTTGCTTACTCGCAAAATATCCCAATAAAATGAACATTTATTGCAATGAAAATATGCCTAATAATGATAAACGTGAAAGTAGAAAGAATAATGGAACCATTATAGGCTATCGGTCACCTATAGTGATTTAGGTTACAAAAGACGATAGCTCTTTTCAGGCTGTCTAAAGGACATTCTGTTAAATTGTATGTGAAACTGAGCATTTTCACCATTTGCTTGCATTTATTTTGTAATTTAAGTGCCACATAAATAAAATTTAAAGGAATGAAACAGACACCAATGAGAAAGTTTAACATTTTATTGAAACTGTAAACTAAAAGGGGCAAAGAACCAGTCTGAAGGGCATTTATACTGCAGTATCTCCACTATACAGTTGCTATTGTTTCACATGTACATACCAAGTGTGATAATCCAGAAATATTAATACTTATTGAGTGCTTTTTTATCGTCCATAGAAACATTTTTTTCTTAGTTGCTTGAAACTATCTTGTTAAATAAAGAAACTACTTTGGTAGAGTCCTATTTGAGAGTTGTTTAATGTTATGCTGCATCTTATTTTATACCTGTAATTTTTAGATTGGATTACATTTAAGGGATCCAATCATCAATTAAGGGAAGTGCCCTTTTAAAGAACATTTTAGTGCATTTCTGCATTAAAAAGGTCACAGTGAAGAGAGACAAAGTTGGGAGAGAGAGATGACAGGTTTGAGACTGCATTCAAACCGAGGATATCACAGTTACATGGTGAGCACCGTCGCCCACTGAGCCAACAGGATGTTTCCCAGCTGTTGGAGACTTATCCCCTCCTCATCTCAGAGTCTGTGTACACCGCTGATCTGCAATATCCTGCCAAATCTTCTGGTTTTGCCTTTTTTCATCCTAATATTTGTATTCATCATACAGTTTGATGAGCATCTGCTGCTCCACGGCCATGAACGTTGCAGCTCTCTATTTTAAGTCTCTGTCTTTTCCATTGCGAACCGATTGTCTATTTGTATTCCTCGCTTGACATCTTGGGTCTGTGTTTTAAAGTTGTGAACGCGCAGTTCAAACCAGGCTTGAAATAGTCTGATTACGTTAGCTGGAAGCTGGTTTTGTGGAACCGCTTAATCCCGGATTGATTTGCTTGGTTAACTCAGGCTTTTCATATTACGCCCCACTTTTTTTTAACCTCCTTTCTGGAATGGCCCCAGTGTAAGTGGCGGTAATGTCACTCGCTAACGTTTGCTCTCTTACTGGCTGTCTTAAAATGATTGCCCTAACACTTGAACCGAGTGAAGCAACACAACCACTATAGATGTTTGGTCTGTATTCTGCGGATGTTTCTGTCTGGAGTTATTGATCCAAAGTTTCAAAGGAAAAGGGGCTTTGGCAGATCTACCCTCTAGACATCCAACCAGCATTGCTCAGTATGTTAGTGGTGACACATCATGTCAGCATAGCCACAGACCCCTGTCTAAAGAGCACACTTGCCTGTTGGGTCTTTATATAGCGAGCGGAGGCTGGGGAAGCCTGCACCAATGTGCCTGATGACATAGATCATATGAACCTGCGTCACCAGTGCTTTCCATGTCTGTGCTTTATTCTGGGAGAGAAGGGGAGGGAGGGAGGTTGTCCATTGCTGATAGTGACTATGTAGGTCTCCAACTCTTATTCCTGTAAACTAGATCATTTTGTACAGCCATAGTCCTTACTGAGTAATGGTGCTGCTGGGGAAAGAAAGGAGAGAGAGAGAAAGCAAGAAAGAGAGAGAGAGAGCAAGAGAGAGAGAGAGAGAGATGCGGTTTTCTGGCCTACTTAGAGTTTCTACACATTCCTCTTCTTTTGATGTCCGTCTGTCTTTGTCCTTCCATCGCTCTGCCCTTTCTTTTCAGTCTTTTATGATTTCCTTAACCCCTTTTCGCTCCTTTTTTCGTCCATTTCGTGAACCTTCAATAAAAAAATTGCTTGCTTTTGTCTTTTTTCCACATATTCATCCATTTTTCTTCCTTCTAGCCCTTCTCTCTCTCTCTCTCTCTCTCTCTCTTCATGTTGCTTCCCCTCCCTCTATCCCCTCTTTCCCTCACCAACACTTTCCTTCTGCTCTCCATCTTCATCTCCCCCTTTCCTCCATCATCTTTCCTGCTTTTCCATGTTCATGTCATTTCCTAACTCCTCGTGCCCCTTTTTTTTTTCCATTTCCCTTCGTTTCTTTTCTTCCCTTCATCACCTGTTTTTCTCTCATCGATTCTTTTATATCCTTGCATTCTCCCCACACTTCCTCACGGTCAGCCTTTCACCTGCATACCACTCTGTTCACATTCAGTCTCCCTCCCTCATCTCCTTTATTGCTGTCATCTCTCACTACTGATCGTCTGTTACTCTACTCCTCTCTAACTGTTGTTAACTCTCTCTCTCCTCTCGTCGGACAATCCTTTCCTCTCCTCTAAACCCATGTATATTTTCTTCCTTACTCTCCTATCCTCACATCTCTTTTCCTCTCACCTCGTCTTTCTTTTCCTTTTTCCTTTTATGTTCTCGCCACGGGCTGCTGACTGAGTGAGTTGAGCCGTGTGTCCAGGTCACAGCTCCTGACCATTACCTTTACTCAGTACTGTGTGTGTGGGTGTATATGCATGTGTATGCATGACTGTCTTTCCCCCCCCAATTTACACTTATACTCCTGTGAGTTGTGTGTGCTAGCATGCACTCATGCATACGTGCATGTGTGTATGTCACGACCATAATTCTCATTGCAGGTCATAGCGATCATACCATACTAGAGGCAGAGAAAGGGGGTGGAGTAGTTACGCTATTAAGCCTGATATAAGGCCTGTGTGTGTGTGTGTGTGTGTGTGTGTGTGTGTGTGTATCTGAGAGAGAGGGTGAGTGAAAGAAAGAGAGATGGATAGATATATAGAGAGGGAGAGAGAGAGAGAGAGAGAGAGATGCTATTAAGGTCGTGTTCACGGGAATAGGGTATTTTATTGTACTTTTACTGTGACCATCAACCTTTACTATTGGAGAGCTCCTTCCATCTGCCTGCGAGGAACTGTGTGTGTGCGTGTGCGTGTGTGTGTGTGCTTGTGTGTGAAAGACAGAGAGGGGGAGAGAGACAGAGAGAGAGAGAGAGCTTGTTAAAGACCAAAGAAAATGGGAAAATGGCTTTGGAAGGTGGTTGTGAGATGGTAATTTACCTCATGTTGGTAATGCATGGTAATGTTCGTAATTGGATATTGCAGGATCAGAGTAGTTAGGGGACGTTGGGCAAGAGTGAATAGTGTTTTTGTTAGTTATCCATTGTGATATGGTTGACTGGGTAGCTCTCCAGTTATTTGAATAGTTAAAAAACTTAAAGACCTGGTGCTAACTGCAGCTACTTTTCTCAGGGTGCTGAAGGCTGATGCTCGAGTCGTTTTCTAGGGTATCAGGAGTGGGACGTAGCATATATGCTATAGCATTATTTTAGTTGGAGTTGTTTGATGTTTTTATGTTCATTTTGAAAAGTGCTCACTGCAATAAAGGTTCAACATTAGGGCTGGGTATCGTAGGATTTTACTGATTCTGATGCCATCTTCACTTATCCTCAGTGATTCGATTCTTTATTGATTCCTATTAGATAATCATACAGCTTTAATGGAGTGCCCTAACATCAAAGTAAGTCATTGTCCCAAAAGCCCCAATAGTCTGTGTCAGTGTCAACACCATCCAGCTGAGCAACATCCTCTTGGCATCGATAAGAGGAATCAATAGTACAAGAGCTTAGCGATTCCAACGACTTTGGAAATGGGACGTAAATTGGAACTGCTTCTCGATACCCAGCCCTGTACAACACGTCACTTTAAAGCTTCACAAACTGCATTGTGAACTAAAATGTAAAAATGCGCCCTTGTTCATTTTTGTGAGTAATAATTATTTTCTGATGAACAGCAGCAGAAATGTACTCACTGGCAGTAATGTCATCCTATGCACCACTATGTCTATTGTTTGCAGTACTGTAGGCAGACAGCCTATCAACTGAAGTTTCATCAATACTGTTCATTACTGTTGATTCTATGATAGAGAGGCAACATTTTAAATTAAGATGAGCAGTGTAATACTAATATTGAGACAATACTAAAACCTAAGACTAAATTAATAATAAGCAACACCATCATGATAATGTCAATAATAATAAGAACAGAATAAATATATATGGCATTTTTAAGGCCTGCTTAGCAGAATGATAACAGAAGAGTATTCAATGGTACTATTATCATAACAATACGAAAACAAGTAATAAGATTAATAGTAATACCATAGGCTTGAATCCAGATAGATAAGTACAAAGTAATACCATAGGCTTGTTAAAATTCAGAAACCATATTGGACTCCACAAATAGCATAATGAAATAACAGATTATCATTTCAACTTTTTAAATTTTTTAACTTTTAACTGTTTCAAAGTTTAGGAATTTAGAAGGAATGGAGGATTGCCAGCTGTGACAACATTAACCTGCTTAACACAACTGACTATGTAATGGAAAAATATAATGGAAATACTGATACTGCTGGACGCTTGTTTTCACATTTGCCTAAAAATTGTGTCCATGTATTATGACTTCTAAGCACGTTATATTTATATATATATTTAACCCAGATAATCCAAAAGTCATATTTCTAACCGCTATACAAACAGAAACAGATTTATTTTCTTATTTATAAAAATGTAAATAAAAGAAAAGCCAGAATACCACCGATGAATACAGATTCTGTGGCCAGGCAGTGTCAGAGGTTGATCGATGAATGCTGTGAAATGTACCAAAGTCAAGTATCACTTTCTCCTCTGATCTAACAACAATCCCTCTTTGTCTCCGCCCCCTCTTTTTCCTTACTGATTGCTCCGTACGCCAACGTGTGTTCTGTTTCCAGGGCAGCAAGGCGCACGGGAGCGCCGCTGTGTCGTCAAGGAGACAACTGAGTGAGTGTCTCTGTTCTGATGTCACCTGACTGGATGTGACTTTGTCTTGTAGTGCTGGTCTGCCTTTAAACATCCCCTACTAGACAGGAGAGCAGGGGGTCTTTATATTGAGGCTTGATTAAACTACATGGCTCTCCTATCTGCAATTGTTTTACTTCACAAATCAGCTAAGATGAAACTTAATCCATTTCTTATTCTTTAATCTGAATTTCTTTTTTAGTTTTTGAGTTATTCAGTTTAGTTTTGACTTAATCTAGGTTAGCTTAATTTGTGCCAATGAAACAGAAAATGTTGCTGATGTAAACACAAAGAGCATCAATAACTAATTCATGAAGATATAAATTGAATTATACCATGGCATGGTATAATCTGATTGACTTGATCTTGATCTTGATCTTGATCAGTCAAATCTGATTGACTTGAACTCAAAATGAATCCGACTGGTTATGTGAAGTAAAATGATGGAGGATGGGTAAGGTGTGCCAAGCAACAGCCTGATCTCATATCCAATTTATAGTTTTAGTTACGAAAAGCAATGCACCCTAATGTTGTATTTTACACATCGAATGAAATGGGACGCGGGGCTCACATGGCGAAACAGGCAGTAGTTTGACATTGAAATAGAGCAGCAGAAACTAAGAGCGTGGAGGCCGGGGAGGTTGACGGGTGTACGCTTTTGCCCTCAACTCTGACAACCCTGATTCACTTCCCAATTTAGCAAAGAGTGAAGTTTTCATTTTCAGCGAAGGTTCTTCTTATTTAACCATGACCCCTTCCCTAACCTTAACGAAATTGTTAAGGGTGCATAACTTTTTCGTAAGATATCATGAAAAAACGTATGAGAACACAGCTGCAGTTAAAGTAGAAATCAAGTCCTGGTATGGAGAGCCTCTGATGTAGAGAATGTTACTTGCACTGCCTTGTCCTGTAACGTAGATGAGAATGCTGCCTACCTAGCTTGCTATTCCCAACCAAGGGGTGACCCAAAAGCACCTTACCACCAACATCACCTCTGTTCTGGTTTCAGTCAATGGAGCAGAATATCTTCATTATATTGTAGGTCGATGGAATAAAGTTTATCTTTCCTGCATTTTCCTGTCCTGTCAATGGTACATATAATTTATGTTCTCTTGTAATTCAGTGGTGCAGATCAATGATAATCTTAAGGGTCCCATATAATAGCAATTCCTATTTTCCTCTATTTATATACATAATATCAAAGATGTTTATGAAGACATTGTTGAAATGTATTTTTGTTTGTTTGGTAAATTTAAAGATCAAAACATTTTTAAAGGCAGTCTCAAACCAACTGTTGATCGGCTCCCTCACTGAAGGATTCCTGAAATCTTTCCAATCAGGCCAATTTGCAGCATTCGAACTGAAAAGCCTCAGCAGGTTTACCTCAATTGAATAAGGAGAGCTGATGTTGTCAGCCAATCAGGATCCAGTGTTGTGATTGTTCTACCCGTGAGTCTTTAAATTCATTCAATTGAACTAATTCAATTCATTTTTTAACTGAACTACATTTATTTGCCAAACATCATAAGGAATATTATTCTCATCCTGAGGCAAAGTATATTTGCAAACAAAATCATGAAAGCTGAATATTATGGGACCTTTAAAATGATCTTACAGATGATGGAAACCCTGAGACAAATTACATAGTTTCAAGTATTGAAAAATGTCAGATACATTTCGCCCTGCACACAGTGCTCTGAGCTCAGAGGCGATTCAAATGCCTCACAAGTCAAATCAACTGTACCGCCAAGAACGCTTGATTTGACTATATTTCAAGGTGTGTGTTTTGCCTTGGTATGCTACTGCTGAGTCAAGAATGTTACTTTCACCGCCCTGTCCTGTAATGTAAAAGTGAATGCTACCTGGCTTCCTACCAATCCAACAACAAAGTAATCAGGCCGAGCTAAATGACATGGTCACCATGGTTTCAAAGGTGCACTATATTTTTGACTCCTTTTCTTAAAATGTTTTCACTTTTCGAGATTCAAGTTGACTAAAACTACATATATGAAATTCAATATTACAAATATTACATTTCATTATTATTCTTTTATTTTATTAATTATTTCAGACACACATCTAAACTATCTCAGATTTATATTTTCCTGAGCTTCATGAGCCTGTCCATATTTCACAATTTAATCAAAAGTGAAAATGCCTCAAAGGGAAGCTAAACAAAGTGTGCTTTATTCTCATTTAGATTCCCTGCCTACCTTCCTACCTACCTGCACTGCGTTGGACTGTAGTGAAGCATGATTTAGGATTCAGAGCACCAGCGTGTGAATGCAGTGTCCCGCCCTTCCTCTTCCTGTTCATGTGTGAACTTTTACCCTGCCTGTCATTGCACTATGAACTTTAACCCCACCTGTCACAGCACTGTGGAACCTTTTATTGACCCCTCTGACCTGTGACCTTATCCAGACGCACGCACACACACACACACACACACACACACACACACACACACACACACACACACACACACACACAGACACCAGCATAGATTGTCTTAACCTTCACACACAACACCACCGCAGGTGTCCAGGGGTAACCTTCCTGTTTGTGTGTGTATATGTTTGCATTTTTTTATGTAATTATCCAGATTTGGCCACAGTTAATCCCTGTGTGTGTGTGTGTGCGTGTGCATGTGCGTGTGTGTGTGTGTGTGTGTGCGTGTGTGTGTGTGTGTGCGTGTGTGTGCAGCTACAGGGAGATGAGAGATTCCTCTACCCAGGTGAAGGATGCTTGGGGGGAGTGTGTTTTGTGTATGTGTGTGGGTACACTCACCGCCCTGTGCTGCCAGTCTGCAGGTGGTTCTCTTCAGACCAGGCTGAAGCCAAATGATACGAACCCTAACGCATACTGCACCGCCGTACGAGACGTATTCATGCATGCGCGTGTGTGACCAGCTTCAAGTCTTGGCTCGCCGCCAGAACGCTTATCTAACTCTGATCCACAGCGCTGCTCACTGTGACTCCTAATTATAGACAGCACTCAAACAGACACTCATACACACAATCTCTACATGCTCTCCTGTGTCCCATTCACACTAATGAGGCAGTCTCCCCCGGAGGTACCCACAGTCCTCTCTGCTCCTTGATAGCGGCCACCAGGACCACCTCTGTCAGAGCCCCTCCTCCCAGTCCCCTGTGTGTGAGAGAGAGAGAGAGAGGGGGAGAGAGAGAGAGAGAGAGATTAAATAGATAGATATAGGGATGTAAAGGAGAAGAAACTGAAGTGTAAGGGCTAGAGGAATGTAGAGAGAAGTGGAGTGAAGGATAGAGGGGATGTGAGAAAGCTGCCGTGGGGAGTGTGGAGGAGATGAGAGAGACGAACTGCCAAGAAGAGACGAAGCCAAGAGATAGAGATCAGGATGAGGGGATGGACAGCAGGGGACTTGGAATGGCTTGTGAGAAGAACGGAGAAGGAGGAGAGGAGCGGGAGAATATTTGTTCTGTTTACTTATTGAGATCCAAGACACATGATCACAATCTCCCTGCCACACACACACACACACACGCAGTCCCAAAGGCGTTGTCTCTCTCTCCCTCCCTCTTGCTGTTTCCTTTCTCCCCCCCCCCCATCTCTGTTTCTTCCCCCCCCTCTTCTCTCTGTCACATCACAACATGGTGTGAGTGTGGCATTCAGTCAAATGCTGAAATCCTTCATTATAATGAATGATTTAATGCTTAAAGCCCAAACCTGCTTTTTAGGGGGACGGGTATTAGTTGAGGATACTGAAAGATTTGCGACGGGGAGAACTCGTTGATGTAAAAAAAAACCTCTTTGCGGCTGTTCAGATCCTTCTTTAACATTTCCATCGTTGTTGTCCAAGCATTAAACCTATTCAGAGCTTCCAAATACACAAAAAACGTTCCTCAAACGGGGGGTAAATTGAGCCGTGCAAGCAAGAGAACGAACACGCGCGAGGAACAGCAACACAATGCGCCCAGCTCGTCTCGCATTTGGCCGTTGAAAGCTTGATGGAACATTCCCAGCCGGTCCGTCATTTTGGCGTCTTGTGCGATGTGCATTAAAAATGGACCGCTCGTCCAGTGTCCTCTAAATAACTTCATCAAGGTAGCACCGCTCCTACTACCGCCGCCCACCTTTCTCCCCTCTGTAATGCTGACAGCACAGAACAAAGCAAACAGGACAGAACAGGACAGGACGGGACAGAAGGGCCCACGGTGCCCACTGCTGCGTGCCTTCCATCCCCGCTAACCCCACCTAGCCCCAGGGGCACCGCAGGGGAAAGAGGGGGCTGTCAGCAGAAGGTGTGTGTGTGTGTGTGTGTGTAAGAAAAAGAGAGAGAGAGCGAGGAGATTGAGTATCTTAATGTTTGTGTGTGTGTGTGTGTGTGTGTGTGTGTGTGTGTGTGTGTGTGATCTGTGCCCCCATGTATGGCTCTCTCTCCCCCGCGGGCAGGGCAGAACGGCGTAGGGAGGCGGGCACCTAACTGGGCGCAGATGGCACCGACAGACAGACAGGCACGGTGGCGATATAAACACCTTAATAAATAATTATCTCAACAATGACACCGGGTACACGGGAGTATATGGAGGAGGAGGAGGACGGGACAGGACAGGAGGACAGAAGGAGAAGAAAGGAGAAAGAGAGCAAGGGGGGGGGATTAGAGGGGGACACGAGGAAGATGGGGAGAAAGAGTGACGTAAAGGACAGAGGGATAGGAAGGAGATAGGGGATGAGGGAGGAAGCGAAGATGAGGAGAAGTGACCGACAGAGGAAAGGAAGGAAGGGATAAAAAAAAAAAATTGTATAGTATACGAGAGATGAAAGGATGAACAGGTTAATAAATAAAGGAGAAGAAAAATCAGAGTGGAAAGTGAGAGGACAGAGGGAACGGGTAGAAGGAAGGAAGGTGCATAGTGGAAGGAGGAAACCGAAGAGAAGGAAATACAAGGTAGAGAGAGGAGGAACAAATCAGAGAAAACAAGGACATGTATGAGAGGGAGGGAGGGAGGGAGGGAGGGAGGGAGAAGAGGGGAAAGATGAAGGAGATGAAGATTGAGGTAAAGATGTCAGGAGAGGAGGAGAGGTAGAGGGCAGAAGGAGGCCGCACTCTCATGTGTTGAATGACAGTCATGAAGGCCTTTAGAGAGGCTGGTAGAGGACGAAGCATGCTGTGTGTGGGTGTGTGTGTGTGTGTGCGTGTGTGTGTGTGTGTGTGTGTGGTGTACCTGCAAGTGTGTGTGTGCGTGCGTACATGCATGTGTGCGTCACGTTGCTGACCTATAACTGCTCTTATCAGTAACAAATGAGATGAGAGGTTCTTGCTGCCTCTTGGCTCCCTCTCCTCTCTTTCTTGCCCGCTCCCTCTCTCCCTCTCCACTTCCCTCTTTCCCTCCCGCCCTCACCCTACCACCATCTCTCTCTCTCTCTCTCTCTCATTTGCTCTCCCCCTCTTGCTCCCTCCAGCTTGCAGTACCAAATACCATATCTGTGATTCGATATTAATTTATTTAAGTAGCAGGTTAACATAAGTAGGGGCCCAGAGTGTGTGTGTGTGTGTGTGTCAAAGTCAGAACGACTTTTAATTGCGACATTGAACACATGCAGGGGGAAGTGGCCGCACAACACACACACACACACACGCATTTCTTTAAGTGTCCAAGTCGAATGAACGGTCTGCTGCCTTATCCCATCCCCACCGATCCTCCTCCAAATAGTAGTCCGCGCCCGGGGACCAACTCCAGGTGTTAGCCGCTGTCTTCGTCAGGGACATTCGACTGGATATTGCATGTTTTTAGACGGGGTTCTTTCCAGGAGGAAACCCAAGTGAACACGGGGAGAACATGCAAACTCCACACAGAAAGGCCCGGGAGATAACCCACCTGGGCACCCCAGACTCACCAGCGCCCCAGGCGGGAATCGAACCCACGACCTTCTTGCTGTGAGGCACTGCGCCACCGTGTGTGTGTGTGTGTGTGTGTGCGCGTGCGTGTGTGTGTGCGTGTGTGTGTGTGTGCGTGCGTGCGTGCGCCTCCTGCTGGCCCCTCAGCCCCTTTTAGATGTGTTGCGACCAGATTTGAACCCAGGCATGAAGAGGCCTCCCTCCCTCCGTCCTTCACTCACGCCCTCATCCCTTGCTCATTTTCACTCTCCCGCCTGCTGCTTCGCTGGAGGAGGTGGCCTCCTGCTGCTCTCCACCAACGCTCCTCTATGCTGTTCTGCTCCCTCTCTTCTTTTTGATAGAATAGTCTCATCTTCTGTGTGTTTTAGAGGTTATTGTCTGTCATGTGTTTTTACCCATCATCTAAAGATGGATCAAGAAGCCATATTCTGAAACCCTAAATTGGACTGGCATCTCCACTCCTCATCCTGTCTTCCTTGTCTTTGATCCTCCTCTCATCTGCCTCCATTCTCTCCTCTCTGTCCCTTTTCCAGACCTCCTACTGTCTTGGCTTTCTCTCCATTCGCTGCTGCCTTTCATGCCTTCTCTCCCCCACCCCCCCCCATCCCCAGTCCCTTTTTCAGATCACCATCTCCTCCACCTCGTCTTTCCCTCTTCCGGTCCTATCTCCTGTACAGTATGTACTACTAATGCATTTGTGTGTGTGTGTGTGTGTGTGTGTGTGTGTGTGTGTGTGTGTGTGCATGTTTTCCTGAGTGTGTGTGTGTGTGTGTGTGTGTATTATTGTCTGTTTAAGGTCAAGAGAGAGGCTTGCAAGAGAGTCCTAGCTGAAGAGAGACTTTACTGCTGTAAACGGGACAGACTCTGACTTTAAACCTGGTCCAAGCCCACTCCTGTATAGTTTACTAGCGCACTGTTTTCCACATCTGTGTAAAACTGGGCCTTTTCTTTGGTTGCCGTATTTCTTTCTCTCACACACACACACATAATGACGTCTGTTTATGGTACTGGCCCTGTACATCATAAACACAAGTTCAAATACACTTCATCTTTATCTCGGACACGCTCCTCCGAGAAACACCGCACAGTAAGGAATGTTGTGGCAGCGTGTGTGTGTGTGTCAGCTCTTAGTTTTGATGTGTGTGTGTGTGTGTGTGTGTGTGTGTTTGTGAGAATCTTTCTTACAGTGTGTATTTGAACTAACAGGATCATCTTTCCACCAACACATTTTCTTACATTCACAGCTTTGAATGACTTGTGCAGCTCTCACTTGGTATATTCCATGTCACCGTTCTGACGCAGACGTTTAAAGTCAATACACACTTTCAAAGCTCATTATCCACACGTGTCGTGCAAACACGCAAGAAAGTTCTTGTTTCTTCTGTTTCAGTGTATTTAATGCTAATGCGCATTTCCCTGAGCGAGTTCACGTACAGGAATATCACTTCCTCCAAATTGGTTTGTTCCAAATCTCTAGGTTGGCCCACATACTGGGCATAGTTGTGTGACCGTGTTTTCCCCATGTTGGTTTCTATCCAGTCAGACTGTGTTTACACAACTCCATGTTCTCTCGTTTATCCCCCGATCTGTATTCATCCATGTGCATGTGTTCATCTGTGTGTATTCCATGCTCTCTTTCCTCCACACTCATCTCACTACTCCGTTTCTCTTGTTGTCTTCTCTTTTGTTTTCCCATCCATCCATGTCTCCCTCTGTCTGTCCGGAAGCAGTAAGCAGCATGGTATGACGGAGGAATTGAACAGGTAGGGGTCTCTGGGTTGGGTCACGCTACAAACCTGGGTCTGATTCTGATGCTTGCTATAGTACAGTAAATGCATTCAAGCTATAGTCCACACCCTCTGCTAGAACTTTTAAAAGAGAGACATCCAAAATACTATTATTATTATTTAAATTGAGCTTACTATTGTTTTCTTTGAATTGTCTGGCAAGCCATAGAGCATGTAATGGTCCATTTGCCCTCTAGGCAGGCAAAAGCTCAGAATTGGCCCAGGTTTGTATGTGCCATCTGTCATTCATCCATCATTCATCTAACCATCCATTGCTAAGGTTGTTTGTTTCTCCAATCAAGACAGCTGAAAATCTGATTGACTTCAATTGCAGTAAAGGTGACCCTATGTGGTGTGTTTCAATGTAATTCTATGTATGTCTCAGACCTGAAAAATGGCCTTTCTTGTCTCCTCTCCTCTTGCCTCCTCTCTGCTCTCCTCACCCAAAAGTGGAAATCAGATTCCATCTATACAGTCCAGCAGCATCAGTGGAGAATAAAGTAGAGGGCAGAGAGAAAGGAGACAGTGATTGATCATAACAAGAAAGCCACTTTGGACTGTTGAGACACACTCTATTATTTCAGTATTCGCTGACTTGAGCAGTGATTGAAGTGGGTAGTTTGAGACTGTAACAGAGTAAGAGAGGTAACCGCTCTGATTTCAGGCACTGGTCCTGAAATTTCAAGGCTGATGGACTCTGTCTTGACATGTTCCATACTGGTGCATTTCGAGTTTTTCTGGTTATCGTGATTTACAGTTACAGTTATTAAATCAGACACCTGCTTCATCCACTGTCTCCAAATAATGCCACCTGAAAATCTAATATATAAAATAACTATAATGACCAGTATTCCTCATATCGCCATGAAAAAAAATCAATTACCAATCAATTTATGAATCTATTTTCATTCGCAACAATCAATCAGTCAGATTCAGCAGTGATTTGCTCCCACTACCTGTCTAGCGACCTCTGTGGTCGTTTTGACTGTTGCCAGGTGATTTGCACAGCAGTGTCTGCGCCTTTGGAGTCAAATCAAGTCAAATGTGTTGTTGTATCACAATCTGTAAAAGAGGTTTGTTGAACTACACGTTATAAACATCATGCACCATTTGTATATGTGTCAACTGTATCTGGACACATTTTTCAATCAGCAGATTTCTGTTCCTGTTCCTTGAAGAAGGGACATCGTTTTGTTGTCCTGCGTTATCTTTGTCATCCGTTACAGCCTGACTCAGCTATCATACTGCCTGCTTACCATTGATCGGGCTGAAGATACTGTTTGTTACAAAGATCAAGCTGCAGGCAGAGGCTTAGTATAAAAGCCATGATGGTACATTCAGTCACTGTTGAATTAAATACATTTTCTCAGCTGACTGAATGCCACCGTATGATCCATGTTTGTCTGAAGTTTGTCCTCGGTAAGATTTGGAGCGAGTCCTTCATCAATTTAATGAGATGATATTCTACAATGGGCTTAGGCACATATCAGTGCATATTACCCCATACTGGGTGAAACTGAGTGAGTGATTGATTTTGTTATTGTTGTTTGTAAATTGCTCAGTCCCACCACTTCATGTGGGTAGTGCTATTAAACCCTCTAATGAGGAGGAAGTATGGACAGTTATAATACGGCCAGTTTGGAGCTCTCTGAAGCCTCTGATGTGTCTCCATCCAGAACATATAGACCTTGTCACTCAGTCTTTATGTTTTCTTTTTTTTTTTTTTCTTGCAGTGAAAGTAGGTGGTGGTTTATGGAGTTTTCTGTACTGCGAGAGGATTTCATGACTAAGGCTCTGTTAATAAGTATCCCAAGCCAAAATTTGCAGGTGGAAAACAAATAAAAATTTGATTTTCTATTTTTTTGTGGGGAGATTCAAGCTTTCATCCAGTAGCAGTGATATAGGGCCAATAGACAGGAAAATACTGAAAAGTATTGTGACTATGAGCTACAGATTTTCTGTTTTCACAATTTATTAAGTCGCCATGAAACTCATGAAAACCGCCTATTAAGATAAATCTTTCTCACCTGATGATCTTTATTGCACTGCAGATTAAATACATTTTTAAAAAGTGTAGCTGACTTTCTGATGCTTCGGCATCTGACCGTATATGACAAAATCCAACAGAACAAAACATAGCACAGCACAATAGACAATGATTACCAACATTCAGAGAGGTTCAAACCAGGGACTTCAATGGCAGTCTAGCCAGCTGCCTAAAACTGGCACATGTACAGTGTTGTTGGCAGCACTGGTTGTACAACAACAAAGGCACTAAATCGCCCTTTGGAATTAGAGCTGGGGCACCCACTTATCTGCCTTAGAAATAGGCTGAGTCTGACAGAGATTAAAAAAAAAACTTAGGGTGCACAATATTAAGTTGAAAGTGCAGTGTCACCGAAAGCCCTCATCAATCCCCAGGCCGATCCCCACCCGCCCCAGTTCAGGTGTTGATTGATTTGCCCTGCGCCTATTAAGATAAATCTGTTAAACTATAGTCAATCAATTGTTTCTTCTATAGTATTAGTAGACAAAGCACCAAGCTTTAAGAAGGTAATTTAATGGGCAGTCGTAGGAAGGTGTATAGTTTGTGTGGGTATATGAGTGTGAGCGAGAGAGAACAGCTGACGTGTCTCAGTGTATGAGTATCTCAAGGGGAAAAGACATGAAATTATCCTCTGAGCACAACAGGAAGCTACTTAAACTCTCTTTGAAACTAACCAAGCATTTCCTTTAGCTACAGCGTGCTTTTGTGGGACTAAGGGATTCATGCTGTGCTTCAGCCTCAAGTATCTGCTGTATTACAGCTTACAGTTGTGGACATTCAAGTCTAGTTGGATAGTTGAAATTTCATTTCATTTCATACTTTTTCGTTGTCTGCATGTTCTGTCAACCCAAAAAGATTTTGTGGGCTGCTGTCAGATAATATAACTAAATTTACCCTGTACCCAGACTACCGATCCACCAATGTACAATGTTTTGTTTAGTTTACTTTACATTTCAGTTGCCATCAGACAAGCTTCATACAAAATTAGAATAGAGCTAAAACTTTCAGCCGATGAAATTACTTATTTCTTGAGAATGATCTATGAAGCCATTTGTGTGTGCATGTTTGTGTGCGTGTGTGTTTGCTGATGACAAGAAGAAGGGGGTGAGTTATGTAGCACAATTTGTTCTGGATGGTAGCATCCTAACACACACACACACACACACACACACACACACACACACACACACACACACACACTCAGAGCTAAAAGTATGAAAACATGCACACATGTTAACTAAAACCTAGCCAAGTTCCAACAGAGTGCCATGCTTTGTGTGGGGGGAAGAGAGTGCATTTCCACCTGCTGTACTAATTTTCTCTGTGGAGAGTGCATTATTGTTGAATACTATGGCAGTCTTCTATAGGGGAGTCATATAAAGGGAATATTTTAGTGGTGCTTTGTTGTAGAACATCTGTATAAAATACCACACCTTTCATTTTAGAGATGTCCGAAGTGTATTTGAAATGGGTCTCGTATGTGTGTGGGTGGGTGGGTGCCTGCATGGGTTGCTTATTTATTACTTGTCCCTCCCTCTCTCTCCCTCTCTCGCTCTCTCTCTCTCTCTGTCTCTCTCTTTCTCGCACTATTGCTCATTCTTTCATTACTGTTGTAGACCAGGTCTTTATTAATGAAGGGACATCTGTTTCATTAAAGCCGAAAGATGCCTGAGAGAAAGAGGGAGGGGTTGGGGGAAGGAGAGGGGGGCTGAGGTAGAGTGGGAAAATGAGTGTGGCAGAAAAAGAAAATGAGGAAGAAAGGAAGGAAGAAAGGAAGAAAGATTGATGCTCTCACACACAAAAGCATACATGTACACGAACACACACACACACACACACACACCACACATATCACATACCCTCATATCCCACACACAAACACAGCGTTCCGAGCCAGTATAAAGTTTAAGGTAGTAATAATGGATAGCATTAATCATAATCATAGCCTGTAGCAATAAGGATGAGTGAAAATCCTGCTGGCTAATAGGCACTAATATAGCACCTGGAAAAAGAAGAATAGAACAGAATGCTCACAAATCGCCTAGCAACCACAATTGCTGCCATCATGGAGTTCCAGTGGAGAATAGTCTGCACGCAAATAATGGGTAAGATAGTAACCATGCTAGAAAAAGAGAGTCAGTTAAATTATAAATGAATGTGAATAGTCTGATAAGGTAGATTTGTTTCAAAATGTAGGTTATTGTGACACTGAACTGTCTTGTCTTTAGCTTTAGCCTCGTTGCCACAGCTCTCTGTAGCTTGAGAAGCGTCACCACGGTTACGCTGAACAAACAGTTGTTTTTTTGTTTTTCTTAGCTAGCTAACTAGCCAGCAGGCTAATTCAGCAAAGCAACTGATATTGATGTTAACATGCGACTACAAGCCACTAACGCTAGCTTCTGCTGCAAACATTAGCTTATGCAAATCATATGTCTCGTAGAAAACAGTGATGGTTAGCTGACCAGATACTGATTTGCTAGCTAACAACCTGACATTATCTTAACACAAAATGCGTCAGATTTGTCCGTGGTGAAATTGTTTTGTACGTTGTCCATTTAGAAATGCAATGTTTACAGCTGTTGTTGCTCAAAAGCGGAGGACCTCCATTATGGCCACCAGAGGGTGTGTTACGTCACCTGAAAGCCCTCTGTAGAATAAGATGAACCCAAGAGTGCAATAGTTCAGTCTGTTAAATTAAACTACAAGTAGGGGTGATTTAAGGCCAAGGTCACAGCTAAACTAGAGAACGAGAAGGGAAGAGACAGTGTAAAAAACAGGGAGGGAACTGAGGGGAAAAAAATTAAAGAGGAAGGGAGAAACAGAGAGAGAGAGGGAAAAAAATGTAATATGGGTCCAAGTGCTGTGCTGTGTTGAGGTCAAATATATGCATAAAGGGATCAGACACATACACACACAGTGGCCAAGGTCAAACAGAGTCACAGTAGGATCACAAGGGCCCCGCAGAGGACCAGGTTATAACTGACAACCATAATTAGCCTAATTAGAGCAACAAAACCAATATCACAGTGCCTAATGACCTGGGCAGGCCAGCTAGGGTGATGGATGGATGGATGGATAGATGGATTAGAGAGAGACTAAGAGACTGAAGAGCGTATTTAGCAGGTAGGCAAAGGATAATAATTAGGGTAAGGCAGAGGGGATGATGAATGGAATAGCATGAGAGTGGGGGGGTAGATGGACAGACTGGCATTCATGAGCAGGGTCATGGATAGAGGAAGGATGGATATATGGATGGGAGACACAGAGGAATTAGCTATCAGACACCACTGATCTGTCAACCTTAATGAGCCTGCTGTGTTGTCTCAGATCCAGTTATGTTTTGTTTTGATTCTGGTTCAGCTAGGCTCTAACACACACACACATACACACACACACACACACACACACACACACACACACACATACACACTTGCCCGCCCACATACTCACTCACTCACTCGCTCACTATGGATTCACAAGACAAAGGCAGCAGACTATGTGGGGGAATGTAAGACGTGAAAGCGTGTGGGGGTTATAAGATTAAGTAAGACTAAGTAAAGAAGTGAAGAAGAGATGGAACTGTAATCTTTGATATCTGTACATCATGCAATGCACAACCAATGCAACAAAGTGCACCAACAGACCTTTGGTCCACCGCAGATATAGTTCGAGGCCCAGAGGCCTTTCATGAATATTGTAAAATGATAGAAAAAGTTTTAAGCGCAC
The DNA here is from genome assembly GCA_034670385.1 of Hoplostethus mediterraneus. Taxonomy (NCBI): domain Eukaryota; kingdom Metazoa; phylum Chordata; class Actinopteri; order Trachichthyiformes; family Trachichthyidae; genus Hoplostethus; species Hoplostethus mediterraneus. Next base: position 11,996,221 of record JAXDDW010000002.1, read on the forward strand.
TTTAAATGTTACAGGTAGATGCTGAATAATATTGTGGTTGAACAAAGTTGATGCAAATGCATTTTAGACCTTTTGGGGTCTAACCTTTCCCCTTTGCCAAGCAGTTATTATTTGGCAGGATGTATTTTGACGGATGGACTCTGATGCTCCGTTTGCCAGACTGATTCTCATGACTTTTATAGCAGCCTATAAGCTTATCACCTGGCTTCTGAATTCAAAATTATGGATATTATATTGTAAAAATACTAATAAAATATTTCACAAATTGACTTTTACAACTTTTGGTGACAAAGTGACATTTGTAAGGGTGCACATTATTTATCTAGGACTATATGTCTATTTCTAATCATGTATTCTTGCCTATGTGTCCTTTTTTCACAGTGAAAGTTAGGTTAATGGTCCATAATTGTCTTGATTTTTTAGCAAAGTGCTGTCATTTTAAGAACAGCCTTATTATCATATAAACTCCACCAGCCATCCAACTGCTGATCTCCCCTATCAGTAATAAGGTGTCAGTGAGGCAATTACCATTTTCATTTTTTGGTATAAATGAAGGTGCAGAAATTTCTCTGGTATAACTATCTAATTTTATTTTAAAAAGTTTGAAAAGCCAAAAATATGGAATGAGAGTATTTCACTTCATAGCATACTGTGAGCCAAAGCTGAAGAACATAACCACCACAGTCTGTGCTTGGTGAGGTCGACGTGCCTGCTGGTGTTGCTCTAATTCACCTGCTCTGAGTGCTGATAAGGCAACGAGAGAGTTTAAAAAGTCATTACAGTTGAAAATATTTTTATAAGAACAGTAGCGTGTGTGTTCAACTGGGGGAGTGGTTTGTGGTATGTGTGTGTGTGTGTGTGTGTGTGTGTGTGTGTGTGTGTTCAACTGGGGGAGTGGTTTGTGGTATGTGTGTGTGTGTGTGTGTGTGTGTGTTCAACTGGGGGAGTGGTTTGGTATGTGTGTGTGTGTGTGTGTGTGCGTGTGGAATGGTGGGGTGGGGTGCAAAGTGGCTAGCCATCTATTGACGGGTGGCCGGCCCTCCTCTAGCTTCTCCAAATTGGCTGCACTTCATCTTGGCTATGATCTCAACGAATGAATATGCAGAGACAAAAGAGAGAGGAAGCGAAAAACATTTTGACAAAGTCGTTTACCCATTTTCCCTTATCCCTCCCAGTCATTCAGTTCCGAGTTGCATTGAGGGTGACTGCTTTCAATTTGGATTGAATAATTGCACCACACGCAGCATTACAGACATTTCAAATATTGTTAGAAGGTTTATTGTTCAGAATTAGCGTTTGCTTAATTAATTGAATGTACATTATTAGTTCTAAGAGGCTCTTTAAAGGTGCTTGAAAGAAGTGAACATGAAGCATCGAGAGAGGAGAGGGAGAGAGAAAAGAACAAGAGCATGTATAACAGACCACTCTACCGTAACGCCAGACTTGATGTTGTGGTGCAGTGAATCATGTATTTTGTGGAGTTCACAGTGCCATAGGAGTGTGCAGCACATGAATCATGTGAAAGGAAAATGCTTAGGTAGGGGGGTTGGAAAAGTAGAGTGCACCCTGTCAAGGTTGGACGTTGAGGGTTTGTAGCAAAGTCAACTTTACCATTACTAGAATTATGTGTTTGTGGGCAGAGCTTAAAGCAGGCAGTAAAGTTTCTGTCTGAGGCAGCAGTGTGAGCCAGGGAGGCTGTGGCTGACGAAAACGCATGATGACAGGGGCACCAAGCAGCAAAGGTAGGTAGGTACCCTGGTATATTGATTGTTAGTAGTATGATTGCTGGGATATTGATGTGTTAGCAAGTTCATATATTGGATTCGTAGCATTTGTAGTATTGGTACACTGGCTGAAAGGAAAGCTTATCAGAGGGTCTGTTTTATGACTAAAGTATCAGAGTTTAATAGAGAGATTTATTTAGGCACAGGGTAGTGTAGGTGACTATATCTGTGATAAGTGTTGAGAAAGGCTGTGCTCACTGTTGACCCCTCTAGTGCTGTAATGGGCCTGATTCAATGAAACATCTGTCATGGGAGGTGCCCACCTGGTAGCCCATACACATACCTGCACTCAACCCTGTAACATTTAGAATAGGTCGCTAGTGAATGGTGCTGCCTGTCTGCTGATCCTGTAGATTTATGATGGCGGAGCCTGATGTCCTCTACAATCACCATTTTTTGACTAGCACATCATTCTTTTGACATTTGAATTGGCCTGCTCGCCCTGGATTATTGCACATGGGACTGTTACATCACTCCTGTGCACTGCTAAATGCCATATTACTTATGCAGATGTTTAAGAACATACAGGGCCAGGTTAGAGTAAATGTAATCCATATGCTTCTTTGACTCAAGTCAACTGAAAGCACTTTGAATGCATACATTTATGCATGTTCTTGATAGTGCCTAATCATAACCACCAACTGAGTTGTACCCAACCATGTATTTGCATACTTAGTTTAAAGCAAAGCTTCCCATTCACATTTCCCATGTATTGTCAAAAGAGCAATACTTACCACAGAGGTTCTTTAAGGGCTAAATGGTGCTTTATACAATCATAATTATTGAAGAACCATTGAAACCCACAATCACAGTCTTTCTGAAAGTGAACATAATATGTATCTGGATAAGGCAAAATCTCTGTGCTTCTGAGGTGATTCATCAGCAGAAATAATGAATAATGTTTTGGACGCAGTGTTATAAACATGTTAAGCCCCGGTCCTGGCAAGTCCAATTTGGCTCTGCTGTGAAAAGTGACAAGTGAGTTCTTCTCAGTTTCTGTCCCATTCTTTTGCCATTGTCCCATGGGCCTAGTTTGACTGAGGTAATGAGTAGCAAACTGTGTGCCCATGCCCATATGGCCCCCAGTAGGCCCGCCCAGCCATCTGGAGCCTCACTCGGTTGGCTGACAGGCATGTCATTTTCCCTAGATCTCCTCCTAGTTGGCTCGTAAAGTCGGTTCTAGGCTGTGACCCATCCAAGCCTTAATAATCGGGTGCCAGGGTGGCGTTGAGGTGCCATTACCCTCTACTTTTGGGGACCCTTTTTGTTTCCCAAGCAACAGGACACTTCATGCCTGGGCAAAAATCATTTGAGAATTGAGGTTCACCGAGTTCTGATTAATATTGCTTTGAAAAGCAAAAACAAGCATGCTTTGCTTTTCAAGTAATGTGAATGTAGTTAGCTCTTACGGTCTTTAACAGTCTCATACTATCTTTGAAATTCAGAGAGGCAGAGATTAGAGGAGTTTTGATACCAAACTGACTGATTATTTTTTGAAAAAGGGAATTAGAAAATCTGGATTGAAAGGTTTGGAAAAACTAGGCCCTGACTATTTAGCTAAATGAAACCACCGGATCAGTATCAGTACTGTATGGCTGGTAAGGTTAGTCCTTGAAATTGGTATTGGCAGTGAAAAATTGGTGTTGATGATTCCCACTTGAGACTAATTTTTCCCACTTGAGACCAATCTTACGTTCTTGGTTTGTTTCATGTGAGTCTGGTGATGACATTATACTTTGTAATGACCCTGTGTAGTTGTTTTTGGTTTGCACAGAGGCCGGAGATAAGATCATGAACCACTCTACAAAATGGGTCCCAACAGTTTTAATGAGTTTTTCATTGTTCGATAATGGATGAAAAATTATTCAAAAAGGTCAGATTCATCACAGATGTTCTTATCTCCTGCTCACTCCTGCATAATTGCCCTTTAAAAGGTATATTGTGTGTGCCATCATTCTCAACCTGTAATTAATTAAGTTCAAAAACACACTCAAGAAAGTCCCGCTTTGTTATCATGATTTTTCTATTATAAAAGATAGATCAAGCAATTAAACACACTTTTGAGATATAATTGCTCTTTTTTGCTTTATGAGTTTGAAAGCCAGTCTGTTTTAAGGCACACATGGGAAACTCATTAATACACTTAGTCAAAAATGTGTATCTTTTAAATAAAGTTGCACTGATAAAGTCAGTGGCTAGATGAGAAAGTGATTCATGTCTTAATTGAAAAAGAGCTGCAAGCAGCAGTTAGTTGAGAAAGTGTGTGTGTGTGTGTGTGTGTGTGTGTGTGTGTGTGTGTGTGTGTGAGAGAGAGTTTGGATGTGTGTTTGTATATGTGTCTAAAGAGTGAATAAATGTGCAATTTACAATTGTGTTGAGGAAAATGGACTCGATTCAGAAATGAATTCCTACAATTATTTCTGGGTATCAGACAGTTATAGCGTGACGGGAAGAGAAGAGCAAGACAGACAGAAAAAGTGAGAGTAAGACAGACACAGACTACTGCATACCATTGCTTCCAGACATCAATCGGCTTGCTTTTTTTAACACTTATTTAGAAAGGCTAAGTTGAGAAGTGACTCCCTTTTTACAGCAGAGAAGTCTGGGGAAGTTTTTGAGGAGCTGAAGACTCTCTCTCACACACACACACACACACACACACACACAAACACACACACATTCACACATTCAAACTTAGCCGCTAGTTTATATACTCCTGACCATTGAGTCACTAGAGCATTTGGGATTTTCTTTTCTCTAAAAAGAGGAATTGACAATATCCTCACAGGGACCCAGGATGTGATGAATATGAAGTGAATGTTATCAACAGTCTTTTTTTCATTGTTACTGGATGTAACAACACATTATGTAATAACTCGACAAAATATAATACATTTTCACTTCATTATTAAAAACTTTTCCTTTTGTAATAATCTGCTGCATTTTGTAATAAACACCCCAAACCAATATGTAATAAATTTCCCCGCATTTTGAAAAAATTATTTCATATTGCGGTGGTTAATTTCAAAATGGGGGGGTTGACTTTTTTTTAATGAAAATGAATAAAAATGTTTATTACAATATCGGGAGATTATTTCAAAATGCGGTGTTATACATAATGTGTTGATACCGGATAAAACACAATTGGTTTTCCAAAAACCCCCCCAAAAAAAAATAACACCCATTTCCCCCCCAAAAAAACCCAAAAAAAAAAAAAACAACTAAAAAAAAAAAATAACCCAAAAAAAAACAAACAAAATTAAAACCCCCCATTTTTTCAAAACTAAAATTTTTAATTTTTTAAAGGCCTGCCGGGAAAAAGGGGGGGGGGGTTTGGGGGGGGGGGGAAAAGGTGGGGGGGGGGTGGGGTAATTTGGGGGGGGGAAAAAGGGGGAAAACCCCGGAAGGGGGGGTTGTTATAAAAGAAATAGGGAGTGGAAGGGGGGAAAAATTTTAGGAAGTAAGGGGACAATTCGGTCCCTAAAGAAATTGGCAGGAAAGAAAAACCGGGGGTGATGGGCCCAAAGGATGGGAAATTGGAGTCCCTTTAGTGTAAGCATACACCATTTGTTAAATTCTCCAAGGCATTTAACCTCAAGGTCCCAAGAAAAATACTTTCTCCAGCAAGCTCTGTAAGGTGGTGTTTTGTGTACATGCACAATAACACAGATAGAGATAAAGGTAGAAGATACAGAGTTTTTATTTTTAGGTAAGACATTTCTGTTTTTCTTTTAAAGCCACGATGCTCCTGACAATTTCCTGAGTGAATCAATGATAATTGTATGTGGAAGGTTGTATTTTTGGCTGAATATAAAGAATATATTTCATCAAGGACATGCTAGCTTGAATCCATTAATCCTTGTGTGTTTGTGAGGCTGAACAGAACAGTTGGAAGCAGCAATTTTCACTCAGCAAGCGAGAGGCTTTTTAGTGTTGCTTTGAGGGGCTGTGCGCCTCTTTTTCAACTTAGATTTTTTTGTATATACAGGACATAAGAACTCTGTATGTACATATGTATAGTATGTGTGCATGTACGTGTGTGTGTGTGTTATGTGGATATCAATATATCAGCTCGTCCCAGGCATGCTCTACACCGTTTAACCAGCCCGTCTGTCAGTCACCACCCTGTCTACCATGGAGAGGAAGGAAGGAAGGAAAGATGGAAAAGGGGCTGGAGAGACTCATAAGTGTGAGAATGTGAGTGAGAGAGAGAGATGGAGTGATGACTAACTGACAGGGAAGGAACGGGTGTGAAGCAGCAAATAGAGTCAGTCGTCACAGTAACCAAGATTTAGAAGCATATTAGAACGTGATTGGCTGAGAAAAGAGGCTGCACTGAGCTGGACTAACTCCCCACTGACTGATGCATGTGCGTACATGTGCGTGTCTTTAAGTGTGTGACAGATTCTGCAGGCTAAATGAAAGTCTGTTCTCTTTTGAAGAGAGGCCCATATGAGAGACCTACAGTCCTCTACACAGAGCTTTATGGCCATGATCCTGTTTTGTTTTTTCCACGATGTGCCGTGATGCCATAATGCGTTGTTTCATTGCCTTGCTCATATGGTATGCCTCTGTTGTGTGCGGGATCTTTTTTCATATTGATCTTTTTTCATATTGATACTTTCATGCCGCTTCCTGTCTCACCTGTGCTAAGAAGGTTTTCCCACCACTCATGCTTCTGTTGTTAAAAATGTGAGCTATCTCTTTACCAAAAATATGCCTTTTCTGGTTTATTTGTTAGTAGTAGAAAATTGCAAGAAATAGCTGGAGATGGATTCATATTATTACATGCTTTAGCCCACTCCACCACAAGTACATCCCTGAGAGTTACATTTCAAGCATCTTCCCCAGTTTTTTTTTAATTTTTTTGCAAATGTGTTTAAGGAGACACATGGGTCTGGCGTTGGAGCAACATCAGATAGCTCACTTTGACTGAAAACTCATTGAGAATCTCAGCTCCAAGATACTGTTACACATGGTCCAGTAATCAGATCAATAAACACACACACACGTGCGCACCGACACATGGGGAAAAAGCAATTAGATAAAGCTTCATATGTGAGGATCAGAGGAGAAGCCGTGGGAATTGCGTATTAGCATAAAAAGAGAGTAGAAGGGGAGGAGGACACAAAGGAGGGAGTTAGGAGAAAACCATACAAACTATAGGCTCCATATAGTCTGATGTTATGGCTATGTCTATGTACTGTGTGTATATATGTACATATTGAGGCGCTCTCTCTATATGGAGAGAGGAGGAGATGGTGAAAACATATACAAGTATGTGGAAATAACTGGTGGGATGCCAGCAGAGGGAATACATGAGATATATGGCATAGATTTACTCCACATAAAAATTCCACACACACACACAGGATTATATAAGAAGACAAATTGCCCCTGTTATTGCTAAAGACGACCATTTTATTTTTTTCCCCTAACAGTTTCCCTCCAGATTTTGTGCTAAGAAAGTATTCTTAGTCCTTGTCTCTCGCTCTTCCTCCTAAGACACAAAGGCGTTTCACCACTGAATCAGATTTGTTTTTCTTCCACTCATGAATGAATGCAGGTGCTTGAACTAGATCTGAAGAATCTTAAAGGTTCAAGATTGGGTTTGAAGGAAGAGATGGATGTGGGTCATTCTCTGACCCTTCACACCATTCAGTTCAGGTCACTTCACTTGAATATAAATTCACTTCATTTCAATCTACTAAAAAACTAAATGAGATATAATAGCAGTTTACCATGATGTAGTCTTTATCAGCGTATCTACCTGCAGCATCCTATCTGTGGGTGCGACCAGGCCTGGGAAAGGTACTTTCCAACTGAAATCCATTACACATTATTGATTTCCTTTACAAATGGAACTATGAAAGGCATCCTCTACAATACTCAAACTTTGTAGAATAATTTGATTACTATGTCTCCAAAATCAACAGGATAGAGTTAGTGGTACTGTGGTGGTTACAGAAGCGAGCTTATGACCCGGCGGTTGCCATTTTGAATTCCCAGACCACCAAGAAAGGGTTGGACAAGTAAATGGACACATTCTCTTTCCCATGTGAAGGTGTTACTATCATACTCTGCAACTGTTGGTCATTATTTTAGTCTGTGCAAAGTTATTTTAGTGTCCATAATGTGTTTCCAACAAGTGATCATCTATTTTTTTTGTTTGTTTGTTTTTCTTATGGGGGAACTTAAGTGACTTAGTGGACAATGGACAATGTTTCTTATTTCCTCAGCATTGTTGGATCACTCTTCCAATCCACTCCTGGTGTCTCCTCTGTGTCTCATATGGGCAACATGTGACATAAACTACCAACAGATGGTAGTTTATGTACACGCAAGATAGTGCCCATAAAAACACGTTTTGAGTGCCACCCTGGTATAAGAAATACATTGATTCTTGTTTTTTTGTTTTTTTCTTCTTGGTCATCAAGAGGCAAAGTCAGGTCAGGTCACTCCTCTATACCTGTTTCCTATCAAATGTCATCATAGCGCACAACACTTGAGAAACTCTTTCTCCAAATCATATACAGAATCTGCCTTTTCCTACCTGACAAATGGCTTCAGCTAGACCTTCCACCTGCACCGGCACAGAGCTGAAGTGAAGAGAAATGTTGTGAAAGGAGTCATTATGTTGACTTGATTCAGTGTACAGACCTTGGAAACCAGGCCAGTTCCGTTCACGTCCATTCGTCTCCATTTGGCATCCTGTTTCAAACTTGAGATGCAATAGTTTCTAGTCCTTTCTGTGAGCCACAGATCCACATTCATGGCATGAGACCCAATTACATGAGTCTCATTAACTATTAGAAGTCCCCTTTGAACATGGCTAATCATGAATCGCGAGCCAAGAGGATAAAGATTAGGCAGCTCAAACACACATGCACACAAACATGTCAGGGGGCTGGGGAGTGTGTATTTATAGGACCCAGAATGCAGCGTTGCAACATGTAAACATTGGCATTGGTGTGCCGAGTCAAAACTGGTTCAGTGCAAAATGAATTTGTCTTGCTAATATGCTAATATTTGTTTAATACTGTGTAATATTGCAGTGGTGCAGTGCAATACCACACACACACACACACACACACACACACACACACACACACACACACACAAAATATTGTTCCATATCGTTGCCCATGCAGGTCAAGCTCTGTTTGTATTGCTATTATGTAACACCACTCTTTACTCTTTACTGGTTTTGGTGTGTGTGTGTGTGTGTGTGTGTGTGTGTGTGTGTGTGTGTGTGTGTGTGTGTGTGTGTGTGTGTGTGTGTGTTACCCCAAGCATGAATCCACCCTTTGCACTGCTTGTAGGTCATACAATGATGTGGTGTTAAATGATGAACATGGTCCTGCTATGTGGTGTGTGTGTGTGTGTGTGTGTTGCTCACAAGCATATGTTGGTATTGAGCCAGATGACTAGAAGGGACAGGGGACACACACACACACACACACACACACAGGGCTTCAAGATCACACACACATGCAACTTCAAGATAGAGAGCATATTAAATCAAGCACACATATAACACTCTCTCTCTCACACACACACACACACACACACACACACACACACACACACACACACACTCAGACACGCACACTGACACTTATGCGCATATGCCAGTGGACACACACACACACACACACAGGGTGGTCCGACGGGGCCTCTGGTGGTTCAGGACAGATTCAGGACACTTTGGGTTCATTAGTCAAAGCAAAGTAGGACAGGTACCTTTGGAAGTTAACTCTCTTCTTTTCCCCCTTTTCTTCTTTCTTCTTTCTTCTCGTCTCTTCTCCCCCTTCCTCTTCATTTTTCCTTATCTCTCTTGACTTTCTCAAATTTCTCATTTTCTCTCATCCTGTCCTCCTCTCTCCTCTCCTCTCCCCTCCTCTCCATCTTTCCTTTTCTCCTCTACCCTCACCTGTATCGTCTTTTCCTCTTTTTTCTGCAAGTCTCCTTTTCTTCTACTAGAAGAGAGGGCCATCTGTAGCAGATCTCTCTTTGTTCTCTCTCTCTCTTCTCTCTCTCTCTCTCTCTCTCTCTCTCTCTCTCTCTCTCTCTCTCTCTCTCTGTGATATACCAGTGTGGACTCAGACACAAGCTGTGAGTTTGATCTAAGACAATTTGCTGCAACATTAATGAAAGCATAAACTCACATGAATATTGATGAGCTATTCTTTTGGAATCTGCACATTCCGGATGGCCTGGAGGCAAACTAGTAACACACACACACACACACACACACACACACACACACACACACACACACACACACACACACACACACACACACAACACAAAGATGGAATATTTCACTGACAAATATTGCAAATGAATATTCAGCAACTATATGAAATCTGACGGGCAGAAATTGTCAGTGTTTCCATGTTTTTCCCCTCTGAGCAGCTCTTCCCACACACACACACACACACACACACACACACACACACACACACACACACATTTCCATTGAAGTGTTTGTTTCTTAGTGTTGATGTGCACTATGGTGTGTGTGTTTTTGTGTGAACAAAATCATTTGTGTGAACAAAAGACAGTGTATTTGCATGGACGGTATGCAGGGCCTTCTTTATGGATATGTGTACATACTATAAGTGAAACGTGCCTTTCTCTCACTGTGTGTGTGTGTGTGTGTGTGTGTGTCTATTTGTGTGTCCCTGTGTTTGAGTGAGACACACCGGTTTCCAGTCCCCTTGCTATGTGTTCTTCTAGCAAAAGGCCATCTTCTAAACAGCCACCCATATACTTCAATCACACTCTCGTATCCCTTGGCGACTGGAATTCAAATGGTGCCCTTGTATTGAAAATTCAGTGTTTCACATATATAATGGTTCGAATCAGTACTCTATTTTCATGTACTTAAGCTAGTACTTAAGCTAGTAGTACCTCATGTTTAAATAGAGAATGTAGAGTGTGTGCGTGTGTGCGTGTGCATGTCGGTGGGCAAAGGTGATCTGCTGTGTTTTGGAAAGTCTAAAGTCTAAAACTGAAATGAATCTGTTCTATTTCAGTCTACCTATGGATTTCATTCCCCTGTATTTAGGAAGGAGTTAGTTATTGGTTCAGTTATTGCAGCTAGTTATTGGTGAGGATTTCTTATGGGTGCCATTTATGCATGCATATATGCATGTGTGTCCCATTGCGATGGATTAGTTTAGACTAGGCAGTCAACTCAGTCGCAGGAATGGCCTGGCAGGAGGGCACTCACATATTCCACTTGTCAGAGAAATAAGCATGTGTGATTGTGTGTTTGAGTGTTTTTGTGTGTGTGCAGGGTTATGAGGACTTTTGAGGATTTTTCCCACCAGGGGCTATTTTGGAGGCCTTTTTTTGGGCATCTCCAGGGCCATTTCATCAAAAATAAAAGAGGTTTCTAATTTGTTTCCATGAAAGAGTGTGCAAAGTAAAAAGTAAAACAGCCTGTGCACACAGAGCCAGTGTTATCCACAAAAAGCCCCATAAACTGGGAGTTTGACAACCTGCTTTTCACTATTTTGACACTGTTATTTTGACACTGTCTTCCGGAGAGTTTAATGAACTTTCAGAAACATTGCTACTCAAGTCCTGTTGATTTTCCTTCCAGTGTGTGTGTGCGTGCATGTGTCTGTGTGCACACCTCTGGTTCCTATAGTTCTCTTTCCTCTGCTCTTTTCAATTCTGGCAGAGAGATACAATGAGGATAATTAATCACAGCAGGAATCCTCTCTTTCTCTCCCCCTGTTTCCGTCATATAAACTCAGATCTTCTTTCTTGCTTGACTCCCTTTGTTGTCGATGTGTCTCTTTCCTCCTTCTGTGTTCTGTCTGCTGCTGTTTCTCCTTCTGTTTGGCAAGACCAGAGACAGAGAGCGAGACAGACAGACATTGATAGACAGACAGACAGTGCTGGACTTTCAAGGCCCTCAGGTGCTCAGAGATATGAGACATGACACGTATCTGCACGTATGCACACTCATAACACACATACAGATGCACACACTGACTGCACATGCACCCCCCCCCCCCCCCCACACACACACACACACACACACACAAACACACACACACACACACACACACACACACACAGGCCTGGAGTGACAGTTGACAGATCCACTCCAAGGGGCATGAAGGACAAAGTTCTTCTTGTTCTTCTCCCTCTCTCTCTTAAAGAACCTTAACCCCACACCTGGGCCACAATAAAGTCGAAATATTCAGGTTTTGCTGAAAGTTGAGTTGTGCTGCTTGACTAAACCTTTGAGGTGTCCAATATGAAAACATAATTTGCAACATAAAAGAGAGTAAGCAATGTTTTATGCTTGCCAGAAAAGCAACAATATCTTGATGTCACTGAGAGACTGTAGGATTTTCATTAGGTCCTCGTTGAACTTTGCATGTCTGAAATCCCTGGGGTAGTAAGGCTTGTAAGTTGCTGCTGTGGCTACTTTCAATACTGCTTTATACATTTTGCATTGCTCCACAAATACAAATTGCTTGTGTAAGCATTTTCTAGCTAGTAGACAATTGATTTCAAGTTCTTTGATTCAAAACTTCCGGATTGGTAGATAAATGCAGCACACAGTAGTATCACAGTATTCAAAAATAATTCACCTTTGCTGTATTCCGGCTCTGTCTAGATCGGTGGTTGTCAATCCTACTCCTCGAGTACCACCGCCCTGCAAGTTTTCACTCTAGCTACCTAATCAGGGACTGGTTTACACCTGAGAATGCAATTAAGTACCTGGCAGGATAGAAAACCAGCAGGGCTGTGCTACTTGAGGACCAGGATGGTGAACCACTGGTCTAGATCAGTGGTCCTCAAATCTGGGCCTCGGGGTCCAGAGTACCGCCGGTTTTCTATTCTGCCAGGTAGTTTCCATTCTAGCTGTCTAATCAGGGACTGGGATTAAGACCTGGGATGCAATTAACTTCCTGGTAGGAGAGAAAACCAGCAGCACTCTGGACCCGAGGCCCGGATTTGAGGAACTCTGGTCTAGATAGTCAACCCAGTGAGGTTGGTCGGTGCTACACCAGTGCAGTGATTCAAATGATGTGTTTTAATGTATCTACATATAACAAGTCCCAACAAGGCTAAAAATGGGCCAGAGAGCAGAAACAATGACAATACCAATGTAGAATGTAGGCTAATGATTTCTGTGGCTTTTTATATGACAAAAGATTCAATTATTCCGAACAGAAATAGTTCATTAAAACGTAATTAGAACAAAGTAACGTTTGCAAACTCGTTTTTCCTTGTCCAACCTCATTTGGAAAAATTATGTGGTTCTGGATTATTTCCAGGAGCTGCACAATGGCATTCCCACTGAGCTTCTCATAATCACGTTTATGGTCTGTCTACAACCTTTCCTTAAGACACATGCCAGCGTGAGATAGAGCCTCTGGTTGAGCAGATCACTGAACTGAACCCAGTGCAGGCCTGCTGCTCTACTGTCACTCTCTCTTTAGCAGTTTACGTCAGCACTCTGAGAAGCTTGGACAAGTGTGTGTGTGTGTGTGTGTGTGTGTGTGTGTGTGTGTGTGTGTTTCAGGGTTTTAATGAGCACTTTTATCCAAACTTGGTCATTACCACATTGCTGTGTTCTCCACTGCCCAATAAAAACTAAGACTGCAGGAGTGGGACCCCTTAAATCACTGTGATTTACCTGGGTGTACTTCTGTGTGTTCCCCTGTGGTGTTGCAGGTGTGCATTTTTGGTTCTGAATCGTTGCTGCACAGAAAAGCCACAAAAGCTTGACCATGAAGTCAGCATACATTCATTATTATTGGAGCTATTTTAGACCTATGATGGTTATTGGCAGATTCATTTTATAGATTAGGATTTTTGTTCTCTGAGGCGGATTAAAGATAGAGGCAGATTAAAGATAGATGGAATGTTGCCCTAACATAATTTTGTTTGTGACTGAGGTGGTGTGAGAAAACCTGTGATGTGGGATTTCCATCCTAATCTTCTAAATTAGTATGGGACAGTTGAACTGCAGTTCAGTCTCATTCAAATCAGTTTTTTGTTCATTCCAAGAGGATTAACGTGAAGATCTTGATGATTGGTGCATAATAAGGTAGATGAGGGAAATATAATTACACACTAATTCCACATCAATGCATCAAACTAATGTCAAGTGGAGCAGGTGGGTACTTCTGTGGCCACATACATGAATTGATGTGTTGTTGCACCCAGCATACTGATGTGGCCACAACATTTTACACAGAGAACATTGACTGAGCACATTTGCTCTTTTCACCAAATGCCTTGCTTCAATGCCTTGCCTTGCTTTACACCTGGGGGCTGCCCAGTACAGCCACACTGTTCTACTTTTGGCCACTGCGCAGCTCCACTGGAGCAGCTGGGGGTTAAGCATCTTGCTGAAATGCATCTTGGCAGTAGTTGTTGAGGGAGGGGAGAGTGTTTCATTCCCTTACCCTGCAGAGCGAGCTTGACACTTTTTCCTTACTCCCCCACCACACCTCCAGACTCCTCCTGTCTTCTCTGTTTTAACTGTTCCTGAAAACTGGAGCCTATCATGGCTGTCTTTTGGCACCGGTTGCTGGGTGACATTAGCGCACCTTTGGTTCATGGTGCTCTCTTCGCCGCTGTCCCGATTTTACATTTATCATTTTGTTACCTGCAGTTCAAGCCATTTACAACCATTCTCCTCCTCTTCTCTTCGCCTCTCCTTTCCTCTCCTCTCTTCTCCTCTCTCAGTCTAGCTGAGTGGAGTGTGGGTGCAGCAGGGCTGTCAGTTGTTTTCACTGCGATGACACAGGTGGCAGCTGCAACATTATCAGCAGGCCTCCAAGACATCTGCAATGCTATCTGATGGAAACACTCTGTCTTTCTTCTATTATACTTTTCTCCTCTCTTCTCTTCTCTTCTCTACTTTCTCGATCTATCTTTCTCCCCCTCTCTCACCCCTCAGATTTCCTGTGTTGTTTCAGCTCTCCTGGGCTGTCACACGGAACAAGATGAGAAACCAGGAAGCAGCTTATCTGCTGTATTGTGACATTTGGGTAGTTTGTGTGCGTGTGTGTGTGTGTGTGTGTGTGTGGTACAGTGAACCTGTATATATGAGTTTGAGTTTGTGTGTGTCGGTATACAGACTTTTGTATACTTGCGTCTGCAGTTTTGGTGTACTTTGAGACAGTAGTGCTACGATCACACATATTTGCGTGTGTGTATGAGCATGTGTAATCAGTTTGTGCGCGCGTATCCGCTGTTGCGTCTGGCGGAGGCTTTGATGTACACAGAGAAAGAGAATACTGGCTCCCATCAGCTTTATGCTCCATCAGTGCTCATCATTGTGTTACAAGCCTCTCTGCTTTGTTACACACACACACACACACACACACACACACACACACACCACTGCTACAATTCCTGAGCTCTCCCACTCACTCCAGCTCACTGACAATCCCTACTGCACAATCTCTCTGTCCTACTCTTTCTCTCTCTCACTATCCATCTTGTGGTGTTTATCTATCTATCTATCTATCTATCTATCTATCTATCTATCTATCTATCTATCTATCTATCTATCTATCTATCTATCTATCTATCTATCTATCTATCTATCTATCTATCTAACCCCCCACTTTATTGCTTTATCTTTCTTTTATTCCCATGGTTTTACATTCTGCGCCCCATACCATTTTTATTTTTTTACATTATGTTTGAATTTTCTGTTTTGAGTGCAAACATTTTTCATTCCCCAACAATCTCAGGGATGTCAACCGATGTCAGTTAGTGTTACCCGAAGTTATTTTTACCATTTTATAGGAGGTGAAAGAGGCTGAAAATGCGATTTATTACATGACAATCGCAAAACAAATGATCAGGAAAGAAGACATCTCATAAGACCTGTATGCCCAGAGGCGCGACAGACTACAGTAGACTATGAAACATTACTGCACCTGTTCACACGCAGTCATTAACAGGATCATCATTTATCTTACTTGGCACGGCGGCCTAATACATTTGTAATTTGGCACTGATATAGCCTAGTGATGATGATATTGCATATGCGAGTCCCTAAACACAAAGAAAATTGTTCTGACTCATTAGAAGTCCACTCTACAAGTCTCTTTACTCCACGTCCAAACTCCTGGCTTTGTTGCTGCTAACACTAGCTGTGAAAACCCTGTTCATCTTGAGCCGCGTTCCTCCTCCTCTCTTTCCTCCCTCCACGTTTGGACACCACTTTTGTGTTTTTAATTAGCAAGCAAGTGTTGAACGATGAAGCCTTTAACTTCTACTGTTGTTGCCCAACAACAACAAAAAATGGGTAGGTTATATTATCAGACGTGGCAAAGGAGCCAAAGGGGATTCAACACGTGAGCATGTACTTCCCAGTAATCCTTTCAAAACAGCAGATGATTGTGTTTTGGTGCAGGTGCCAATTCTTGATATCAAGATATGCACTTAAGCAATAGCCAACAAAAATCAAGTCATATTGGTTGATGTTTGACCATCAAACCAAACTGTAAGTGTTATATATTTAGAGATTTTGGGATATATATGTAGTTTACAGCTGTATAGCTCTCACTTGAGATTAGAGAGTATCCTAACCTCGATGCCTGTTGAAGTAGACACCCGAAGGGGAGCCTTTCGCTGGGTTATGAAGCCCACTATGTCTTTGTATGGCAGTGGGACCCTTGACACAGCAGCAGTTGCATGTCTCCCTTCCTCTCTGAGTACCTCTCCATCTACCTGTCTCTAATGCTTTCTCTCTCTTGCCTTCTGCTGATGCTACCTCTCTCACGCTCCCCGTCTCTGTGCCGTTCCCTTCATCCCTGCCTCTAGCTTTCTAATTATCGCTCTCTTTCATCTTCGGTAACTTTTTTCTTCTGTTCTGTCACCTTTCACTCTCTCACTTTGTCTCCTCTTGTTCCCCTCATCCTCCGGACTGTCTACCCTCCCTCCCCTGCTATCCTTTTCTTCTCTACGCCTCTGTTCTTTTACCTCACCATTACCTGCATGTCCTCCATCCTTTATTTCTTTGACCGCTTCTGTTCTCCCTGTTATATTATTTTTCTCCTCCCTGGTTCTTCTTTTGTCCTTCTCTCCCTCATCTTTTTTCACCCTCTCTCTTTCATCCTCTCCTACTGCTCCCCCTCCTCTCTCTCTCTTTACTCCACTCTCGTTCTCCCCTTTCTCCTCCCCTTGTCTCTTCCTTGTCTCTCATTCTCTTCCCTCTTCTTCACTCCTTCTCTCACTTTTCTTTTTTCATCCCTCTCCTCTTCCTTGCAGTGCTGGGCAATGTTCATGAAGCATATTGGCACAGGCTGGTGGTCGATGAGCTCCGCCACGATTACACACATGCATGCAGACGCACACATACACACATACGTACATGCACGCACACACACAGTCCTGCTCGGGCTGGTGGTTGATGAGCAATGCCAGGCTCTCAGCATCCATGCCCATCAGAGCTGTTCAAAAAACCTCATTAGGCCTCCTGGCCACAGCGTGGCACTGGCTTCGATACTTGCCTGCCTGCCTCTTCCACTTTTTCAGGATTTTGAAGTCCTGCGGCTATGGGCTTCTCAACTTCACAATCAGGCGTAGTGATTTTGGATCACGGGCCAGACCGCAGTCGGGTATTCCAGTTTTTAATCTAGCAGGGAGGGAATTCCACTCAGTTGTTGAGGTGAATATAGGACTAAATGCTTGGTAAATCTTTTAATGTAAATAGTGACAGTTTGTGACCGGTCTGCTCATCAGAGCCAATCAAAGACAGGCAATTTCTAGAAAGTGACCCATAATTGTTTAATTCAAAAACAAGGTGTTCTCCACTCAAGAACAAAATCTACTGCACCTTCTCATTACTGTATTCTTAGTTGCTGGCTACATCAAAGTATCGCCCCTTCCTCTTTAGTGAGTGTTGGTTTTGGCTGGTTGGACTTGACCAGTGCTCACAGAATGGGCAGAAAGAAAAGTTGGTGAACCAAGGCAGGCAAGGCTAAATGGGTAGCCAGGGCCCTGTCATATAACTGGCCATTGTGCCTGTGCTTGCGCTGTGCTCTCCAATTGCCTTGCACTCAGAGACAGACAATGTCCCACCACTACTATTACAGGTAAGAGCGAGGGAGCGAGGGAGAAACCCAGTGTGATAAATACCCCGAAAGACATCAGGAGAGCGAGTAGCGATCTGCACTGGAGCATAGCTGTGACTCTGACAGAAAGAGGGATAATGCTGAGTAGCTAGCTAGCATACAAGCTAGACGCATTGTTCCTATGTGAATCAGCCCCAAGAAAAGTGACAGGCTGTGACAGGCTAGCCTACCCCTTACTGATATTGATTGACTTGCCCAAAACACACACACACACACACACACACACACACACACACACACACACACACACACACACACACACACACACACACACACGCATAGCCTGAAGGCTGAGACCATAGCACTGGAAATGGAGGTGCAGGTTTTCTAAAAATGTTTTAGGGTGTATACCATTTGCTGTGGTTGTGTGTCGTATGGGACCGACCAGCAATGAGCTGGATCAGGCTATCAAGTCATAACAACAACAATGGAGGAAAGCAGTAACAAAAGCAAGAATATTGATGCTGAACATGTCTGTCCTTTCAAAGCCCTTTCAAAAACACGTATGAACGTAGGCTTTGCTTTTTTCCCCCTCAGCCTCAGGCTAGATGCCATTTCAAGGTAGACGGGTGTAAGTGAAGTTGCCAGATGATGTCATGGGCTGATTTACATTACGAATATGTTCGCTACACCAGTCCTGCTGTTCCCAGGCTCATAAACGAGAGGTGGCTACACTGTGAAGCGCTGTGAGTCCGACCTCTTTGGATGCCGTACTGATTTGTCACCAAATGCTTCGGGAGTCAACACATCAGCCGTTTTCCCTGTGGTCCAAAAAAAAGGAGCTAGATTTATCACGGGTCGCTTTGGAGAAATAAAGTTCCCGGGGATTTGAAAAGTCGCTAATTCTAGTGACAGCTTCGTCAATTTGGCAACCTTTAGTAAGGGCACATCAATCACTAACCCCCCCAACTGTTCGGGTGACACTGCTTAGTGGCCAACAGCAGTAGAATGTCTGGCGGCTCTCAAGTGTGTGTTTGGCCGTGTGTGTGTGTGTGTGTGTGTGGCTGCATGTGTGGGTTTATGTGTAACTTTGCAACTATACCCCAGGCTGTTGCTGTAAATAAGTTTGTTTTCTAAGCCTTGTAGTAAAATAAGGGAGAGATGACTCAAACGTTGTAATATATTCAGGCCTTTAGCCACACTGAAATGCAGCAGTAGCCCCGTCTGAGATATTTGAAGTATTTATCAAGATGCAGACACACACACACACAACCCGCCGTGGTGTTTCTGAGTTACAGCGGGGTGCTGTTTGGCTGTTATCACTGTAATGTCAGCCTAATGTAAAGAGTAGACAATTTGGCCCGCGGTACAGTGACAGCGTTGAAGATTGGCAGCGCTGGGAGCTGGTTAGCTGTACCAGACATTAGCATCCTGCCGCTCAGTGTGCGCCTATAGCAGAAAGGTCCTGCGTGTGACAGCTAGCCAGCTGGTTGGCAGTTTGCTGCAGTGTGGGCTGGAATGACAGCTAGAGAGACACCAAGCTCAACTTTGGTGTCTCGTCTCCCCAGCCCACCCCCCACACACACACACACACACACACACTTTCTCAGTCTCTCGCGCTCTCTCTCTCTGGTCGCCATACTGCAGCAGTACATACCATCAATCCTTTGGCTGTCAGGGTCTATTCAGCTCAGTCTGCTGCTGGCATTCTGAAGCACCGAGTTGCGTAACCGGGAAAGAAAAGGAGGAGGGAGGGTGGTGGGGGGGGGGGGGGGGGGGGGGGACAGAGGGGAGGAGAAGGTGAGAGATGAGAGAAGAAGGGAAGTCATGAAATGTGAAATGAGACAAGGATTGGAGTTTAGCAAAGAAAAAGTAGAGGCAAGGGGAGAGTGCTGAGGTGGAGCGTGAGACAGAGATAGGGCAGTGGGAGAGAGTTGGATAGAGAAATGGTGAGGAGAGAGACGGGGGAGAGAAGGGAGGAAGACAGGGTAATAGAGTTTAGAGTGTCAGAGAGAGATAGAGGGAGGCAAGGCTGCTGTAGCCGGCTGTACGCGAGACTCAATTCCCCGAGGGCGTTGTGTATTGATCAAAAACTGCAAATTTAGAGAAAAGGTAAGCTACGGTCTTGAGATGTTTACAAGTTACACTCCTTGTTTTGACTCATTCATCACAGATTTATCCGCCAAAGCGCCTTTCGTTGATGTGGGAAACTCGAGATGAAATATACTCAATTTGGGACCTGGGTTATGCAGCTTGGCAACTCTGCGCTTAGGTTACACTGGGCATAAATATGTATATATAACACGACACTTGGCTGTTTTTGAAGGCTGGTTTTGGGCTCGCACATCACAGTTGGAAAATGTATTTAATTATAGTTTAAATAGGATGTAGAGTGCCATCTGTGTGGGTGTGCCACACTATTGTACAGCATTACTTTGAGATCTGTACACTGCACAATGCTGTTTCACTCTTCCAAAGAACCACGAGATTACTTTGTCCACAGAGCGTGTGGGTGTCACAGCATCCAAAGAACTTACTTTAAAAAAAAACAACTTTTAGCTCTCTTATCTTATTTTGAAGAGTTTGAAACTTTTGGTGTCCAATGCATTTCAGCCCCCTGGTCTTCATTAGAATGAAAGGCGTGGGTGCAACACTGTAGGAATACTGTGCTATTGAACCAAGTTATGTTGTGTAAGTCGTGACAATTACAATATGACTAGTTGGCTTACACTAGTCTGTTACACCATGCTGTAGTCTGGTCTGTTTTCTAGAGCACTTTGTTTTAGTTTGTTTGAGGGGAAGAAAGGTGATGAAGTAAAACTCCCATTCCCAGTCCTTCCTCTCCTCTCCTCACCTCACCTCACCTCTCCTCACCTCTCCTCTCCTCCTCTCCTCTCCTCTCCTCTCCTCTCCCAGGTTATAGCAAAACTTTGAGTGTTTTAGGGTTTTAAGGAGCACTTTTATGCAAACTTGGCCATTACCACATTGCTGTGTTCTTCACTGCCCAATAAAAACTAAGACTGCAGGAGTGGGACCCCTTAAATCACTGTGATTTACCTGGGTGTACCTCTGTGTGTGTGTGTGTGTGTGTGTGTGTGTGTGTGTGTGTACATTCATGAAGGAGGAGGATATGTGGGAGTGTATTTATAGGACCATGTTTGTGTGTGCGTGTGTGTGTGTGTGAGAGAGAGAGAGAGCGAGCGAGAGAGAGAGTGTTTGCACATACATACACAGGCCGTCCTCCTACTGGCTGAGAGGCAGCCTGCTTGCCGCAGAGTGTGTACTTGAGAAAGGACACCTGAGTTTGTAAATCAGTCCCACCTCCTCCATCTCTCTCTCTCTCTCTCTCTCCCCCTCTCTCTCTGTCTAATCTCCCTCTAACCTGTCTCTTTTCTCCTGTCATCTGTCTCGTCTCCTTTT
>JAXDDW010000002.1:12022500-12027500 GCA_034670385.1 Hoplostethus mediterraneus
TCCTGTGTCAGACTGTCTGTCTCTCACACACACACACACACACATACACATACGCAGTCACACTTTTTTACTTTTGGAGTCGGAGCACTGATAGATTTTCTCTTTAACACATATGTACACAAGCGCACACACACACACACACATACCAGGCTGTGAGCATTAACACACAGGACTCATCAATCTATCACAACTCCCACATTTTCTTATTCTGACAGTTTAGATCTGCTTACACCCACACACCCACACACACACACACACACACACACACACAGTGCACACAGAGTCACAATCTATCACACGCATGCACACATAACGTACACTTAGACACACACTCTGTTACATAAATACTGACACAATCACTTGCACAGATGCCAACACATACACACACACGACGCTTCATCTGCAATATCTGTAAGTCAGAATCTACCAAAATAAGAGCGCATTTACAACAGAACTAAGAGATTAATTGCATAGTTATGTGTGTACGTGTATGAAAAAGGAGACTCTTATTTTCATCCATTTATTGTATCATTTCACCAGTAAAAAACCATGGGCTGCTTACAGGACTATTGTGGTCGTTAGTATATATTCTCACATTGCCAAATCCTACGTCAGATCACCTCTTCATTCCCTGATGTCAACTTGACGCGAAGAGACCTACGTTGAGGTGAAAATCACACCCATGACCCTTAGAAACTGCATGCTGTTAAAAGATTAAGGAAAATGCAGGCGAGCATTTTATACTGCAACAAAGGTGGGTATGGGGCGGACAATAACTTCTACTGTCTTTTAATAATGTTAACAGTATCAACTCTCACCTCAGTGTTTGGAGAAGGGAATTGAACACGCCATGACCTCACTTCTGGACTATCCGGGTGAAAGAGTTATATGAGCCTGGTTGTAGAGTGTTTGAGAATTGAATGTTTATCCTTCTGCTCACTTAAATAAGGCAATAGATGTACTGTAGGCTTAATATTGGAACGTTGTTTTGTAGAAACAGAATATCACAATATTACCCATGTTGTATACAATAATCAATGTATATCTCCGATGTTAGATGAGTATATCAGTAGAAATGAAGAGTTTCACTCCAAAATGAGATATCCACCATTTGAAAACTGTGACACCTACACTGACCAAATGGCCTGAAAGTAAAATTATCAATCGTTATTGAAGTCAATCTTAAACCCTTTACAGCAACATTTTAGAGGATGTAGTCATGTGGAGCACGAATGGGAGATTTTTCCTAAAATGGATATCTAGTGTTTTGAAATGAAACCCTTCACATCTTCTTTTGGGATGGGTATTGAGCAGTGATAACTACTGGTGCTTTGCTGAATTTTGGTATCGATATCCATTTTGAGTCTTCAAAAGATAAAATGTTGTTCAAAATGCTGCCATCTTACAATTGGATATCAGGTTTTCTATGGCATTATGAGCATTTTTACTGAGAGAATGAATTGAGCATAGACTGTCTCTGTTTAAAGAAGCAAATGACACGAACAAATGTTGCACAGAAAATGGTTTACTTGATCGCAAAATGAAATGTGATTTCACGCCATAAAGAAAGACATCGAAAAAAATCTATAATTTTACAACAGGTACCAATTTGTAAAAGCATCAGAACTGAATTTTCTACTGATACCCAGTCCCAGTCCTCGTGCCAGCCTTCTTTTTATCTTCCAGATCTCCAATTTTTTAAAAATGAGATAATACCATAAGGCTAGCAAAGACAAGTGATGATGACTTTTGTAAGTAGATTGATTTCCATGTAACTGCCGTGACCTGCTGCGTCCTGAAGTATTGTTCAGCGGTGAACACCTGTCGCTGTTGAATACGTGAGGAAACCGTGGTTCATCCCAACCTTTACATTTGTGAACAACCGGACTGCATAACAACGTTCGATCCCGAGGGGTTCAGATCAAACCATTTTCTACAAAAAAACAAACAGCAGCATCCTGAAAGGGTTTTGGAGAGAGTCTGTCACTGTTGAATACATCAGCTCCGCCAAACTGACTAGACTGCTTAACAAACTTCATTCCCACGGGCTTGGGATAAACAAGTGTTGGTACGTCAAACGGGAGACGGGAGCCCGCCCTGCTGCTAAGTACAGAGTAGAAGTTCACAGAGCTCGACATCTACACAAAATGTTACATTTAGGAGAAAGTTGTCGACCTTGTCTGGCTCTAAACTGCAGCAGGCTATAAGGAAGTTGTGTTAAGTGTGTGTGTGTCTGTCTGTGTGTGTGTGTGTGTGTGTGTGTGGCAAGGTGAGGTGAAGGAAAGGATGTAGGAACGCAGCTTTACTCCCACTAGTGAAAGCTACCACTCTCCCTCAGGTCTGTTCTACTTAAACACTATTTCCTTTCTCCTTCTCCCCCTTTTTTTTTTTTTACTCTGTCCTCATTATTTCTTTCTCTGTCCTGTTTCCTTCTATTCCCTTCTATACACTCTGCTTATTTCTCCTCCATCTACCATTTCCCTCCCTGTCCCCTTTATTCTCACCTCCCTCTCCATCACATGCAAGTTCCCTAGCTCCTTTTTGTTCCTACTTGTTTTCCTTCCCTTATCCCCCATTCCCCACTCCTCTTCCCCCTCTTTTGTCCCCTGTCTCTCCTTCCTTCAATCCCCCACCCACCCCTTTCCCACTTAGCCCACTTACCCAGACCTTGCATTGTCATACGGTGTAGCTATCACAGACTCTAATGTGAACTGAACATTCCCCGCTCGGTTTGTTTACAAGTGCAGAGAAAAACGATACGTGGCCGACCTCAGAAGTGATGCCGTTTACATCCCGGGTCAAAATGCGTATACACCAGCCGAGATATCAAGAGGGACTATTTGGCTTTCTTTGTGCTGCCAACTCCATGTGATCATTTTAGTGGTGTCCAAACAGCAAAACTCACAGGAAAGACAGATTTTGTGTGTCTTTTTCCTGGTTATGTCACATGAAAAGTAAAATTCACATCTGAGATGGCAGTGAAAATGTGAGGTCCTTTTTCCTCTGAATGGTTGTCAGGTTGGAGGAATGAACTGAAATTGAATCTCACTGCTGGAAAACAAGGATCCACCATCACAAAGTGGATGCGTCTCACAGGACTCAATTTCCCATGGTCCTTAGACACATGTGAATTTAAGTCACTACAGTCCCTTTGTAGGGAAGTTATATATTTATTTTTTTTCCGCCTTATTCCTATTTATTGTCAGAACCTTTTTCCTAAAAGCATCTTAAAAATAAAGATGATGATGCTCATGATGGTGGTGCTGGTGATGATGATGATGATGATGATTATAATTGGCTTTAAATAGACAGAGGACAATATCAGCATTGATCATATGGAAACACACCATTGGGAAAAGTGAGTTGGTTTGTTATGAAGGAGTTGAATCAATCAGAGTCTACTGTGTCTTTGTCTATCAATGACAATATCCTATCTGTGATTGATTTTTCCTTCTGAACTAAATGATGAGGCTGACCTGTATAATTGTACATAAATTATTAAACCCTGTTGTTATTCATGTAAAGTTATTTTAAGGTTATTTTTTAAGTGCAGAATATAACAACAGGGTTCACGTTGTAGACGCGTATGAGATTAAAAAGAAAAAAAAGCAAAGGTTCGGTTGCATAAATGTCAGGTGTAGTGTGAGCTGCTACCAAAAGCATTTCAGGCTCGATTTTCACAAGAGCAAATAAATGTGATTGTTAACCAAGAATAACCAAGATTTAATAAGATCCGTGTCGAATTGCAGATGATTAAAAAAATGAAAAGGCCGGCTGAGTTCCACACCACTGTAAGGTTATTAATCAGATTTTTCTGTTCATTTAAATCCAGCCTTTGCACAAAGATGATTCTTGTGCTGAAATCATGCGAGTGTATGGCCTGAGATGACTTGGCAGGACATGACTTTGCAAAACCAGGGCCCGACGAGCATCTTAGGACTAAATCATATGTTCAGTGGAGATGACGACTATCCACTGAAGCTGCTTTTTCAGTTCAGGGTGAGGCGTGTGTCTCAGTCTGTGACACCATTTCCAAAGGGTTGACACTTATTACAAGCCTTTGACCAGATTTAGCCTTCATCTTTATGAGGCTTCTCTACCCATACTTAGGCTAAGCTGGATAATCTTTCTTGATACAGTAGTTTTACACTTGGCATGCTCACTCCAAACTGCTGGAAATGTGTCTGTTGGATGGTAATTTACGGGCTTAATTTGGTCAAGAAACCTTGTAGTGTGTGTTTACCCAAAGTATTACTCTGCTAAGAGTGTTAATGGTAACTTCTGTCATTCTCACGGTCATTGTTCGTTCACAAAAGAACAAACAGAACAAAAGATTTTCATCCACTGTATTGTTATTATTATTATTATTATTGTTATTATTTAATATTAATAAAATGGATGAAAAAAGGTTTTGAGAGTTTGTTGATTTGAGTTTACATTTTAATTCACGCGTCACAGATATTACTCATTGTAATAGGTGTTGTTTGGTATGATGACTGGGATGTACAGTGAAGCAATGAATTCTGCTATAAAAATAAGCACTGCAATAAGTGATGAGCAGTGAATCTTTGGGACCTGGGCTCCGTCACTCAGAGAGGATAGATCTCACCGTATAAATATCTAAAGAAAAGAAGAGACAGAAAGTAGAACAAGTGCAGATCAATGCAATGAATACAGAATCTGGGGGGGCCGTCAAAACTTTTTCAGCAGCAACATTCAAGTGGAAAAGGTGTACGCTGCATCCAGGAGTAATTTTACCTCATCTGACATTAGCCTCCGACCTATTTGAGTGAGTTTCATTTGGCAGTGACCATGAAGTATGGAAGTATTTAGAAAATCACGTTAGAATGACTTTGTGTGTGTGTGTGTGTGAGTGAGAGAGAGAGAGAATGTGTGTGAGTGGGATGTAGAGTTTGACTGTTTACCCCTTAGGGAAGACCTGTGCACGCTTCTCATTTCCGGACTCACTCAATTAGTACTGGAGATGTTATGACTGGCTT
>JAXDDW010000002.1:12032500-12137500 GCA_034670385.1 Hoplostethus mediterraneus
ATATTTACAGTGCGAAAGAAATATAAAAATTACAATAATTACAGTAGAGCTCTTATATAAAGCAACACAATATGCACAGTAAGAGCACTTAATAAAATATAAAATATAAAATAAGAGGTAGATGGGGGAAATGTGTGAATGTAATGAGCTATAAATTATGTGAATTCGTTAACCTAAGTGTGTGTGTGTGTATGTGTGTGTGTATAAGAGGGGCAGTGTGTGGGTCTAGGTGGGGGCCCTGGTGAGGTCAGAGTTCACAGTCCTGATGGCCTGAGGAAAGAAACTCCGTCTCAGTCTCTCTGTTTTAGCAGCATGACTACGGAGGCGCTTGCCTGACCGCAGCAGCTGAAACAGTCCGTTGTTGGGGTGGTGAGGATCCTTCATGATCCTGCAGGCTCTGGTTCTGCACCTCCTGGTGTCCTGCAGGGTGGGGAGTGTAGTTCCAATAGTGTGTTCAGCTGAACGCACTACTCTCTGCAGAGCCTTCCTGTCCTGAGCGGAGCTGTTGCCGAACCAGGCAGTGATGCAGTGATGCTCCCAGGCAGTTGGCGTAACATTTGACATAGTTTTATGTTGAACGTACTTTTCGTTGCTCATTTAGCCCACTCAGTGTCTCTCCACTCTTTTCGCTATTGCGCTACCACTTATACAACATAAGACAAATTTAGACCAGGCTTTTAGAGGAAAGCAGATGGCAGGGTATTATGGTGAGGATACTGTTAGCTACTGATGACTCTTCCAGTCTGCCCACTCAGCGTCTCTGCTCTTTTCTTCCTCCACTGAGACTCAAAATATTAAACATAATAGGCCATTTCTGGCTTGGAAGAGGAAACTGGCATATTGAAATGCATCATTTATCTACCCTGCTCTATTCATTTCTTCATTTCTCCTCCCTCACCCGTTCCTTTCTCTCTCCCGCTTCCATTGCATGGCATTACATTAAACCATCAATGACTAGTCCAACAGACCAACTTACTTTTGCTGCTCTTATTGTGTGTTTTCCACCTGTAGAGACCTGTAGAGACATCTGAGAGACTCAAAAGAATAATGGTGCATTTCTATCACCATTTCATCATCTTCCCGTTTTTTGCTCTTTCTTGTCTCATGCTTTTTTTGTCCTTTTTTTCTGACTAAAGTTTACACAGCTGGTTGTGTGCTTATACACTCACCCGTGCACACTCGTGTAGGGGTAGACGATGTGGCAATCTTACATCATTATCAGTAAAGATTTACTCACAATTTGCTTTCGTAGTCATTGTGGTGCATTATGGTAGCCTGCTGTCAACAAATTTAATTCCCGTTCAGAACCTAAAACTCAGTTTTCTCTGCATAACTTTCCTAGTTCACAAATACAGTACTGTGCAAAAGTCTTAGGCACATGTAAAAAAGATGCTTTCAAAAATAATGAAATGAAAAGTTTATAAATATCTGTGTATGGATAAATAAAACAAACGCATACCAAAAAAACACGTTTGTTACTATGTCCATTGTGCTACTATATCCAACCAAAAGCAATTGAATGTGCACTGAGTGATATTTATGGCCTCCAAATTCTGAAGTAGGAGCTGTGAGAAGCACATGAAGGCAGCATCAGACTGTCAGGAATAGCTGTGGGAAAATTATATTTTACCTAGCAAAGGACATGGTTCCTATCAAATTAGATGACCATGAAGAAGGACTGCTAAACTTGCCAAACTAACTCAATGAACTCAAAGTTTATAATAACTAACAAACTTTCTTTAAAGGCTTCAGATGGAGTACTGTGCTGTTACCAACTGGGTAGCACTCCTCCATAACTTGCAACCTAAGCTCAGAAAAGCAAAATGAAAAACAAGAATAAAAAATATATGAAATCATGAAAATACTGTGATATGAAATGTTGTCCATATGGCCCACCCCTATGACACCTGAACAAAGAGACCTTGCTTGTGCTAGTAAATGAGAGAGAATGAACAATTGAGAGAAGAAGAAGGTCAAACAGAAGAGCAGAAGGAAAACAATGTGCTATTATATGATGATGATGATGATGATGATGATGATGATGATGATGATGATGATGATGTGCGATGACATGTCAGAGTGAGCTATGGATGGATGTGTACCTGTGCGTGCTGTTGCTATTGGATATGAAATGAACTAATGACAGAGAAAGGTGGTAGATTTATGACGGTAGTGTGTGTGTGTGTGTGTGTGTGTGTGTGTGTGTGTGTGTGTGTGTGTGCTAGTAAGTGTGTGTCACATTTTAGCTTGTGTGAGTGTGTTTGCATGTGGTACTATGCAATGCGCTGTAATGTGGAGTGTAATGTAGTGTGTGTGTGTGCACGTGTGTGTGTGTGTGTGTGTATGTGTGTGGTATTACGTAGTGTGTGTGTGTTTGAGGCTCTGCGGCTGCAATAGTTCTATCAAGGGACCACAGCAGTGACAGCAGGCTCATTTGCTGGGTGATTATCGACGGGGGTTGTTGCAACTGGCCGTCTATACACACACACACACACACACACACACACACACACAGACACACACACACTCACACTGTTTCTTGTTTAAACCAATTATGCAGGCCAGGAACCTGCCATATGGCTTCTGCTCGTTGGGAGTCTGTATTTGTGTAGAATGTGTGTGTTTGTTTGTGTGTTTGTGTATGTGTGTGTATCATGTGTGGTGTGATTTTAATACAAAGCCATATAGGGCTTCAGGCCACACAGAGCAGATGACAAAGCGAGAGAAACCATGAAAGTACTGAAGGCTACAACACCACGTAATCTGGACAACTGAATGAATCAAAGGAATGGACTGTGGGTTTTTTTGGCACAGGAAGTTTCTAGTTTAGGTTGCTGAACGTCAGGACCCTAAATTAGAGTCATCTCTAAGAGAAATAGACAGACAGACTGATGGACAGAAGGGCAGATGGTCAGATCAGCAGTCAGAAAGACTGACAGGCAGACACTCAGACAAAGAGGCTGTCAGACAGAAGACCATCCAAGCAGACAGATAAGCAGGGAGGTCTAAAACATTTCAGCCTTCATGAGGTTGAATTAAATTGTGTAAAATAACCCTACAGTCATGCGCGACCTTATCCTTGTGTACAGACAATCTGAGTACAGTTCACGCACCGACTGGTCTGAGTGGAATAGCTCAGCTCCAATCTAAGTAATGATATCTACGACCACCACAGTAATGCATTATGGATTAATGGATTGGAAAGTTCACGCGGCGGTGCTGCAAAGTCACATGGGGATACTGTTGCACTGTTCAGTCAAGAGTTGGACAGATTTGTTGAGCACTGTGGATGCAAAATTGAGACCGGAGGTTTTATTATCACTCCTAGCTGCACAAAACAAATACAGCTTCAATTTGTACAAAATAGAGATTTAGAGGTAGACATAGAGATTTGTTTTTAAACTCTGATTTATTGATTTGTACTCCTAACTTTAAAATGATATGTTACACAATAGAGGTCAATAAAATACTTTCAGTTATTGAGTTGATTTTCTGCCTTTGGACATTTTTTCTCACTGCTGCAACTGTCAAACAACTGTCAAAAGTTATCAAATGTATTGCACAGCCATCTTTACAGCACTGAGCTCTTTTATTAATTTATTAAGGTTATTGTGAGGATGCAGACTGTCATAGTGCAGTGTGAGGAAGCATTCGGTCTCACCATGTCCTCCTCTGATAACTGTGAGGAAAATCCATAACATTTTGAGAGATGGAGGACTACCCACTGTTTTTTTGGGGGGGAAAGGATGTGTTGAAAAGAGGAACCAGCCTCGGGCCTGAGAGGACCACTGAGAGATGAGAAAATCCTCCACACCTGCTCAACCCTATTGCACACACACACACACACACACACACACACACATACACAACACACATACGTACATATATACTCACTCACATACACATACACACATACACATCACACATGCACATAGATATGCACCAAACTTTAGAGTGGGACTGCAGGCTCTTTTACTGCTTCTTTGATGTGTTTGAATTTGTGTAGTGCTTGTGTGCATGCATGTGTGTATGGGCATATTCCTGTGTGTCCATTGATACAGTGTTATTATTGTGGGCCATGCAAGACCAAGATTATCTTCATTTTTTAAATAGATTTTGGTGACAGGCACAGCTTCAGCCATTTAAAGCGCTCAGGGTATTTTGCAGTTGCCTGCACCTCAGGCAGCAGTGGGGCTGATTGATGATGGATTATGCCTTGACGCCTCTCATGGAAAAACCTTAACGCTAGAAAGGCCGTGGGCTGACGGCACTGGGTGTTGAGATTTCAAATTAAAATTTCTTCAACACTAAATATGATGTTCTCATTTTTCTATTATTCCATTATTCCATTCCATGATTGCTTAATATTTAGGATTTAAAGGGCTGCTGATTTAAAAATTATTTCAAAAATCAACTTGGAAAGTAAATACAGACATGCAGACAATTTAAATACAGACCGTTTTCCCAATTGTTTCTTCATAAAATGATGAAAATGATGACTTGGCATTGTAATTTTGGAGCTATAACTCGCAAGACATAAAGCCACCAACACATTGAGTTGACTCTAAGTAAACTACACCAAAGCAAAATCAAGCAAACACATGGATGCTGCTATTAAATTCTGAGCCAAAATAGTCTGATGAGGGTTCTGATATCAGTGATTTTGGATGATGATGATTGGGGGTTCTTCACCTGAATCAGAGTATGAGCCAACACTTGTGTCACCTCCAGTATAAAATACCTTCAACAGGTGAAAGACCAACCTGATAGAATGCCTCACATGATATTCTAACAGAGACAGCAAGAATGAATGAAAAATCTTCAGTTTTCTTTGTCAATGCAATGTTACAAACACGGCTAAAACACACGAGGTCAGCAACATATGAAAGCGGCCAACCCAAGGTAAGAGCCAAAAGTATCGATTTCTTTCGCAATAACACGAACCCGGCCATGTGTGCTATGTATGCACCATAGCAGATTGAGCTGCCATCATGCACCCAGACCAACGTTGTGCTGCTGTCAATGATTTCAATGATTCATCTTTGTGCACCATGTTCACATAGGAAATCACAAGGTCAACAGTAATGATAACCATGTAGAAAAACCTTCAAGGGTACAAAACAGAGTGCTATCTCTGCGGCCGGACACACACACACACACACACTCTCTCCTTTTTCACCTTTTCCTCTCCCTCGTCCATCAGAGCCTACCCTATTCTCATTCTAAAGCGTGTGTCTGGAGAATATTTATTTTGACCTGCTTTATGGCTCCCTCGATGCATTGCAGCTGTGACCAGTCATGTGTCTCATTGATAATGAAAGAGGGGGGAAAAGAGGGGAGATGGGGGAGAGAGGTGGTAGGGGAGAGAGGGGTGTAAAGAGCGAGAGAATGAGTCATGCATCTCTTTGATAATGATGACCCATCGGTTCAGAGGCAGCACTAAATGTATGTCCCAATCTCAGTGGCGAGGGGAAACATTTGACACGCTCAGGACATTCTTTGGTTCCTACCTGCTTCAATTAGGTTCCTGCTGCTTGTGGTTGTAGAGCCTGTGGCTCCACTAATCTGATGTGTATCTTTGTGAGTGTGTGTGTGTGTGTGTGTGTGTGTGTGTGTGTGTATCTGCATCCGTGTGCATTTTTGTGTATGTGTGTGTGTGTGTGTGTGTGTGTGTATGTAAGGCCCTGCTGCTTGTGTATTTGGGGCATGCAGCTTTGTTAATCTGTTTCTCAAAGTTGTTCACAGCAAACTTTCTGTTCCTCTTGCCCCCTCTCTTTGGACGGTCAGACTACGGCCAGAAAAACACTTGAAGTGACATTGAGGTGATAATGGCTGGTTACCCAAAAACATTTTTGGTTGAGTCAATGGCAAAAACCTTGGTGCCATTTAGTATTTACATGTGAACATGTGAAGAATTTCTTTCTTGTGTGAGAGGAAGGCTGAGGACTGCATGGCATCAGAAAGACACATTTCCTTACAGTATCTTTCCAGTGTTTCTTTACATCATGTATTGAACATACATTTCTAACCTTTGAAAATTGACCTATTCTTCATTACAACCTCAACCTGTGGGAATAGGTTGAGAAGGGGGGTCTCTCTCTCTCTCTCTCTCTCTTGGATAAGACAGAATTATTTTATTGAATTTACACTGACAGGAAGGACAAGATTGAATGGGAGCCTGATCTGATCTGCCCATACCTTATCCCACCATTACCTAGCCCCTGAGTGTGACCTCCACGGCATTAGAAATCAATACTTGAAGCTGAATCAACAAGCAGATTGACAACTGAATGGGTCTCATTCCACCACTGCTGTGCCATCATCCCCTATGGCATGACAAATCCATCCAGCATTGTTGTCGGTGATTGTTATCTACCTTATACAATCATAATCATACTTCAAGATGCCTGGGCTCACCAAAAGCACCTCAGAGCTGGGGTAATATTTGCTCTGATCCACCTCCTTTCTCTTGGGTATGTAGAGTATACATACCATTTTCTCTGGTATTCAGTGTACAGGGGGCTTACCCCCAAACCCCCAAACCCACAATCCATTTCTTTTATTGCTGAGTACTAAGCAAGCAGGCATTAGATCACATTTTTGAAGTGTTTGCAATGACAAAACCCGGGATCAAACTTTGAACCTTGCATCATCACTCGGGACTCAGCCATCCACTCTGCCATTGATCTGTTCACAAATCGTTGGAGGTTCTGTAATGTGGTAGAATATACTCAACTCTTCCTGAGCAAAAGAAGTATAGCCATAAGAGAGTATACTCACTTTAGGCGCTGTCCATAACTGAATATACCCCAGATAGCCAAGGGGGGGCAGATGACAGGGAACAGGACTGCAGTGATGTAAGAAAAAGAACAGTCTTGCTGGATGACAAATTATCAGATTACTGATACTTTTGAAAAGTAGGTGAATACTTGTTGGATTAATGGATTATAGACAAAAACCTCCACTCAACCTGGCTGTAATGAAATACACTGCAGTTTAACTTCATATCCCATAGATTTTGAAGCAGAGTATCATATTGTGACCTGGAGCAACCGATACCATTACATATTGCTATATTAGCATGTGATGAGTAATCTGTAACACACTTGAAAGTAATCTTCCCAAACTTGATATGGAGTATACCCTCCTCTTTTCTCGGGGCTTACCGGAACGAGACTCATTCTGATAGACCTTTAAGCCTTTTTACCGTTGACACATCGGGACAGCAGCTTGGCAGTATGCCAACTCCTTAGTCTATCATCTCCTTATTTCTAAACCACCTTCCTCTGCATGCTACCTCTGTATACTACCTCAGGGTGTATACCGAGCAGGGTGGTGCAGTGAGTAGGGAGACCACCGGGTTCAAGCCCCCATGACAACAAAACCCCCAGAGAAGAGTCCTTGAGCGAGACACCGAATCCATACCAGCTCCTGGCGTGTTGTTCTGTAACTGACCCTCTGCTCTGACCTCCCTGTGGAGGTGGGAGTCGAAAAGAGGTTTTCCCTTTTGTGATCAATAAATCCCAAGCATTGTATCAACTCCTCACCTTATCCTCAAACACTTGCTCTTTAAAGGGTAATTCCAGGATTTTTCAACCTGGCCTCTATAGTCACAAAATCGCCTATCATACCGCAAAGTAGATCCCAAAAGTTTCGGAGTTGCTCCGGTAGATCAGTCGCGAAACGGGGGCTCAATGGCTGCAATGTAATCCTGCGGGCATATAAACGCAGTCAAAGTACGTCCACTAAAAGTGCTTGATTTTGCCACTGACAGGCTCAGATTGTTATTTGTGTGTCTGACAACATTACTGTTAGGATCGCTACAGAAATAGACCTTTTTTAACCAGACGGTGGACAAAGGTAGTCTATAGCGAGAGGGTTCACTTGTTGCAGGAAGAGGACGGTTGTTTACACCATCCTCTTCTTGCAACAAGTCAACCCTCTTGCTTTCATAGACCACCTTTGTCAGAGTTGAGAGTTCAGAGTTGAGAGTTGTTGGAAATATGACAAAGGTGGAGCAGAGCAGAGACCCAGCCCTTTGCAGTGGTCATGATGTGCCTCATTCAGTGGATCCCCGTGACAGAGGTCCAGTAGACCAGGTAGTTGACTTCATTTTATCTCTCTCGCCCTCCCTCCGTTCACCCACTCCTCCTCCTGCCACTCCTCCCTCACTTTCTCCATAGCTTTCAGGGTCAGCCAGCTAGAAAGACAATTAGGCTGTCTCTCTATCACCTGAGGAGAACTGGCCCTGTGTGTGTTTGTGTGTGTGTGTGTGTGTGTGTGTGTGTGTGTGTGTGTGTGTGTGTCTACATGCGCAGTTCTTTGACTGTGTGACCATTCGAGACAATACAAGGACACCAGAGAGATATTTCTTTCAGGCTTCCACAGTCCTTTAATAGAGCACATCTGAACTACAGCTGTCTTTAAGCATATAGCCTCTTTTTTTTACTATGGGGGCCAGAGGAGGAGAGGGAGGGGGGAGAAAAGGAGGAAAGGGGGGAGAGGGAGAGGGAGAGGATAGAAAGTCTTGTGGCAAAGAGATTAATGTGCTACATACCCTTTTGAAAAAAAAATTCAAAAGCGTATGTATTCGACTCAGGCCGGGCTGTATGGTGAAGATGTCTCATGATGGTGATGCAGACACACACACACACACACACACACACACACACACACACACACACACACACACACACACATATATATCAGATTTGACATATGGGAAGAATGACCTAATTTCTACAGCAAAACAAATATTTCCCTTCACCATTATTGCTCTCTTTTATTCCGTTCCCTCCCTTTCCTTCCCTCCTCATTGCCTTTTCCTCTCCTCTCCTCTCCTCTCCTCACAACAAAGCTCATCTCATCTGTAAGTAAGGAGAAATAACAGGAGCAGCAGATGAGAATAGTAAATTTAGAAAACAGATCACCTCCCTCCCTCCTTCATTCAGGCAGACTAACGAGGAGAGAGAATAAGAGCGTGTGTGAGCAGGAACGACTGTATATGTGAGCGAGAGGATTGATGGGGAGTATTGATAGAATTTACACTCTTGGTTGAATTGACAATTATCCGCTAGATGAAATTGGGATTGGGTTGTAGAAGTGGAAGTGGAGGGGACCTTTTTGCAGTGAAGCCCAGATGCAAATATTGGTACAATTTACATGAGCACTTGATACCCTCTCTGCCTCATATATCCACAGATTTAATAGCCTGCTTTCCCCGCAACTCTTCTCGGCAACTGAGAGGAAGAAAAGAGAGGGGGAGGAGGGAGGAGAATAGAGCTAGAAGCAAATTTAGACCTGAATTTGCAAACCACACGCAGATTCTGGGTACAGTACGCCACATCTGTCTGCCAGTAGAGTGATGTGGTTTGTTTTGCTTGATACGCATCTCCTCTCTGTCGACCAAAAGGTGGGTCAAATACCGAGGCTACCTTTTTGACATGGGGACAAAAAAAAGAAGAGAGAATGGGGGAAAAGAGGAATAACGAGAAGGCACTTTAAAACATCATGGAGGGAGGAAGAAGAGAAGAAGAGGATGGTTGGTGGATTGAGAAGAAACATCCTCTGAGAGTCAGTAGTTGGATTCTCAGGCTGTGTCGACGTCACTGGTCTCAAAGTTATGTTTACTAATAATGGTCTTCGAAGGTAAACACGCTGCTGCAAAAGACAAACAGCACCACACACC
This sequence comes from Hoplostethus mediterraneus, assembly GCA_034670385.1. NCBI lineage: Eukaryota > Metazoa > Chordata > Actinopteri > Trachichthyiformes > Trachichthyidae > Hoplostethus > Hoplostethus mediterraneus. The sequence goes on from JAXDDW010000002.1 coordinate 12,042,189, forward strand.
TAACTAGAGAGAGAGACAGGAACCTTAGGCGAAATGAAAAAACAAATTTCCGTTGCTTAGTGTTAAACAGTAATAAAGTTAATCCTCCTTGCCTCTCTTTTTCTCTCCTCTCTCGATCTCATTGTCTTTTCCGTATCACACTATTCTCAAGACCAGCCAGGATTGGCACCACACACACACACACACACACACACACACACACACACACACTCTCTCTCTCTCTCCGCGGTCACCTGTGTGATCATTACGCAGGGCTGACTCATTAATCACACAGAGCCAATGAGGAGACAGAAAGCATGGAGAAATGTTAGATAGGAAGTAGGTTCCTTCCCCTGGCCTCGTCAGACGAGTGCGTTTGTGAGTATGATTGAGTGTGTTTGCCTGCGTGCATGTGGGCGGGAAGGGAACTCCTTTGGGAGACGGCCTCTGATGTTTCACTGCTTAGAGAGTCAGCAATCATCCTAAATGTGTATGTCCTTGACATAATGGCACACTAAACATTCAGGGACGGAGTATTAACAGGAACACCATGATATATCACAGGACAGCACCATGCTCACGTTCACCACCTTCACAGTGCAGTGAGTGTGAGAGGGAGTTATCTGTGTGTGTGGACCATATGTATGTATGGGCCATGATTCAAACTTACCTCTCACATACACTACTGAACACCTCTCACATACACTACTGAACACCTCACACATACACTACTGAACACCTCACACATACACTACTGAACACCTCTCACATACACTACCGAACACCTCACATACACTACTGAACACCTCTCACATACACTACTGAAAACCTCTCACATACACTACTGAACACCTCACATACACTACTGAACACCTCTCACATACACTACTGAAAACCTCTCACATACACTACAGAACACCACTCATACACTACTGAACACCACTCACATATACTACTGAAAACCTCTCACATACACTACTGAACACCTCTCACATACACTACAGAACACCACTCATACACTACAGAACACCACTCATACACTACTGAACACCACTCACATATACAACTGAAAACCTCTCACATACACTACTGAACACCTCTCACATATACAACTGAAAACCTCTCATACACTCCTGAATTCCTCTCACATACACTACTGAACACCCCACACATATACAACTGAAAACCTCTCACATACACTACTGAACACCTCACACATATACAACTGAATTCCTCTCACATACACTACTGAACACCTCACATACACTACTGGACACCTCTCACATACACTACTGAACACCTCACATACACTACTGAACACCACTCACATATACTACTGAACACCTCTCACATACACTACTGAACACCACTCACATATACTACTGAAAACCTCTCACATACACTACTGAACACCTCTCACATACACTACTGAATACCTCTCACATACACTACTGAACACCTCTCACATATACAACTGAACACCTCTCACATACACTACTGAACACCTCTCACATACACTACTGAATACCTCTCACATACACTACTGAACACCTCTCACATACACTACTGAACACCTCTCACATACACTACTGAACACCTCTCACATATACAACTGAACACCTCTCATATACACTACTGAACACCTCACATACACTACTGAACACCTCTCACATACACTACTGAACACCTCACACATATACAACTGAAAACCTCTCACATACACTACTGAACACCTCACACATATACAACTGAAAACCTCTCACATACACTACTGAACACCTCTCACATATACAACTGAAAACCTCTCATACACTCCTGAATTCCTCTCACATACACTCCTGAATTCCTCTCACATACACTACTGAACACCTCACATACACTACTGAACACCACTCACATATACTACTGAACACCTCTCACATACTCTACTGAACACCACTCACATATACTACTGAAAACCTCTCACATACACTACTGAACACCTCTCACATGCACTACTGAATACCTCTTATACACTACTGAACACCTCTCACATACACTACTGAATACCTCTCACATACACTACTGAACACCTCTCACATACACTACTGAACACCTCTCACATACACTACTGAATACCTCTCACATATACAACTGAACACCTCTCACATACACTACTGAACACCTCTCACATACACTACTGAACACCTCTCACATACACTACTGAACACCTCTCACATATACAACTGAACACCTCTCATATACACTACTGAACACCTCTCAGTGTATGTGAGATGTTTTCAGTAGTATGTATAAGAGGGAAGTTTGAATCATGGCCCATACGGCCCCTCACACATACAAGCATCTGTTTTGCCAGCAGCTTAAGAACATCTTAAACTTCTGGATGGATTTTTGGAAACCATCACCCCTAGAGAACTTTTCCTCCTTTGTGAACCTCAAACTCGTAGGTAGGATAAGGCAATTTGGCAAACAGTTCAGGTGTGAACGATGTCTCTATACATGATATTGAATCAGGTCCAAGTTCTGTCACCCCAGAGCAACCACGGTCCACACCCACTCTCAATACTGAACTATTCTCATCCACACTGTACCTATACGGTCCTGAACCCACATTTAGTCTTACACCTTGTTCACACCCAGGACCCAATCATTTCCAAACTCACACAAGTCACACAATATGCTGTGTGCACTGACATCTCAAACACACCCAGCAAACAGCTTAGGTAACATAAATAGCTCATCTAGTCATTTTCTAGTGGAGTAGAGTGAACAAAGTACTGTAAACAAACATATCTTTATTGTTTCAGTTTATCTGGTTTTGACATATTAAAATGGGGTGCTGATGACTATTTCTGGTCATGATATTTGCCACTAAAATAGAAATGTCAATTTCTTTGGGTTTGAGAGAGTAGACCAGTTGTAAAGTTCGGTCACCTTCTGCCTCAGCACTTCCAGTACACACATATAGGAAACACACACACACACACACACACACACACAGGAAACACACACACACACACACACACACACACACACACACACACACACACACACACACACACACACACACACACACACACAGACCTTATTAGTCAACAATAAAATATATCCTTAACCTTTGTCAGCCTGCTAGCAATGACATTATTCTACTAAACTGCTTACTTGATACTGTGCTGTATGTGTGTGTGTGTGTGTGTGTATGTGTGTGTGTGTGTGTATGTGTGTGTGTGTGTGTGTGTGTGTGTGTGTGTGTGTGTGTGTATGTGTGTGTGTGTGTGTGTGTGTGTGTGTGGAGGGGTGGTGGGGGTTGGGGTGACTCATGTCTCTCGCTCCATGATACAATACACCCTTATATTTCCAAGGGCATGCTCGATATGAATGACTACAAATTTTACTTCGTAAGTGCTGAGGCTGTGTGTGTGTGTGTGTGTGTGTCTGTTTCCTATATGTGTGTGTGTTTGTTCATACAGTATGTGTGTGTGCATTTGTGTGTATACTAAGAACATAGTCAACATAGGCGCTATAAATCATAAGTTTATATGGGGTCACCCTTGAATTGAATGGAAGGTGAAAACACACAGCAAGTTGAAGGGGCAACTCAATATTGGAATATATTGTTTAACCTACAGTACTATACACATGGGTGCATGGGTGCATGCGTGCATGCGTGCATGGGTGCATGCGTGCACATGTACACACACAAGCAATTATGAGGGGATTGTCAATATCTTAACAATAGCTTCTGCTATATATTATAAAACCTTTTATACAGAATATTTTTGTCAGTTTTCTGTCCTCCCTCTTGTTGTGTGCCAATGCAAATGATCCCCTTTGTTACATTTAGATTTTATTTCGAAATAAAATAATAATAATAAAATAAAAATGCTTTGGGAGGAGCCAGTGCGTCAGTGTCTGTTAGCCCCAGCCACGAAGGATAACCACTGACCTTACCCACCCTGACTAACATCTGTTCCCAAAGCTTTCAGCTGGGATATGGTACCAGTCTATTACGACCGAGCTCACCCATCACCTGCTGTTACTTTACATCCAACCCTCCCAAGACTCATGCCACGCAAACCTTCAGAATCTCTGTAGTCTTCCTCACCATCTAATAAAACTGTATGTAAACTTTACTACTGCCACTATGCATTGCCGTTGTATTTATTTCCCAAGAGTTGTTTTTTTCACTGCCGCAATGGCTGCACAATCCTGTGTACTTCATATATGGTGCATGACACTTCCAGCTACACAAATGTACTGTGGGCCCACCATTGCTCATAATGTATTTTATAAATCCCCTTCCATTCAGTACAACATGGTGCACTGGACTATTCCACTGATGGTCACTCCTTACGCTTTCTGGTTAGCATATTTCTGCTGCTGGATGAAAACCTTGTGTCTCTCAAGTTAGCTATTCAGGAGGAATTAATAAAAAAAGTCTTATTTTCAAATCGACAGCCGTGCATTTTTGACATCATACACTGTTTTTTATGATTAGGTTTTGTTGGCCTTAGGGTAAATTAACTCATTCTGCATCTAAAGGAACATTTAAACCTTCAGTTCAAATACAAGTAGAGTGAGTTCTGAGGTTTTCCTTCTGCAGTGTGAAGCAGTGTCTATTATCCAAAGCAGTTTACAATACTACAAGCATTGTTTGTAGGTTGTGATGAAAAAAAACAACAACTGCAACTTCTTTCCTATTCTTCTATTGCTATTCTCTGTATGCATGTCTTGTCAAATGAAAGTCAAGCATTACTGGCCTTTAGAAGGGATCTCTTTAGATGTCGCTAATCTTCACTAACTCAAACAAAGAAAGGATGGAGGGCACGATACTGTCACCTAGGCTTTATAGAAGCTTTGGAGAAGCTTGCTCTCATTACCATATGCCATTTGGCAGGCTCTTTTGTCAGCTATATTCTGCTATAGTGCGTACAGACTGGCCAAAGGGTCAGGTTAAATCACGGTGCCTCTATTTCCAAGTCTTGTCAAGTGAAAATTGAGAATTTCTATTATCTTTCACCCTTGCGATCTACAGTCCTTGCATAGGGGTTGCCTCAACCTTTATCCCCATCAATCCAGCCTCCAATAATGTTTCTGATTAGAACTGAGTGCAGAACTTGGATACATAGCAGGAGCAGAGTCCTCTGCTGTTGGCTGGAAGTACTACAGGTTGCTGCAGCCCATATCTGCCACGCAAGACATGACAGTGCAACAGGCATCCGCAGATTTCATGTTGCAATGCATTCCCTGCCTCAGTAGATACTGATGAGAGAGAGAGAGAGAGGCATGTTGTTGAAGTCAAGAGTATAAGATAATGGCTGATTATTTGTCATGCCAAGACAATGTATGGGAAGATCACAAATGATGACAGTGGTGGACTGATTTTAGGGATCTATTCAATCTGATGTCAACCAGCGCATTGATTCAGCTTCAATTATTGATTTGTCATGCTGTGGCAGTCACAATCAGAGGCTAGTTAATGGTGGCATAAGGTATGAGCAGATCAGGATTGGGCACTGACTTATCACACTAGGGTCCCCGTTCAATCTGGTATCAATCAACACACATTCAACTGAGAGAATTCTGTGATCCATGTCAGAGGGGTGAGAGAAAGTTCACCGTCTCAGAGAGAGAGAGAGAGAGAGAGAGAGAGAGAGAGAGAGAGAGAGAGAGAGAGAGAGAGAGAGAGAGACCCCTTCTCCACATACACCTACTCCCACAGGTTGAGGATGTAAGTAATAGGTCAATTTTCAAAGGCTAGAAATGTACATTCAATACATGATGTAAAGAAACACTGTAAAGATACTGTAGAAGAAAAGTATGAGTGCGTGTCTTTCTCATGCCATGGAGAGTCCTTAGCCTTGCCCTCACACAAGAAAGAAATTCTTCCCTTCCCACATAAATCATATCACACAATAAATCAGAAATGGCACCGAGGTTTGACATGAATGGTAGCCACCAACTAAATGCTGATACTGTAAGTTTTTGCCTTCGACACAGCCAGACATGTATGTGAGTAAATGATGTGAGTGATGGGTGAATCTTGAAATCCACTAAATGGACAGCAGAAGATTGGCATGCTTACATCCATATGGTTGTGTGACCAATGTCTCCCAATTTATTTTCAGAGTGAAACATCCTTAAGACAAAATATCTACCCATTCCTCGTCTTTCCCCTTAGTTCTGTCTTCCCAACATGTACCGTAGTACTGTAAAATATTGTAATGTAGGGCATTTTTCTATTTAGATTATGATAACGTACTAATGATTACTAATTATTAATAAGATTATAAAATAAGATTATTTCTGTTAGTATATCTGTAAATATCGTCAGCCCTGGGCAAAGTAAATTTACAAATGAACTTGATTCTGATACTGATTGGCAAAGATACTATCAGATAGCTGTGTCTTGGCCATCTGTAATTATAATTGGTAACCTTTAAAGCTTTTGATAATGTTTTAATGCTGACCTTTGTTAAAAAATAATCCACATTTCTTCTTGGTATCAGCTTGATATCAGCCTTGTAACAATACAGTGAGAATCATTTAGCTTCTCACACTTCATCAGTCATTTCATGTTGAGATTTCTGTTGCAGCATATTGCCACATTATTCAATTAATCTTCTTGTGTGCATCAGCATCATATCAGCAAGCTTAGGCCTAGCCATCTGTAATAAAGAAAAGACATCCATCTGTTTGTATGTGTGTTTGTCTTGTTTTGTACACTTCGCTGTATCAGTTATACTAGCTATTTGGAGTAGCTCTCTCTTTTCACAAACTCTTCTCATAACTATCAAGAGATCAGCTAATGGCCCTCTGGTCATTGCTAATGATGCAGAAGGAGAGAGAGAGAGAGAGAGAAGGACATAGATAGGGGGGAGACAGATGAGAGAGAGTTGGGGAGGGAAGAGTGGTTGGGGGAGGGAGAGAGAGCGAGAGAGAGGGTGTGGTGGGATGTGGGTCTGTGAGACTTAGCAACATGAAAGTGAAAGTGGGCCGCAGCTGGGCTGAAGCTGGGGCAGCCTGCTATTAGCAGAGCATAATGGTGTCGAACTGTGACTGTGTGCATCGATATGTGTGTTCTGTCAAGTCTCTGCCAACTTGTAGACATCATTTTCCACATGTCCCATACATGTTTCTTTGTGCTTCAACAATGCCTCTGATCAGGGTTGGTGTCAAACTAATATTTGTCGATGCATCAAATTTATGATGTAAAGTGCACACTATTATTGTAGCCTGGATATGGGAACCTTTTCATAACAAAGTTTGTATTCACTATTTGTGTTTTAAATCAAATACACTTTGTAAATTAACCAAATTGTGAGTGAAATGACTCCTGCCCTTTCACTAATATTTCACCTTAAATGCTTCCAAAAAGCCTGCTGTTCCTTTATTAGCTGTGCATTTTAAAGCAAGCATTTTACATTGTTGCCTGCCAGCCAACTGAACTTCCAGGGAGTGTTGTTATTTTCACAGATTTTACTTCAAGTGATAAAAGTTTGCTCCCACCTTTCTAGAGAAGCAAAAGTATCTCTTTACAGAAAGGGCAATGTGCAAATGATGTTTGTCAGACAGCCCCAGCAGAGAAGATGAGACTGGTTGAGAGGGTTTCTGCATCACTCAACCTCTGAAATTGTCTGCATGGCGTCCGACAGAGAGGCTGGCCATTTAGCCTAATGACAAAAGAATACCTCAAAATATTATGCTGTCTTTTTCTACCACATAAAATGCATTAAAGGTGGGAAGTGTTCCTTCAGCAGGGCCTTCTGCTGACTAGGCTGGCTTTGGATAGAGTTTTATATTGAACCATCTTTAGTTGTATAGTTAAGTCCTCAAAGTTGGTTTAGGAATCAGGCCCCAGTCTTTCTCTGAGAATATTTATGATTGCTTCACTGAAGCGAACTTCCAAATTTCAGCACCACACATTGCAGAGCAGCTCCCTGCTGTGACAGTATTAAACAGACAAAAAGAAAATGCATTTCAGCACCACAGAGACTGAACAGCACATTCTACTATTGCTCTGGGAGAAGGTTGAAACTATATGCCACAAGTTTCTAAAATAGGAAAAGGTAATTTTCATCAACGCTCATAGAGGACAGTTTCCAGCTGTGATGACATTAGACAGAAAGGAATGGCATTTTAGCACTACAGAGAGGGAACAAGCAGAAATGGGAAATAAGTATTCATCAATACCTATTCATTAGTACGCCGTCTTAGTACGCTGAAGTTTAGACTGCTAATTTCTTTCCAACATGGTTTACTTCGAACACCAAGAAGTCCTGAATGTCCTGATGTGAATAGGGCACTGAATATATGCAACATCTATATGCACCAATCTGCAACATCATTTCAACGCCTTTCTTAGCAAACAGCCCCCTGCTGTTAAGTGAGTTTTATACAGAGAAAGAAAGGAGGAAGAAGGAGAGAGAGAGAGAGTGCTGCTGGAAAAACTGCACTACTTCTAGTTATAAAATAGTACTCTTATTTACAGACTCACTGGACAGCTCCGAGCTATGATGACATTTCAGGAGCACAGGGAGACCGAACAGCTCTTTTATAGACACACTTTTTGCAAAGTGTTAAAACCGAGCTGAGACAGAAAGGTGAGACTAAGATCCAATTTTCAGCACCATCCTTAGCAGACAGAACTCCTATGAAATGTTCTGGAGCCAAATGGGGCTTTGGTTGGATCTCTGCAGGGCTCAGCTCAGGGACAGTGATAACATAAAAAAGTGGAAAAAATAATAGAATATAATAGTTTGAATAGAATAGAATAATTTGGTGCCTTTTTAAAGGAGCCAGTTTGTGTTCCTCCAAGTAACAATATGTTTTTATTATCAATGCAAAATGGTGTGAGTGAATATAAATGTAAGGTAAGTAATCTTTGTTGAGCTGAGAAGGCTCATAATATGACACAACCCACTGGATAAAATAGATTAGGGTGACAACAGCATATGGACCCATATAGTAAACACAAGAGAACGGAGCAATCTGTGCTGCAGCAGAAGCCACAGTGGGTGGCTCTAATGCTATATACTGGCGAGTGTAATGAGCTTTTGGCTGAGAAAGGTAACAATATAGAGAGAGACCTTCAGCACCATATGTCCACATCACACAACGAGTGAACAACTGTTGATATTTTGTACTTATATGAATCCTTGTCTGAATATTACTCTACATCATGTAGTATCTGCTGATCACTTGGCTTTTTCAGTGTACTGACTGAAGTCATAGTGCGCTAAAAATACCAGGACGCTCTACTGCTTTCCATGTTTGATTAGAGTGGGCAATGGAAACATGCTTGCTGGAAAAGTGTGAAAATAAAACATATTCCCATAATGTTATATGATATGAGAAATGGTAAAATGAAGCAATCATTGATAACACCAATGATGTGACACGAGGTACACGTAGCCATTTGGGTCTCAGTATTGTGTAGTGTAATAATGGCTAGTGTACTGCCCTTACAGCTAACCTAGCTAACAATATAAGAAGCTCCAATAAATCACAAGGTTTGACTTTTCTTGTTTCTTCACTTAAGAATTCAGAATACTGTGAAACTGCAAAACAGGGGTAGAAAAACAAATATACTGTTACAAGCAAATACAAATAAACCACGTTTTCTCATCAGCTAGACTACCCATACCAAGCTAGCTAGTCACAAAATGTACATGCAATAGCACATGGAGAAAAACAATTTAACTCTAAAGTTTACAAATAATTATTTCCTATAAACATATAATTGCCTTTCCTACCTTTCATATGTACTTGCAGACAAATAGTATCCAAGGCAGACAAATAGTATCCAAGGCAGAAGCCTGAGAATGAACACATTGTAAAACAAACTTGAGAAGAAATGCACAGCAGCATGTGCTCTAGCCAACTGTGAAAAGTCCTTGCTGCAACAGCTAAATCCTAGGTACCTCAACTGTCCAGTAGGGGACAACCTGCTACTACATGAAACACTAAAAACCTAAACATTTACACATGCACTCTGAATTGAGGGCAGCACAGCTAGTGTTACACAACAGACCCAAAGACAGAAATACACCTATGATAGAGGAAGCATCAGAGGGTTTATAAAGTTGCTAAGAATAGGATTATTGATTATTGATAGGATTACTCATCAGATAGCATGTCTATTTACTAAGCAGGCAAATCGTGTCATGTCAGAACAATGATCCACGTTTTAGTAACAGCAATAGTGAAAAGTTCCTATTGCCATATGCCATACTATACTGGTACAGTCAAATGGGTTTAGAAGAGGGAACAGCTCCCAATAAGTTGTGCCAATTTACATCTCAATTAAACTGTCCCAAGTAAACAAAATGCTTACTAGTAGGGATGCAAAATTGCTGAAGGTGAAAGTTATCTGTATGCTATCAAATGATACCAGTGCTACCAAAGCACATCTTCCACATTGGTTGCATGGATCAAGGTCCTAAAATGTATCTGAGTTGAAATTTTACACAGCATTTCTAATGTTTTGAAAAAATAATGGTCACAGGAAATATAAAATAATAAACACTGTACAAACAAATAGAACAGAAAAAAGACAACAAAGAAATGACATATGGTAGCCCTTGACTTTTGACCAGGTAGGACCGCAACATACACAGAAATCTGTGGTCCTCTGTAGCTCAATGGGTACACAGCATAACACTGACATTGCCAGCCCCAGTGGGGTCACTCATGCTAAAAATGTATGCACTCATGAAACCGTAAGCTGCTTAGTTTAAAAGCATCCACCAAATATCATATGTTAATGGCCTATATTACCATAATTTAGCTCCACTGAGAAAGCACAGCTGCCTATGCTCCTCTGAATGAAATGTAGGAGCAGAGTTTCCACCCATAGTGGACAGCTACTGGGATATCTTCTGTGAGCAGCGACATGCCAAATTCTCCATTACGTGGTATAATACATGTTGATCCGTTGACTGAGTTTACTGAAGTTGAATGTTAGTTGTAGTAGTAGTTAGTTTTCTCTGACATCATGTGGATGTGCTGAACAGATGTCTGACAGTGCTTGATTTGACTTGAGAGGCAGCCTGCACAGTCACCTGCAGTGCCATCTTCAATAATTTTGAGAAAGTTGGTGTGGTCTTTTGTTACTCAGTGGGTACACCAAGGCACCGACAAGGCTAGGCATAAGGTTTTCATTCCCACTGGGACCACCAGTTCTAAAATGTATGTAAACATCGTGTTGTAAATCACTGTGAATGGATAAAATGCAGCACACTGACTTCAACACCATGCACAGTGGATTGCGCCAATGCTGTGGGCTGCAGGAGGCTGATAAAATGACAGAGAGCGAGAGCACAGCTTTTCAACACCATGGAGTGAACCCTTCTCAGTTTTAACACTATATTGGAAAGGTCCCATGCTGGAGCCTAATAATAGGCTTATGGTAGAGATGATAGCATACAGAGTGACAGAATATCAGTGCATACGCTTGTCCTATGTCCCTACACTGAGAGCAATCCCAATTTAACCCTTTTTCATGCACCGTTTAGCCCAGAGGCTAGAATCATCATGTTAACCCAGCAGAGTTAAAACGTTCTAAAATGACCTGAGTGCAGAAAGGATTTCACCGCCTGTTACAACCTGGGACAAGTCTTAATTCATAAAGGCATAGTTCAGGTTTGTGTGAAATCTTTCCTCAAGACTCAGTGTTCTGGTTGCCTCGGCATTCTGGGTGTAGAGAAAACACAAGCTCATTTGGTCATGTGACTTGAACAAATCCTGCCAAAAAAACGCTATGCTATGGTATACTATACTGGAAACAAGACTGCATTTGGAATCTGATTGATATCAGTTTCAGCACCATCCTTCTGGACAGCTCTAATGCAGCAGGAGTCTGCCCTTACATTTTGGACAGCGTGTTTCAGCACCACTCCATGAGGACAGCTCCCTATAATGCTGCTCTCTTGCCTCTTGAACAGCTGCAACCGGCAGCAACACCTAAACTCACTTTTCATCTAAAAACCTGATTATGAAAGTCATCTTCAAACCAATTATGAAAGTCATCTTCAAACCAATGACCTCACCAGCATAACCTCCACAGTGTTCTACATACATATGTGCCGTGCATATGTGCAGTGTTGGACACATGCTTGCAGTACAAGTTGGACAAGATGTCACACACTTGTACTTATATAACAAAGAGTCAAGTTTTGGGAAATGTTTCTTGTCTCTATTGCACTTGACTGATCGATGGGGGAGAGGATTAGAGAGAGAAAGAAAGAGAGAGAGAAGAGAGGGAGAGAGAGAGAACGAAAGGTGTGTTGTTGTGTAATTACCCTTGAGAACCTCCTCTTAGCACCCTGAGTTAGTTCAATACCCAGGCGCCGGGATGGGATCTGCCTCTTTCTTTCAGTCTTTCTCACTTTCTCTCAATCTCTCAATCCCCGTGCGGCAGTTTTCCTCAGCAACACCCGCCCCTTTTCTTCCTCTCCCGGGATAAAGGGATGAGAGAGGGATTTCAATTCATGGCTCACTTCAGAAGGCTTCAGTTAAGTCCAGACATTTGATAGAGAAGAGAATACATTACTAATTAAAGACAGGGGGAAATGGGCAAAAAAAATCCGCTGTACCGAATATGCAAGTATACCCACACACACATACACACACAAAACATGCAGGTCAAACCTTGATCACATTCCTTATATTTGCATGGCACAGGCCTTTTCTCATCCCTAAAGACATGTCCTTGTTGTATCTCTCCTCTCCTCTCCTCTCCTGGTTGACTGTATCAATTATTCACTTGAGCTCAGTTTAGATCAAGATTGTGTGTGTGTGTGTGTGTGTGTGTGTGTGGGAGGTGGGGGGGGGGGTTGTTTGTGTGTGTGTGTGTGTGTGTGTGTGTGTGTGTGTGATCTTAATGCCATGGCTAGATTTACGGTGCCTGGGAACAAAGCTCTCTTAGGGAGATAGTGTAATGTTGTTTGGAGGTGCTTGGGACTAGATTGGGCCCTGTGACGCCCCAAAACACATCCCTCTCTGTCGCATTAGTACGCCATTAGCAGTGGAAAGCCAAGGGTAGGTGGACAGGTGGAACATTTTTTAAATATTGCTAGATAAACAAAAAAAGTAAAAATAAAAAAAGGTGCAGCCAATTATTAGCAGAGCAGTGGTAGCGAATAGCGTTCCCACCAAGGGAATGTGGTGATATATCGTCTAGTGTTGTTTGCTTTGGTGATTTTGTTCTTTCATGTGTGCCTTTGCTTCCACAAGAAAAAGTGCTGCCCGACACTAAACTATGCAAGTGCCAAATAATTATTCACTCTAAGATACACCTAATACCACTTATGCAGCAAGGAGAGCTGTCCAACATAATGGGTATGCGAGTGCCAAACACCTACTCAGTTTAAGTACTGTTTGCATCACTCCAAAAAGAAAAGGGCTAGCAATCAACATTTGTAGACCAAAACAAACCAGAATGCGCTTTTGTTTAATTCAAAAGGTTCTGACACATTTCAACGATGGTCTTTGTTAACGATACAAAAATGGCTGGTTTGGTGCATCAGCTCGTGCTGATCTTTGCTGTGTTTGTTTTCTGTGTGTGACAATAAATAATTTCTCTGGGTTGTTAGTGGCCATTTGAAAGTGTAGAGCTGTGTGTGGATGGAACGGAGGTTTAATAATTGCTGTCTGGTCTTTTGTCTGAAAGAAATGTAGGCCTACATGCACACACACATAGGCACGCACGCACCATCGCATGCATGCGCGCACACACAGGCGCGCCCATGAAGCTAAATTTTGTTTCTGATGCGGTAATGTTGGCTTTGAGTGCCCTACAACTTAATGGCTTTAGTGGCAACACTAAAAGAGAGGCATAGTTCCCTGACAAAGTACAAGGTACCTGACACTGAACTGAGGCTACCTTTACCCCCCAGACAGACAATGTCCTTGAGAGCTAGTGACGGCAGCAAGCATGCATACTAACAAGCCACCCAGCTCACACCTGAATTACTTTCTTTATCTCACTCTCTGAGAGGTGTGTGCATGTGTCTATGCCTGTGTGCTCTTATAAGTGTGTATGTGTGTCTCAGACCTTTGGAAGCTCATCAAAAAAAACATTTATACCCCCTATAGGACCCATTTAGTGTGAATTTAGATTAAATCTAAGATCACACTCATGCAGCCCCTCACACTTCCAAGATGACTTATCTACCAGCTCACACAATTAAAGGGCAGCAGGGCAGTCATTTTAGGAGCACTATCAAAGGAGGAGCTCATAGCTTTTCATTCTGCTATTACGGAGATATTCTGTGGCATTCCAGCTTTGGTATAGAAGAAAGTGGCCATAAAGATAGAAGGGGGAAAAGAGAGAGAATAACATGTGAAAAATTATTTTACAGTCCTGGTCTGTGAATACACAACATGATCCTACATGATCCTACACTATCACATGATGGGAGGCTTCACATCAGTTCAAGTTAATTAAATAAGTCAATCATTCAATCAATCAATCACTCAGACACTCAAACCCATATTAGCAATCAATACTCGTGCCTATGCTTTAAAACGTTTCATTAAGATAAATGTCTTCTATCTTTTGTCTGTGAAAGTGCTACACCTTTGTTAAAGTTGTTTTATAAATGCACCTTAAATGTACCTCCCATGACCGGGTAGAATTCATTCAGTATTTGTCACTGTGAATGTTTCTTTCCCAGTGTTTTAAAAACAGAGCACCAAGGCTCTGGCTGACTTTTTTGAAGGTTTTTTTTGACAAGAGCTTTATCTCATGGTAATGGTAACAGCTCCCAACCAGAAAATGATTTCATGCCCCCATTAAATCATCATGGGTAGTCTCACTGTGTCCGCAAAGTCAGTTTGTCCTTCATTTTCAATGGGTCAGCACCAGAATCTGCGTATTGGTGGCGTCAGCTGGATATTTTCTGCCTGGATTTGGGAGGATTGTCTTGACAGATCCATACTCGGTCATAGTAGTAGCATGTGAATTATTTTTTCTGAGTGAACAACCTAAGAGCTGAACACTCTTAAGACTGTAGAGATGGTAGTGGACTTCCCCTCTGGCAGGAGGCTGCGGTCTGTCAAGTTTCTTTATTTGATTGCTGTGTCTGTTTTTAAATTCCTTGTATGTGCGAATGTACAATAAATCTGATTCTGATTCTGACTTGAGTTTCAGTTTCAGTTTTGTGGCCACCGATCAATCCATCCAAGGTGCTTGAGTTGACAGGATGCGGAGTGAGCTGAGTGTGCTTCACCCAGAACTTGCCGTTCTTCTATTCAGTCTTAGGGGGAACTAATCTCCGGTGCACTTTGAGGACAAAATGTGTTCAGCTTGTTGTGATCATGTTTTTCTTTATTCTACAGTAATGTTGAGTATCCTCACAAACAGTTTTAAACATCCAAAAAATGATTATGTTCCAGCCTCCATCCAAGGCCCAAGCTACCAACTAGACCTCTGAAGGAGCACTTTGTACGCTGGGTTACTGTTCATGTGGAGTGGGGAAAAAAAGGTGTTCCTAAATTCAGTCTTCATCAAAAACCAATATGTTTTGGCTTTTATTTGTGCACGTGTGTCTGTCTGTCTGCCTTTCCTGTTTTTTCATGTGACCCATTAATCATCTCTTTAATTATCACAGCCTTTATGTCCGTATCACACATTCATGGTAATGGTTCATCTTTCTGTCTCTATCCCTCTCTCTGCTTTATTTTTGCCTCTCTTCAAGCAGCACCTTCCCCTTTACTTTATTACACATCTCTTCCAATTAGCAGTTTTAATGAACCAGGATGTCACATTAATGACACAAAAAGTCTAGTTAACGTGGTATGACAGATGCAACTGGACCTATGAGCCTCTTTCTCTCTCTTTGTACAAGCATGCATGTGTGTATGTATGTGTGTGAGTGTGTGTGAGAGACTGAGAGAGAGGGAGAACCGAGTGTCTGTGGTCCTACTTTTAAGACGTAATTTTGCCTTTATAATTTTGTTTACAATTATCAAAGCCTCAGTGCTGCTGGTGACAATGGATCCCCAGGGAAGTGTGTATGCTATAAAAAAGCTCTACTGATGTGAAATATTTAAACAGAGAGTAGAACTTCTATTATCCAGTGGTCTTACAGTACCTCTACCTATTATTATATATATATATTATTATATCCAGTTATTTTCAAAATCGTTTTGTGAGGAAAATGGCAGCCCAAAAGTAAGGAAACAGGAGGAAAACACTAGGGCAGCATATAAACGATACTGCTGCTGTAATGCGAAAAGTTGCTAACTCCAGTTTTACTGATTTTCTGGTTTTCACTAGAATTGAAGGATACTTAAGAAGTCGATCAAGTGCTCTATCCCTATGGCATGTGAAACCTATTGATAACCCACTCTAGACTAAAAAAAAATAGATATGAGATATGAAGACATGAGGTTGTAATCTGACAGCAGCAACCCATCGTATAAGCCTATTTACCACTGCCAGATACACTTATAGTTATAGTAGGGTCACAGCATGCCCACCTCCTCAGCAGTATCCGCACCATCCTCAACTCCCCATACACCGCTGATAGAGGGATTACAGTCAAGGATCAAACCCCAGCCCACACACACCGGACAGATATGAGGGCTTGAGCATCCGGTGCCCATCCTGTGCAAGATTTTACTCTTTCAAATAAGATATTTCAGAAATGCTTGAACTGTGCTGTGCAGGGATGCAATCCTCTGAGTTCTGTTCAAGGTTCAACTTTCTCAGTCTCTTTGCTCGGCAGCAGAACCAGATATCTTCCAACATGTCAGACATCTAGCCATTAAATCCAAGGTCTTATCTTCCTGAAAACTTCACAAGGAACAGAAAAAAATCCATTTTGTTACAGATTATTTAATGAAGCTAAGGACGAAAGCTCAGATAAAGTTTATAGAAGGTCACTGGCTGATCACAGGATGTAAAATATTTATTGTTTTATGGATGGTTTTCATGAATTAGTAATATCAAACTAAGCTAACCTCTAAATGGTTTTACACAGGGTTGTATTTCTGCTGGAAAGTGAATTAAAGTTTGGGATTACACTACACTTTATGTGGAAGAGTTGAGAGAGGATGATTGCCTCTCTACTGCCATAAATCCAATCGGTAGTGTGTGTTTGTTTGTGTGTATGCGTGTCCAGGTATGTGCGTATGTGTGAGCATGCCATCAAAGTCAAAGGTGTAACACTCATCAATACGTGGACACATTTTAATAATCTATCAAGTGTCACCAAAGGTTCTGAATGAGTAATCTGGAGTCAAATCAATGTGATTGATGATACACCACTTGTAGAGTGCCAATAAACACTTAAGAAATAAGATGTGTATTTTAAATTGACCATGAGCCAGGCCATTCAGAACACTGTAAAATGAAAAGGTTGCCTTTTAAAAACTTAAACAAGAGATGTCTTTTATTGCGTCAATGCAAGCGTCTTTCCTGCTTTTATGATCTTAAACTTTTGTTGTCTGCTTTTTTACGATGGCCTCTTGACCAGAGCTCACTTAAAGAGATGTTCCCTTCACTGTGGGTGGTTAATAAACATCTCCTAATAAAAACAATACCATCAACAAAGGAGAAGTGGGAGCGTTTTTCACGGTATCTGCTCCTCCGTATCATTGTCAGTTTAATCCCCCGTTCCTTGAATGCCTACAAACAGTCAGTCCAATGATAGCCTGAAGCGCCCAGTGCTCCTAATCCCTAATCCAAGGTCTCGGGCAGATTAAGAGGAACTCGGGGGGCTCCAGACCTCAGGGGGGGCAGGGAAGGATAAATGGGTAGAAGGATGGATGGGGGAATGGATAGATGGATACAGGAATGGGTGGATGCGAGGAAAGGTGAGATGCAGGGATTAGCCATGATGATGATGATGATGATGAGAGCTTTTACCTGTCTGTCCCATCCCGATTTTTAAATGTGAACAAATTAAACAATGGGACTGATAGAGGGAAGGATGAACCGATGGATGCATAATGCAGGATTCTCCTCAGACCGTGTAATACATCAGTGCTGCTCCACCATGTAAAGTTGCTGCACACCACTTGTTCATCTAAAAGGTCCAAACTAATGATGTTCAATTGATCACCTCAGTCATCAATGGCACCCCAGCAGCGCCTTGTTCCAATTGTTAGGGGAGAATGGATGAGGATGGCTTGAGGGATCATGCATGTCATGGCAGAGCTAAGGTTGGCAGATTACCCTTCTCTTCATCCCCCCGCCCCCCGCCTCTTCCCCATCAGCATCCCCCGCCCGCCCTCATATACCACATCTCTCTCTTGCTCTCTCTCTCTCTCTCCATTCCAGACAGTAGATGCGCGCCCCGGCTGGCAACCGCTGCTGTTCTGTAGTTGCTGCCTCTCTCTCTCTCGCTCTCTTCTTCTTCTTCTCTCTCCTGGGTCTCCTCCCTCTCTCCATCCCTCCCTCTCACTCGCTCCCCAAACGGACACGGTAACGGCATACCTCCTCTACACCCGCCACCGCGCGTGCAGGGGCTGACGCTAGTACCCGCATACGGAGCGGACAGCGGAACGTCGTTGCGCGCATCCTCGGTGAATTTTTACCTCCGAAAGCCTGTACATTTTCTTTCTGTCGTAGAAAAAAAAACAGAGTGGTTTTGGGCTGTCTTTCCCCTCTCCAGGAAAGAGAGAATATATCGGAATATGGGACTCCTCCGTGGTAATGACATGTGACACGGCTTTTCCCTCGTTTGGTATTTTTTCCCCAAAAAGTCTTTGGCTCCCTCTGTGTTTTTTTTTTTTAGCGTCGGTGATATTTGAAGAGGGGGTTAACTGAAGAAAAAAAAGCCGCTGGGAAAATGGAAGTTTTGGCCGTTGGCTTGCTCCGTTGAGGCTGCTGCTGCTGCTGCTGGTGGTTTGGTGGTCGGTGGGGGGGAATGCGTCGCCAGGTCTGAAAGGCTGGTAATCACGACCGACTCATTATAGCGGGACCTGCGTTACAAGATACGATAGGTTTTTCCCTCATCTACCGTCTGCCTACCGATTTATTCCCTCACACGAGTGGCCACCTAGTCCAGACCTTCACTTCGACTTGACGCGTCGGCGTTTGGATGCGGCTTGTTCCCGCTGCGGCTCGGATAAGACAGCGTCTCTCCTCTCCCTCAGATTATGGTTTAATGTTAGGAGGGATTTCAACAGGGTACCAGTCTGTGACCGCCCGGGAATCTTCACTTATTTCCTTCCACTGAGAAGCAGTCTACATTTACAGCAAGAGCAGAAAACATCAAGCAGAGATCACAGAGAATTTCCCTGATCGCCCTATCGATGGACTAAAAAAGCAGCATCGCTTGTCGGGATTTTAACAACTCTGTTCGCTCTCGCCCACAGAGAGCTGTTGGTTTTCTTTCGTTTTTTGGGGGGAAATAGTCTTGGACAACATGAAAGTTATTTCGGCTATGTTGCTCTTGTCCGTTTTTTGGAGTCAGGCGTGGGAGCCGGCGCTCTCGGATTCAATCATCCACATTGGTGAGTTACTGCGCCTTTTCTCTCCTAATTCACGGCCACAATAAGGCTTTCTGTGCGTCTCTCAGGAAACAGAGCTGAGGTTTCAGCTTTGATACGAGCTGCGCTGATAAAACCATTCCCAGGCGATGCTGACACATTTCCTTACCGCCCTGTGGTATTTTGTGTGCGTTTTCCCATGAATGTATTGCACTTAACGATGGAGACACCTTATTTTATCTCATGGTTTTAACAGGTTTTTGGCACAGCCGCGTCTTGACATCACTGGCAAAATAACGAACTAGGGATTTGTTTTATTATGCGCCATTGTACGCACCCTTTCAGATGAAGTTGGCAGTTGAGTTGGGAATATTTTAGGTCATGTAAACTCTGCTCTCTCGGAACCGCTGAGTAGAATATTCCTACTGTGTTATTCATGTTATTCAGGTATTCATGTGAAGATAGATCTTCTGTATAGTCTAATGCCGATGAGTAAATAGGCTGCAATAGAGAACAACGTATCCATAGAATCTCATTTAATGGAGGGAAAACAGGTGGTTTGGGATGGCGTGATGTCGAGGGATTACCCTGGGCGGTGGAACAATTTCTACTTACAGCTCTTCCTGAAGCACAATTGCATTTACTACCCTCCACCGTATTACGCTACAAGGAAACATATTGTATGTTGTAACCTTTTCCCTGCCTTCCACCACCACCGGCAAAGTGTGGCACTGTTGCGTTGAGTGTGACTTCGACTTCAGGGAGCGTTTTCTTGCAGGCGATGTGTGGCAGCTACGCCGGCTCCGTCGATAGTGCATGGGGGAAGTAAGGGGTGAGAGAGAGAGAGAGAGAGAGAGCGAGAGAGAGAGAGAGAGAGAGAAGTGGGGTGGGCGGGCGGTGACGCCGGAGAGCGTGTCTTGCAGGATGACGACGCGAGGTGGTGGTGGGCACACATAATCGTTGGACAACTTGGTGGCATCGAATGGGAGATAGACCAGTTAGAGTAGGTGTGTGGATGAGAATGACAAATATACACGCTCGCTCGCACACACGCACGCACGCACACACACACACACACACACACACACACACACACACACACACACACACACACACACACACACACACACACACACACACACACACACACACACACACTCACTCACTATGCAGTACATGCCACCAGCGAGATAAGCACCTGTCTGTGTTGAACAGTGAGCATTTTTTTGATGCATGCATATAGCCAAGATTATTACACACACACACACACGCGCTTAGGCAAACTCGCAGCACATTATTAGACCACCAATCTAACCCGCCGCAATATGCTGCGGCCAAGACAGGAGGGCTGGCCCGCTAAATGCCTTCCTGTTTGATCCAGTTACACTCTCGCCAGCTGATTTACAGAACAGACCCCAGGCCAGTTTGGCAGGGGCCTGGAAGGGCTGCAGTTTGCCTAGAGCTGGATCGGCTCTAGTTCCACTCTGGGCTGCAGACCAAAGTGATGTTTCATATCTGGTGGCCCTGACATATGACAACAGTTGGGCCAAATTAATGGGACTTACACAGGTCACGTTGACGGTGAATGTGTGTTATCCAATTTGCAGACAATAGATAATCCAGGCAATTTGCCAAACAAACCACATTTAAACTCCTTCATGTGGAAACCAGACATTGCAGATGATGCTAGTGATGAAGTAAAGATCAATTTTATTGATTCCCAAAGTTTAGGTTACAAAATATTCAGATGAAGTTGTAAACAAATGTAATTTAGGCTGGAAGATAATCTCCCAGCTCACACGTACACGTTGCGTAGTACTACCGTCAAATCAGGCTACAATGCTGGCCTTACTGGGGCGGTAGTGTAGCTAGTGCTTAGAGACACTGCACTGTAACTGGATGGTTCAGTCCCAGCAACAGCCATGTGTCCTTGAGCAAGATACCTTTACCTGCTCACTCATTGTTAGCTGCTCTAGATAAGAGTGTCAGCTAAATGACTAAGAGCCTGCCTAAGAGACATTTTTAGGCTTACCCAGCCTCTGCTATGTAGGCTAACTGCACCAAGATTCTTGTACGCTACTGTAACTGGGTCAAACCTCTTTATCTGTACGCTAACTGGGTCTAGGTTCTTTATATATAGGCAAACTGGGTCTATAGTTTCTTGATATGTTGGCTAACTGACCCTAGGTTCTTCATTTTGACTACCTGAGCCTTGATTCTTATGTAAGCTACCTGGGTCTAGGTTCTTGATATATGGGCTAATTGGGTCTAGTTTCTTGATTAGATCCCTTGTTCTTAATGGGCATGTAGTACTATCCTTTGTGTCATTAAAGTGTGTAATTTTCAATTAGTTGGAATGGTAACATTGTACGATCCCGACTGTCACCAAGAAGCCGACTTATCCACTTAGCTAGCATGTGTGAACTCAGAGTGAACCAACACACATTAAGTCATTCTATAAATTGTTTGCCAATTGTTGGATGACCCGACGAATGCATCGAATTAGACAGTCAAGCCCTGGCAGATAGATACACATAAACATGGGTAAAATTAGCCTTCACCAATATTGGATTTACAGAAGTAGCCCAGCTCCCAAATCACCTCCAGTCTGAAACCTAATCCATACTAATCCTAGATATATGCTCGAGGGGTAAATTCAGTGACTTGGATAATGAGGAAGCCCAGCTATCCCTCTTTGACCCTACAGTGGAAACCAGGCCAGTGAGTGGTGCCCAATTAGTAGACAGTGAAGGCAGCGTGTAGTTCATTGGCTGTCTGAATTTATTCCTGGTTGGTAACAATTCCCTACGAGCAGGGTATTATACAGAATTTATTTTTTTCTTAGATAAACAACTAAGTGAATGTGCGCGCATGTATGTGTGTGTGTGTGTGAGTGTGTTCCGGGACAAAGAAACAGTGGGCGGTTGATTTCAGTCATTGTGGTTTTTTTCCCTCTCCCTCCTCCACCTTCTCTCTAATCAATAGTTCATTTCCCTGCTTGCTGCAAGTACTTTGAATCACAACAAAAGGTTATCGCCCCCAAAACAACACTTCTCTCTTCTCATTCTGCCTCCTCTTCCTCCCTTCCTTCGGAAATGGGAGACAAACAAGTGGAAACAAGTGCAGGAAAGAGCACGCACAAGTTTTATTTCCTGGTTCGCAGATAGTAGACAGCAGGGCAGTAGAAAACACACTTTGGAGCAACACTAGTTTCATGGTTTCTACATTTATATCACAGGAGACCTTGTGTTCTTTTTTTACACACTTTCTCTTCCATCTCATACACTGCTGTGTCATATTGACTTAGGAGTGCGTGGGAAAAAAAACAAAAAACAAGTCCAGCACCCGCATCACTTTGACATGTCAGAAGTAATCCCTCTTTAATCTCTTTGTTGCTGCTAAAGATGGAGAGAGAGAGAGAGACAGGGGAGCAGAGATGTATATCAAAGAAGGAAAAGGGAGAAAGTGAGACAGACAGAGAGAAAGCAGGGTAGTGAAAGAGGGACGTATTAGACTGTGTGTCGTCATCGCCTACCATTTCCAGCTGTCTACTACAAACCTGTCACCATCCTTTCTCGGCGTGTCCGTTATGCCGGTGATCTTAACGTCAGCACCTGGCAGACGTTTTCATCTTGCACCATGAAGGCATTAAATGTGATTGAGCTGCTGGGGAGCTGGCACTACTGCAGTGCCCCTCTCTCTCTCTCTCTCTCTCTCTCTCTCTCTGTCTCTCTTTCAAGCTCTCTCTCCCCCTCTTTCTCTCTCTCTCTCTCTCGCTCTCTAATGATCAGCATGCAGCAGGGAGGGGGGAGCCCACTTGCCTCTTGGCCCTCACTGCGTCGTGTGCTGCATGGCAATGGCGCTTTGCTTTATGAGGGCTATTCGTATGGATTTTGCATGTGGGTGTTAGAGAGAGAGAGAGACTGAGTGTGAGTTGGTGAGATGTATAGAATATGACATTATGTATGTATGTGAGTGTGTGCTCTTGATGAGGTCTATTCAGAAAGTCATTGTGAGTTATGTATCCAGGCATCTACTGGCTGTCCATGCACCAAAGACAGGGGACGGAAGTCAGCAGCCACACACACACACACACACACACACACACACACACACACACACACACACATACACACAAGCCATTCTGCTACTAATTACTGAGGCATTATGTTGAATTTCTCCTGGCTGTACATTATTATTATTGCTTGTTCTCTACCTAGAGATTAACCTTATTCATAGTTGTTCACACAATTCAAATGCCAATGGTATGGAACACAATGGAAGAGTGAAATGAACATGTGATAGATATACACGTGATATATTTACCCATTACAGATATGCATTACAGATGCCTCTTCTATTATGGTCTCTGTCTTGTTTGATTGCTCCCGGCGAGATCAGGGCAAAATAGAAATAATAAATCTTCCAACTCCGGGAAAAAAACAACTTAAGGAGCAGCGTATCTTGCAAGCAATGACCACTTTTGAGACTATATATATATACTACAAACTGCACACTGAACAATGGAAATGCATCTTGAAAATGTTTCATGCCGGTGGTACCAAATATAACCATCGGTAGTGCTATGGAAACGTTCCAAAATCAATGGGAATATCATCAGTTTCTCCTGAGATCCAGAATAGGTTATTGTGTAGCTATGACTAGTCTCTTCAGGATTTGTATTTATAATATTATGGTATCATAAAATAATATAATTGAATATAATTGAATATAATATTCCACTGCTGTGACAATAGGACTAATGAGAGAGGAGTAGAGAAAACACAGGGGAGTAGATTCTGGAGAGATTTAATCTGACACACTCCTTAAACTCTGCAGTCATTTTTTAAATTGTAGGCAATGCAGTCAATGACTTCACAGTTAAGTTGGTAAGCCGTCTCATTTTGTTGAGGTTTGAGCAGTAAGGCCACGTGCGTTTCCGGAATTGGGCTGTTTGCATCTAGTTGACTGTGACATTTTGAGAGTAAATCCTTATTACATTTCTATTATCACTCCAGTTGTAATACTGTTGTTGAGCATGCACACTTTGGCTCACAACGTCCTTGTAATCACAAATGTAAGATGACAAGATGACACTCTTACCTGGGATGCATCATCAAACAAGATACTTCTTGATGATGAGGATATGCAGTCCTAAATATTTGATCTGCTAAATTAGTACTTTGGAAACACTGATGATGATTTCTCTCAGTTTTCAACACACAAACTGTAAATATTGAAACATATTAAATAAAAATATTAAAAATGTCACATTTCCATTCATGCAGCTTCAATAGCTCTTTAGTCTTTGTATTCTTACAATATGACCTGACTATCAAACAGCCCGTCTACCCACGCTGCGGCCCATAATAATGAAGTCCTCATAATAATCCTCATGATTCACTACTGATACCATCATCTTCATATAATCTGATTGGAGTCTGATCATAACACACCCAAGGAGACACGGTGCACATGTGTGTTGTTACTCTGCTGGTTAGGAGAGTTCAGTCATTTAAGAGGAGGAGGGAGAGAGAGAGGAAAAGGTTGTGTTGTCTTTTCGGGCTTCCAGTTCAGTCAAGATAATGAGGTGGGGGAGAGGGATGAACAGAGAGATCATTGGTTATTTAAAATGTGTGTGTGTGTGTGTGTGTGAGTGTGAGTGTGAGTGTGAGTGTGAGTGAGTGAATGGGGCTTGGTTGGGATTTCTGTTCCTCAGAGGACCAGGGAGGGAAAGAGAGAAGGATTTGTGTCAGTTAGAGGAAAAGAGTTATGGTAGACAGTTGAGAGGTTTCTGTTATTTGGAGGTTGATGAAAGAAGGGGGGGAGAGAGAGAGAGAGAGAGAGAGAGAGAGAGAGAGAGAGAGATTTGTCCTGGCATGGCCTGGCATGGCCTGATTTTTCTTTGGCTTTGGTGCTATTCTGGTCTTTTCCATGGAAAAGGAATTCTAAACATCTCAGTGTGTGTGAATGACTGTTCCTGCCTGGTTTTGTCTCCCAGTTTCACAGCTGTCAACACTGCTTCCTCTTTAGAACTATCAACGTCTGTGTGTGTGTGTGTGTGTGTGTGTTTAATGTTTGTTTGTGAATTTCTAATTATGCACTGTGTGTGTGTTTTTGCTGATTTCTCTGTGTGTGTGTGTGTATGTTAAACGCTTCACATCTTTTGAGTTATGTATCTATTAGTGTAGACAGATGTACTGGACCGTGTTATCTTTCATTGAGGAGATTAAGTGCCTCCTATGTCATATTTCTGTGTGTGTGTATGTACATTTTTTGTTATGTTAAGTTTTGTGTGTGTGTGTGTGTGAATATTGTTCACAGTGATGCTAGCATACAGTACAGCAAGCATCTGTGTATGTGTGTGTGTGTGTGTGTGTGTATGTGATATTTCAGACTGTTGTGCATCCTCTTGTGAAGGAGAGAAACAGACAGCAGCTCTGACGCCTGTACCTGGTCACTAATTCAGAACCCTTCACCAGGCCACAGAGATAGAGATAGAGTCAGTGTGAGTGTGAGTGTGTGTGTGTGTGTGTGTGTGTGTGTGTGTGAGGTTGAGATGGACTGACAGGTAGCTGTGAGAAGAAGCATGCTTGTCTGAGACTGTCTGCAGATGTAGGTGAAGAGAAACAGCATAGCCTTGCTGAAGGCGGTGCATCTCGCTACTACCTTACTCTAGCAGTAAGTGGTGCAGGTAGAATAGACCAGATGGCCGGGGAAGGACTTGTACTTGCCCTTGTGCCTTGATGATTGCGGTGTGTGTTTGTGTGCATGTTGTACACACACACACACACACACACACACACACGCACATGAAAAGTCATCTAAGGATAAGAGCCCTGTGTTGTTCACCAAAACAAGTGTGTGAGCTTGGTTTTTGTAGAGATTGACTTAAACCCCTTCTGTGATCACATAAGCACCATATACAGATGCTTATTCAAAAGATGAAACATGAAAGGGCACGCATTCTGCATGGCTCTGTACCATTTACTTTGCATTTAAAATTAATTTAGCTGAATTTCTCAAGACGAAAAACTCAAACACAATTTTCATCATTATTCCCTGTTGGGGGGGGGGGGGTAAAAGCTGCTTGGTTATGGCCATGCAGTAGCTGAAGGGTTGCTGGTTTGCTTAGTCTGAGGCACACATGAATTTCAAACATCAGGGGGGGTTGACATCTCTAACCATTCTCATTTCCTCACACTAGTATATAAAGAATATTAAATGCTATATGACTATTTGTTATTTGATTATGATTCAGAAATGAGCACAATACAAGACAATCAAGCTCAGTGAGTGATATTCTCTGGATTATAGAGCTACACAATCATGCTACTGATGGAAAAAACTTCAAAGGAAAGCTATATTTTCTCGCCAAGGACTAGCATGACTGTCAATTTTACGTGTGTGTGTGTGTGTGTGTGCGCGTGCATTTCTACAGCATACAGTACATGCATGCATATACGAATGTGTGTGGTCAAATGGTGTATGTCAATTCACTACTTCCAATATTGTTATAGTTGAGTGGATATCCACAGCTGCCCTCCACACACGCTCTCTCTGTCGCTTTCTGCATTTTTCTCATGGCCCTCTGCTCCTGCTCTCTCTCTCTCTCTCTCTCTCTCTGTCATTCCCTTCTCTATCTTTATTTTTTTCTTTTGGTCTCCTGACACAAACCTATCTTGGCTGTCCAGCAATCTGCTCCATGTTTCACTGGGGCAGAAAGCACAGTGTGTGTGCCTGTGTAAACTATATGTTTGTGTATATTTCTGTTGGCATCTCAAGTGTGTGTGTGTGTGTGTGTGTGTGTGTGTGTGTGTGTGTGTGTGTTCATACAATCATGAATGTGCGTGAGTCTGTGGGCACGTCTTCAGAGTCTGTATTTGTATGTATGGGGTGCATGCTTGTGTGTATGGGTTTGTATGTGTGTGTGTGTGTGTGTGTGTGTGTGTTTGTGTGTGTGTGTGTGTGTGTGTGTGTGTGAGGGAGAGAGTGCCAACTTCCACAGTTGATTCGCTGGCAATGCCTCTCTCTCCTCTGCATGACTGCCCCTAAAGCCAACCATGGGCAGGCTGCTTTTCATAGCACCATAAAACAGAGAAAGCACGGCGTTGGCAAGTTTGTTCAACAACGCGCATACACACACACACACACATGCACATAAAATAAAGCGCACAGAGATGCCCACACATATGCACTTCTGCACAGATAAAAATACCCCAGTTACCCACTCACATGGACAAAAAAAAATAGTTCACACCCACACACGAAGATGTATGTCACTCAAGAGCATTCCCTCTCGCGTTCACATGCCTAAATGATTCATTGAGCAGTAAAGATGGACGGTCGGTTCTCGGTCGTACTACAACCTTTTAAGTCCTGGTGCACGCATGACTTGTGATGTCATGGTTTGGCTTGTTTCATGCCACCCCCCGACCTCCACGCAAACACCCACACACACACACACACACACACACACTCAACCCTCCAATATCGGCTGTCTTGTTGCCTCTCCACTATGTACTAGTTTAGTATACCTCATGAAACACAAATGCCATGAAAGTAACCTGGAAAAAAAACACAGCAGAAACTTCCGTTCCGCTCTGTAAACGAGCAGGGAAGGACTGATGTGTAGATAGCTTAGAGATGAATGGGGGTGAAGTAGGGCTTAATGCTATCTAGGCAAGCAGCGTGACCGACTGCTTGGCTGACTGCTGAGAAGGTGCGTGACAAACCTATTAAAAGTTGAAACGATTGAATCATACTTCACATTTTCTCTCATGTCTCACTCATTGTCTTCAAGCATCAAGAGGCAAATTCAAGTCAGTCATTCAAGGGTGAGGCTCTCAAAATTCACTACCTAATTGATACAAGGTGTAAAATCTCTATCTCTCTTTTTAGCTAGCTAGCTAGCTGTAGCTTGCAAAACATTTGTAGCTTTACTTATTTTGCAATGTGAACTCAGTATTCTACACTTTTCTAATGACATAACGTGGAGAAAACAAAATATTAATGTTATAAAAATGCCAACATCTTCCCTGAGCAAATACTGTATTTAGCCACTTAGCCACTTTAGACAATTGCATGGGAAACACGATGAATGCCAACAGCCAGCACTGCAGCCTTGACTGTCACTAACTTAAACACAATTACCACAAAATAATAAATAAATAAATTAAAGTTGAAATAAAAGACAATGCCCAATTGGAATTCATATATGAGATCGTGACAAATGCACCGTGGGACTGTGGAGAGTCTTGTTGTTGTTTACTTACTAGTATCATTCTTCTCCCAGTCCCCAAGTCACTTTCCACAGTACTGCTACGCTTTACTTGCTGTCAGTCAAATCTATTCTGACCTGCTTTCACTCTCCCCCTCACTGCCATTCTCTCTCTGTCTCTGTCTCATTTATTCTTTCTCTCTCTCACCCTTCTCCCCTCTCTCTTTCCATTTTCTCATTTATTCTCACCCTCTCACCTCCCTCTCTCTCACTTTCATTCATTCACTTTCATATCTGTTATCTTTCCCCCATACCTCTCTCCCCCATTTTGCTCTCCTCTCTCTTTCCCTCCCTCCCTCCCTTGCTCTCTCTCTCTCTCTCCTCACCTTCCCCTTGGTGTTTAATATGCTGTCAGTGATTACAGAAACAGGGATTAGAACTGAGGAGTGTTAAACATTTTGCTAATCACTGTCGTGGAATCGTAATGTGTTGTTTGTTTGTTTGTCTGACACACTTGGCATCGTGTCACAAGCTGCCTGTATGTGCCCATCTGGATCACAGCGTTCAGTCTAGTTCTCCTTTAGGGTCTGAAGAAGAAAATAAACAAATTGAGCGGGAGAGATCATTAAGAGATTAAATTTGATGGTTTGTGTTAATTTTATTTTGGAATTTGTCTCCTTGTTTGGTCTTTCAACCGTTAATAATTAAAGTTTTTACAACACGGTCCCCGGGCTTCACAGTGCAAGGAAGGCAGAAGTGCCCACGAGCAGGGGCACCTAATCCCCATGAGTGTATTAAGGCACTCCACTGATGGGTGTTGAAAATTGTTGTATTACACGCTTTTTCAGTGAAGCAAATCTCATTGCTCCTAAATCACACCAGCATACTGCACAACCAGGGTGTTGATTTGAGGGAGCGTGAGAGCCCCGTGCCCCACTTGTTATCACACATTTTTAGCAAGTTTAATCTTCGTTAACTGTAGAGATTAGGGGAAATATGTGTGGAAAAAACCCATTTATCTTTCTCCTTGGAAAATTAGTGTTTACTGCATCAGACCAATATTACATCACCACGGTTAGTCACTTAAATGAACCAGAATGCATTGTGACTGTGGAAGAAATTATGCCTTAACGTTGTTGTGATCTTAAAGCGCCAGGAAACGTGGCTTGAAATCGTAAAAATTAATATGTGATGTCAAAGTTTAGTGTCTAATTAAGCATCCACAAAAATCTATGTGTCTATGAGTGAAAATAAACTTTCAGAAATATTAGAAAACCAGCTCATTTAGCTGTTTAGACCATTTCTCAGGACTGTGTATGCGTGTCAGATCAGGATTTGATTGACATCCTGACATGATGGATAGCTCCGCCCATGTCAAACTGTCAAGCTGTTGCACCTGTTGGGGGAGGGACAACTGATGTGCATTTTTTAATGATTGGATTAAAGAATTCTCTACATCAAATATCTCAGAAAATACCACGCCCAAATACAACCCCCCACTCATTTGAACTCGGTTTTCTAATATTTCTGAACGTTTATTTTCACTCTGATTTTTGTGGATGCTTAATTGGACACTAAACTTTGATATCATATATTCATTTTTACTATTTCAAGCCAAGTTTCCTGGGGCTTTAATAATGACCTATGAACCAATGTGACTGTGTGGAAAAGTACTGAAGGCCAGAGTGGAAAACTACTGAATCTGGTAAACAAGATAAGAAACATCACACAGCTGAAAATTGTTCCCACTGCGTTTGGAAGAGTAACCTTGAAGATGGGCGTCGTTCCATCCCTGGCTTACACTCCCTCTATACAACCACTCTTTAGGTATGTCTCCATTCAAACAACTGCATCCGTGCTGCATGTAAATAAACCGCTTTGCTAAAGAGAGAGACAAAAACATCAGGGTTTTATTCAACAGTGACTTAAGACGATTCAGACTCTTGATTCAGAAATGCCTCATAGAGAGAAGGCCAGATCGGGAGTTTAATAGATGGTGCATTATGAACCGCCTCATCCTCCTAACAGTGTTTTGTAGCGCCATATCAGAACCAACTAAGCCAATAATGTGTTAGTCATGGCTGGAGTAGCCTGAATCATTCACAGCTGATGTCAACAGCTGCACCTCTCTTAGATGACCCGCTGTAGCCAACGTGTAACTGAATGTGTCAGCGTTTTCACTTTTTCCTTTCACGCTATATATTTTTTGTCGGTGTTACACTACTCGTCAAGTACTCGTCAAGTACTAGCACATTGACAACTCACACAGTGACATAAGTACATACTGGCACATCTTGCACAGGGACAGTAGTGCAGACCATAGAAAATACAGTCAGTGTTTCCTTTACATTTATTTAGCTGCGGTAGCCCCACTCAGCTGTAGAATTACCCCCATAGAAAGTGAAAATTCATCGTCTGGCCTTATTGCCCAGATGATTCTTGTGATAAAGAGTATATATATATGCTTGTTTGTGTACAGTAGAACGTCTCAAATGTTAACTCTTATGGCAGGGTTCAGTGTTAAGATGTTTCCCTACTTGCCCTGTTGGCCAGTAGATCAGAGTTGTTTGAAGCCACGTCCACTCCACACTCTCCGTCACGCTGAGGTGGCGTCACATCTGTGGAACCCTCCCTATGGTCTGTTTACAGTTGAAATACCTTAGACAACACACACACAAGCGATTCAGACCTTGGGCTTACAATTAATAGAATATATTTCCCCACTTCCATGCATTCATCACGCATTAGTGCAGTGTGTGTGTGTGTGTGTGTATAGCTCTTGCCTCCAAGGTGACATAATCCACCATGTGTAATCGCTCAAGAAATGTTATCCCTCATTTAACCGAGCAAGTTGATGACAGATTTCATTGTTATTTACAGCAATTATCTCCAAAGGGAGCAGTTGCAGGGGCAGGGAAGCTAGCATTTTGATTATGGCAGTGTTTTCTCTGCTGATTGCACCAACACTAGAATAGTACAGCGCTGGGTTTTAAAGGGTTGATGGGAGCTCCTGGGACAAGACAATGTTGTTTGGCTGTTATTGGTACTGTCTGACCCTGATGAAGCAGCCTGTACACCAGACAGTGTGTTAGTCATTGCTGGAACAGTGGGAGCCATCATAATTACTGTGTGTTGTGGCTGTTGTTCTGCTGACACCCCATCAGCTGTGCCTCTTTCCCTTTACATATCTCCTGTTGATATTACTCTTATAAGAACATACATTTTTTAAAAATCATTTTGGAATATGCTCAATGTTTTCCCCAGAGTTTTGGCTTGGCGGAGTATAAATGTGAATCCATATTTAAACCATTGTTTTTTCTTAAAGCACTTTGAGCTGCCTTGTGTACGAGAGGTGCAATACAAATAGACTTTCCTTGCCTTGCACTCAATGTTGAAAGTAACACTGATGAAATTGAGGCAATATGGCGGCAATATGGCTCTTTTATTGATGGTGAAACACTTTAATTGTGAAGCAACTTTAATTTCTTCTAACCTATAAGCATTTTTCATTGCTGCATAAAACCATGTTTATGTATTGCAGCAGAATTCTATTAAAATGCACAAAAATATTTCCTGCATGATCGCAAACCAAACCAAGAAGCTCAAAGTACGCTCAAGCACAACGAACGCTGCTAGCCCAATGGACTCTGTTATTGAGACAGCATCATTAGAACCTGTCTGGCTGTGGACAGCCGTCTGGGCCTCTCACTCTGCCTCTTACTTTCTCTCTTTCTCTCACCCCTCTCTCTCTGCTTTTCACTTATTTTCCTCTACCTCTCTCCTCTGGCAAACCCCCTCTTCTCCCTAGACTCTAACCGTCTGCTGACCTACAATCAAAGGGAAACTCTGATCCCTCTCTCTTTTTCTCCTCTTTTTCTGTTTATTTTCTACCCCTCTTTGCTAACTCGTTTTGTTTTTGTTTTTGTTTTCAGGGAATATGCCGAGCAACAGGGTAATCTCTCCATCTTCTCGTGTTTAGGCTTCAAAAGCGCACGGTGTTGAACTCTAACCTTCAAACTGAAAGTTTCATTGCTGTGCTTACTGTTACAGGCAACACAAAGAAAGTTGTATTATGTGCCTCAAAAAAGGCAGAGGACTGCAACATCATGTATGTCCACTCATGCCAATACCAATGCCTGTACTGTTGTAAGGATATGGCCT
The DNA here is from genome assembly GCA_034670385.1 of Hoplostethus mediterraneus. Classification (NCBI taxonomy): domain Eukaryota; kingdom Metazoa; phylum Chordata; class Actinopteri; order Trachichthyiformes; family Trachichthyidae; genus Hoplostethus; species Hoplostethus mediterraneus. The sequence goes on from JAXDDW010000002.1 coordinate 12,074,992, forward strand.
CTCAGAGTGTGGTATGGATTCGTTTTGGTCTTACGGATGCCAGTGAACATTCAGTTTTTTATTCTGCAGTTCTACTTTTGTACAGATGTCTTGATTGACACACAGAAGAAACACAAAACAAGCTAAATCCATCTCTACAAATGCAGGCATCTTCAAATTGTACTCTCACAGACTATACTTATACTTATGTGTGTGCATCTCTATCTTCAGCTATAAAAAGCTGCAGCTGTGGACGTGTCTCCTCTCAGTCTCAAACTAAGAGGCAGATATAGTTCTAAGAGGCAGATATAGGAGAGTTTTTTTCTTTGTTCACTGCTGTAGACAACCGTTTGTAAAAGCTCTATACATTACGAGTGGGCTTAGGCTCATTGCAGGATAATACATCCATTGGATGCCTCTCTTCCCTGGTTCAGTCTGCCCATTAAACTACTCCAAATTGCAGCCTCACTCCACTCTCCCCTCTGTCAATCTTCATTTGGTGTAGCTGTCTTTCAGTCGGCGTGTCAGTATGGATTCACTCTGGATCTCCCTCTTTTCTGACTTTCATTTACTTTTTACTGACTTTTATTTCTCTCTCTCTACAGGCAGACTAACTTTTTTTCCCCTTCCATTACTCTTCACTTTTTGCCTGCTTATATACTTACCAGGTTATTGGATAGAACACAAATGTATTGACCTGTTTATAGGGAAGTAGCTTTTCTGAGAAGAAGAGTGGGCAGTCTAGCCTAGTCTAGTTTTTTATCAGTGTTTCACATACAGTAGTGCAATCAATTAACTTAATTATATTCCGTAGAGAAATGCAGCTGCAGTAAAAACATTGAAAGACTAATAATGAGTAAAAAATATAGAGTTTTTGCTGCTATCATCATCATCATCATCATCATCATCAGTTTTTTGTGCTGTTGAGTGTTGAGGTGAAAAATCGAAGTCAGTGTCAGTCATCGACATCACATGCAACGGCACGTGGGCCTGGATTGTAACCCATGTACTCTGCAGTTTATTCCATTATTGTTTAATAGGATCGTCTTTGCCCTTCATGGGGTCCAACATGGTCAGGTCCATCAAGGCATCGGGGTCCAGCGGCTTTTTTTTTCTTTTAGCCACTTGAAAGTCACCCATGAAGTCACTGTGTTCTCCTGGTTGGGAGTTGGTTGAAATGTTGTCCCTTGATTCAGTCTCTGGATCCCACATTTACAGTGGCATATAAAGAGCAGCTTAATGGGAGGGAGAAAAGGTCTTTTGAAGTACTGTTTCAATGTATTGCATTATTTATTACTTCAGTTTGTTCAACAGTAACTAGGCATTGTTTGAGATTTAACAAAAGGACAGGTCAATTATTCTTTTCCCTCACGACTTCCCTAAAATCAATATTTAACAAGTGGGGATGCATTTAATTATTTGTACTAATCCTTTTTTATCCTCCCCTTAAATTATCGTTGCTCCTATTGTGCTTCAGTGAAAGGAGACGTTAAGGGATATTGCTGTGTGCAGCGCAGCGTTGCCCTTGGGTTTTATAGCTTCAGGGAAAGCTTCACACTTCACGGAACGTGGACACTAAAACACTTTTACACCGTACACACATTTTACACCATACAGGTGCTCCAATTAAAATCACCACTAATTTAGTTGCATTGGGCTTTTTGAGTCCAGCCAAGAGGCTTTTTATTTTTTTCAGCGAGTGTAATTTGGCTTTCTCTCTCAACCCTTGAAAGCATAATCCAGTGAGGGGGAGAGTGTGCTTACTTGTACCTTTGTTATTTATAACTGTTATTCACTTGACTGAAAATATCTCTTTGTGGTATTAAATAAAAAGAATTAGGACTGGGTACTGGTAATCCTTATGCAAATGTCTTATTCAATTACACTGTGGTCCTGAGCATAAGTCTTGTAGCTAAATCTTAAAAAGTTAAGCCGCAAATCCTCTTTAGTCTGAAGGTCCCAGCTCTAATCGTCTAGATATTGTTGTTTTTGGTCCTATTAATTCCACAGATTTCCGGTGACCTCCACGTACGTGTATGTGTATGTGCGTGCATGCAAGAGTGTGTTTGTGTGTACATGTTTTTTGTGTACACACACACACACACTAAATGCTTGTAAGAAAAGGTCACTGATTTGTCTTTCACTCCTATCGCATCTTTCTGTCATTATTCGAAAAGTATAGTACACTCAAAACACACACGTGCATGCGCATCGCAGACACACATGCACACGCACACACACACTTAGGGGAGTTAGCAGAGCTTAGCACAGGACATGCACAATAGGACACTGCTGTAATTCAGGAAAGGTTTAGAGGGGAGAGAGAGGGAGAGAGTGGATTAATCTGTATTATGGCTGCAAGTCAACACACTATAGTCGACTAATTGACTCTGTAGGGAAGGACTTTGTGTATGTGTTTGTGAGGACACACATATATTCCTGTGTGCTGATGCTTAAGTATAAACATGTTTGTATACACCGATCCCAATGTTTGCAAACATTGCCTTGTATGCACACTAACTGGTTCCAAAAAACCACTGAAGTGCTATGGAGCTGTACAGAATGTCGTGCTTAGCTAGCTAACTAGCGAGTTCAAGAACTTCATGTCTTCATGTCTCGTAGAGAAACTTGGTTCGGAATATGATTAATATTATAACGGTTTGTCTGCTCAAGAGAGAATATCTTACGCAGATAAATTCCCTCCCTTCCCTCCAGTCAGTGGATGTGCGATCCAACTAGATGGCCAGACATATATGGATATCTTATTGACTGTGGAAATACGGTAGTCTATAAAAATGAAGCTCCCAATTTCAGCTCTTTCTGTTTTGACTAGCACAACAGCACAGCAGGACTTTTTATATAGATTTGCCTCCTTAATCGTGAAGTTTATCCGAGTATTTGCCAGTCTTAACGGACCTGCCGGTCTTCGAGCGGTGACGAATCATTGACGTTGACAGATTGGTCTACAGTGTGTGTTTTGTGTTCTGTGTATATACAATAATGTATCTTGCGTGTGAGAAGGCTTCAAGTGGATTACTCTATAATTTCAACAAAGTGTTTGTTAGTTCATTGTGAAGTCAAGGTGAAGGTAAAGAATGGAGCATTATAGGAAGGCTTACTATAGCATTGTGGAAAAGCTTAATCGTGCAGGATGCTCGGCAGCACAGAAAGCTCAGAGGGAGTTTATTTAGAGTTTATCCAGCTCTCAGTCTTTGTCGCATGTTATCTCCCCTCTGTCTCCTCTGTCTCTACTGTCAATTAAATGTTCAAATTGTGGACCATCAATTGTTGAAATGATAAAACAGATTTTAAATGGGTTTGGTTGAGCTATGATGTTCACATGTGACAACAGTGCTCTATCTATGTGAGAACAATAGCAGTACTACAAATGTGTGTGTGTGTGTCTCTGTGTATGTATAAATATAGCAGATGTACAGTATACACGGGTGCTATATCTGCGCACTTTATGCCTGGGAACACATACATGCATACACACACACACACACACACACACACACACACACTCCTATCTCAGGCTGCCCTGTTTGGCCATGCTGCTCAACAGAAAAGCAGAAAATGAGAACAGACAGTCTTATTTTTCCATCTCCGTGTAGCTGCCGAGGGTTATGCACACTGGACGGCCGTCTAACCCCAGTACATTACTGTGCAGTCAAACCAAATCAGGCGTTTGTTTGCGCTCTCATACTGTATGTGTGAGTACTATAAGGTTATGTCAGTGTGCTGTGTACAGTATATGTGTGTGCGTATTGTGTGTGATATACGATTATACTTGTGTGGTTGTGGTTGTGAGTTTGTATGTGTTGGAGGGGAAACCCTGTGTAATTCTTCCCCTTGGTCTCCCAAGGGGAAGAATTACAGTGCTACTCAAACGTAACCGTACTAGAGATGAAGAGTTGGAGCACGAGGTCACGCTAAGTGGGAAAGGCAAGCCAACATGCATTCCGATGAGACGTAGCTAACCAGCGGCTAATCATGGAGTCTGCTCTTGTCAGTAAGGCAAGGATGGTGTTTGAAGTAACGTTTAAAAGCTCAGCTAATCTCATGAGCTTTTTTTTTTTATTTGATCTTTTTTTATTTACATCCAAGTTGTTTGGCAGGTGTTGATGCGATGATCTGAACTTGATAAACTGTCATTTTGATGAGAATTAACAGTTAATAGTGGTTTTCTTTTTCTTAGCATAGCTTAGTATATCAGGATATACTGTGGGTAGGGATATAAAAGCAACAAGGTAATGTGTGCGTGTGTGTGTGTGTGTGTGTGTGTGTGTGTGTGTGTGTGTGTGTGTGTGTGTGTGTGTGTGTGTGTGTGAGAGATAGAGAGAGGTGCTGCTGTGAAGTGAGGGCATTGCTCTCTGCAGGAGGAGAATTAGCTCTGTGGGTTATCCCTGTCAGGCCAACACATGGGTGTCTCTATCTGCATGTGTCTATGTTAGGAGATATCCTTCTTCTGGGCCATCTTGCCAGACAATGTATACAGTACATTGTCTGGCAAATGTATGCATTTCCTGCAAGATGAAATGACATGCAATAGCTGCACAAACCCCTGGAAAGAGTTTAAAGCACATGACATCAGCATGGCAGGAGTTATTTAAGTGAGGTTAGCACACTAACTCATGACTGTTATTATTGCATAATGTATATTATTATATAGACAGGCAATTATATTATATAAAAGCTATTATACTAAATAACCTTACCATATAGCCAGGTATTGCAGTTTGATTAATGGCCAAATTATTGTTTTTAGACACATTGTTGAAAAGCTGTTTTCAATGATAATGTCCCTTTACAGTGCAAATTCTGAGGTGGTTGTCTCCCATGGTTGATTCCCAGTTAACCTTAAAATGTCTCTCTGGCCAGTACAAGTGTGCTACAATAGTTGGTTGAGTCTGTACATTGAAATTTCACACACATGTAGCAAGCAGTAGCTAGGATGCATTATCCATTTGGTCATTGGGCTCAGTCTATTATATTAAAAAATATCACTAAACTGAAATGTCCAGTTTATCCAGTTAAAATTGTAAAAAAAAAATGTTGATTACTTTATCAATTAATCAACAGATTATCCATGAACAATATAATGGTTAGTTGTAGCCCTAGTGTACATAAATGCATGTGTGTTTACGTGTGTGAACAGGTGAAAATTGAAGCATGCAGTGCTAACAGCTACAGTAGCACCTACAGTAATGCTTCCTGGGGTGAGACATCTATTAAATTATAAAATATGAACCATCAACCCCCTGGGCCAAAACAGAGTATTTATGCTGATCCTGTCGTCAGGTGCTCACGATGCTGAGGGTGTTTTTTAAATTCTTTGCTATACAAGCTGCGTCAGAGAACGTCTCCCGGGCTGTTATGTGGTTGTGTTGTGACAAGGCTAGGCATCAAACATGTACAATAAGAAAAAGAGTCTTTCTCTTCAAATGCTTTTATGTAGATACAGTCACAGCTGGCTTGTTGTACTAGCAGATGTTTTTTAAAAAGAATATTTTTTTGCTTTATTGGACCAGTAGTGGGAGTATGACAGGGAAAGTTTTGCTCTTGGCTAACAACATTGCGAGGACATGCTATGCGTTTTATTCCACCGAGCAACAGAGTGTGTGTATGCTGAGGCCTTAAGACATATGGTTGGGTATTTTTGGTCTGTGTGTCTACCTTTTTAGGGTTGTTATGCAAGGGATAGTGACTGTAGTCTGAGGGGAATGCCTTTGGCAGAGTGCGACAGGAACGGTGGAGTACAAAACTCTTTCACTGCCATTATCTCGTATCGGTTTAGCTTGGCTCCTGCCTTGTGCCATCTGCCTTGGGTGGAAATCTTTAGTGCTACAGCGATAACTGATACGTCTCTGTTTGTGTGCCTTTCTTTCATTTCATATGACGTCGACTTTGCTGTTGCAAGAGCCTGCACTACACCCTCCCATGCTGCAAATTTGTGGCTGATGCCGTAGATACTTTGGCAGATATCATTTCAGGATTAAACATGAAGATTTTGTTCCCCAGTCGGGCCAGTAGGTCTAACCGCTGCTCGAACGGTTTCACTGGCCCAGCCACTCTTTCATACATTTAAGTTATTTATTACTATAAAACGTGTGATATTGACAGTTGTTAATATACAGCAGCAAAATACCGGAAAAAATAATAATAATTGACTGATTGTGAGTAATTTTGAAATGTATTTTTTTTACAACTCTGTAAAATTTCAAACAATAAATTACCTTGTTGCACTTATTGTATTCATGGATTAGCCATCATAACCAACTTACAGACGTTGTTCTCGAAATGCAACCCGCAATAATATTAAAGAAAAGCAAACCCGTAAGGAAATTCATGAGGCTTGTAAGTCTCTCTTTTCGTCTGTCTTGGCAATACATGAAGGGGAGCTGATGAGGTGTTGTCAGCTACCTGCTTTGCCAACATACAGGCCCCTGTTGTCGTGGGCATCACTCTTGATGACAACAGGAGCCAGCTTGATCTGTGTTGCTCAGAACTGGCGACAAACGACACAAACAGGATTTATTCAGCATTTTCAACCCAAGGTAAACGATGCCTCCACAGTCTTTTCTTTTCGCTACGTAACTCAAAGTATTTCTGTCTGTTCCACACGGCTCTTTGACTGAGGCTAGGTTTCTAAAGGGGTCGTCTCTAAGTCTCTCTGCTGAGGCACCGGAGATTTTTTTTAAAATTTCAGCACCTAAAAGTTCAGGTACAATAAAAGCTGGGTGTCACGGCGGCAAAGAGGAAAGGTGCAGTTGGCTTCCCTAGATCTCAGGTGAAGACAATTTCGGGGGAACTTCATGAGTGATGGTAATAATGCTGTGGTAGAAATGGAATTGAAAATGAAGCATTAACCTTCACTTATCGTTCATACTGCCTTAACCATACAGACCCTAATACGAGTGGCTCAGTATAATTCAGATTATAGTCCTGTAGTCTTAAATAGATTCTCGCACTGATATAGCATGACACTGAGCCAAGAGAACATTAAGCACAGTGTAAGAGAGACACTTTTGACTTTTCATATCCCTTTATTTCAGACAAAAGGGATTATGGAAAGTTGTAGTTGTGCTTTTCATCGTTTTGACTACAAAATGCAATCAAAAAGGAGAGGTCAGTGGTCAGTCTTTAGACGTCTACTTGGGTGTTTTTCCATGATAACCTCTATGGTAGGGTCAATCTGCGGTCATCAAAGAACATGACTGGAAATGTAATCACCTGTCTGCCAGATTCCTCTTCCTCTCTGCGGTTCTCACATTTCTCTTTTGTTCTCTCTCTGTCTGTGTCTCTCTTTCTCTCTTTTCCCACCAGACATGGTGATGAAAGCCATCTTTGTTGTATATTGTCAACACTCTGAGACAGGCAGGAACAATGAATGACAGACAGGGGGATAGTGCACTGTGACGCAGTTCTGGTAGAAAGAGCGAACTCCACAGTGTACACATTAGCTCCATTAAGGATCTACTGACGTGGTTGGGCAGCGGGATGGCGCAGTGAGCAGGGAGACTGTACTTGAACTAGAGGACCTTCAAGCCCCTGTGTGGCAAACATCTGTCCTGTAGAAGCCAATTCCCTGCAGGATCAACAAAGTATCACATGAATATAAAAATCCATGTCTAGCATGTACAGCCAGACTGTTTTGAGGCTGAGAGGAATGGCAATGTACAATTTCACTTTTATACCCATCTCTAATTTGCTGTATATAACAACTTCTTTCATATAAAGGCATCAGATAACATTTACCAACTCCTTCCAGTTCTTATTCAGGCTTTAGTGAGATAAGGCAGATGCTCATAAGACATTTATGAGCTCTGTTCTTCAAATAAAGAGAAACAATGAGAGTTTTAGTTTTCATAATCTTTGAAAACTTCTCTCGTCTCAATTTCTTTCTAAATTGAAAACTTTTCTTACTTTGTAATACCCACATGGCTAGTCGCACAGAAAAATCTCATGGTTACATTAATAAATAAAGCAATGAAACCCATCCAGCAGTTAAAAGGGAAAAAATGAAACCACAGTGAGAAAAAAAGACAAAAAAAAAAAGAGAGGGAGGAAAAGAGACAGAGAGAAAGATGGAGACTTTGTTGATATCGCACATAGTGTGCAGATAAGCTGAGCTGTCATATTCCTCAGCATATGAATCCATCACGATGCATAATTTCACACAGGCAGTTTTACAGATTGAAAACATGCTCCTCTGGCATAGCTCATGGAGTGAAAACAGCTGCAGGGCAGAAAGTAAGGGAGGGATGGATCAGCGGGATGTCTTCATTACTTGTTAGCAGATATTACCAGAGAGAAATGTTTTGAATGTCCAACTGGAAAGGGAAAGAGGTGTGGGCTGTTTTCCAATCAATGTGGCACAACCTTCATTAATATAATATATGACAATTAATCCAATCCAAACTTAAGAAGGGAACAACTTGAGAATACAAACTGGAATATCACCCAGTGGAGTGTAATGCTCTTTACAGCCATTTTATTGTGACCATGTTTTCGACCCTCCAAATAAATTCGCATTTCATTTCTTTGTCCATCTGTATTTTCCTTCCCTGAAGCTGGTAGCATTCATAAACATCAACATGTCATTGACAAATAAATTGTTATACCGGCTATATTTATCATCACCAAATGAGCCCATGATGGAGATGATTGGCAGCCTCTCTCACGCCAGTGGTATTGTTAATGCGTGTTTTTGTTGAACGTGATTTTTTTTCATCAGCCCTTCACTCATTCCACTACCTGCCATTACAAGAAACTCTAAAAGCTTTAGCTCTGTTTGTGCTGGAAGAACAACAATAAGGAGAGCTTATTATTACCATTAACCATGTTATTATTATTCTCTTTTCTTTTTCTCTTTATTCTTTTTCCTTTATTCATATATATTTTCCCCCTCTGTATAGTCCAGCAACTCAAATGTATTTACAAGTCATGCCAATAAAGTAAGTTGAAAATGAAAATTGAAATGGATGGGGGTGAAACAAGTGGGTGGAGTGGTAGAATGGGGATGGGGTAAAGGGATGATGGCAATGTAGAGAGGGACAGAGGGGTCGAGAGGGCCAAATAGAGGCAGAGGGAGATGATCAGTGAGAGACTAGATTTATACTCTTTAGTCCACATCATTTTTATTGTAGAACGTTCAGGATTTATCTGTGTGCAGTGATGATCAGTTACAGTAATATTACTTTCCTCAGTAATGAGTTGTGGAGGGAGGGAGGAGACCGCCTGCCTGCTGCACCCCAAGCTCCCAGTCGTATTCCTGATCCGTCGACTTCCACCCCGGTTGCCCCAACCCTTCACTCAGCCCCCTGCCAGGGTTTGAGTTTGGATAGAGAAAACTCTCTCTTCCTCTCTCTTCCCTGGCTCTGTGGCCTCTCACACTCTCACACTCTCACACAGCCAAATTGGCTTTCTTGATACTGAAAATCGTTCCCTTCACACACAGACAGTTTAGGCCCCATCTTGTATGTGTGTGTGTATGCGTGCCTGTGTGTGAGACAGACAGACAGATGTTGGGTTGATGTTAAACAGTGACTGACAATATATTTGTATCACTTGCTGTATTAGGCAGCTTGTTATATCAAAATTGGTCGCCTAATCATTTCGCTGTCATTTCCTGATATGGTGTTTTGATATGATTGTTATCATATTATAATGTATTGTAAATATTGACAAAGGCTTTGACAGTAATGTTAATTTCTTAACAGTCATGCCAGTAAATCATGCTTGATTTGATCGAGAGAGAGAGAGAGAGAGAGAGAGAGAGAGAGAGAGAGAGAGAGAGAGAGAGAGAGATGAGCGAGCCTGATGGAGAAGAAAATTTAGCGTAACCACCGAAAGTCCCTTTCATTTTGTTCCAGTGTGTTTTTCATATCTGGCTCTGCTGATTATCCGGTGTTTATTAAACCTATTTGGATTTAATTATAATAGCCCGGAGCTCTGTCCTTTCTCTCTCCTTCCTGTGTTTACTGACTGGGGGGTGAACAGGTTGAGGCCCGAGGGGTCGCTAAATGGGGCAATCAACCCAAAAATCAAGGATTCAACACATCTAACACCACCAAGTTTTTAGTAAAAAATACAAAAAACAAAACCTCCATGACACAAGAGTGGATTGTTTGCCCTTTGACCCTGCTTAAAATTGCTGTAGAGCAGCACTACATCGGTTCCAGTGGGAGGGAGGCAAAGTGAAGATTTCACCACACTCCCAATTTTTTTCAAGGAAATTAATTATTTACACCTCTAAAGTCTATTTACTATTTTGTGGTGGTGATAATTATCTGAAAGCCTGATTTGGTTTACATGTATCACCATATGAATACCGATGAAGCTGGTGAAGGAGCGAGAGACAGACATGGAGCCAAAGAGATATGGATAATGAGATGGAAGTGTGTGTGCGTGTGTGTGGTGTGTGTGTGAGGAGACATAGAGAAATAGGTAGATAGGTAACCACGTCGAAGGAAAGTCGGCTAACTCTGTGATGGGATGCTAACGTCGAGGTATCCATGTACCTGTAGCATCCCGTGAGGTGACAGGCTACATGGTCCCCCAGGGATCCGCAAATTTAAACGTTTTCTTGGGCTTTTTCATCTTCATAAGTGTCACGGGAAACCTCGGGCTGCAGAGGAGAGGTGGAGCGAGGGACAGAATAACAGTGGTGGGAAAGAGTGAAGGAGTATGGCAGGATGGGTGGAAGAGGGCAGAGAGAAAGAGAAGAGACAGAGAAGGGAGAGAGAGGGAGAAATGAGAGCAGGGTGAGACGGGGAGGAAAGAAAAATTAGGAATTGAGAAAATGAAAAAGAAACGTTGAGAATGAGATCTGTGGAGAACTGAGGGCAATTACAAATTAATAAGTCATTAATAGATTAATATTAAAATGAAGGAATTAATATTAAAATGACATTATACATGTATATATTGGATCACTCTACCGCTGGATCATCTCCGAAAATGGAAAGAAAACTAGACTAGTGTTTCAGCAGATCAGCTGTTTGTATGAGCAAGAAAATCCTTGTCACTTTGCGCTCACAATGCAGCCGATTAGGTTCATCCGCCGAGCTCAGTTTCTTCACAGTGCATTAGTCTCACCAGCAGATTATATGACTGAATCTCATGAATGTAGTGACCAATTCTTCAGAGGAGGAAGGAAGGAAGGGAGAGGAAGAGACAGACATAGGGAGACAGATGCAAGCTGATTCTGTGTGTTTCTTTTGTCAAGGGGATTGAGAAGTTGATTCTTGCGTTTTGCTATTCGATTTTGTGAAGACAGACAGGAAAAAGAGAAACTTCAAAGCCGGTCGAGAGATGTGACTGCATAGCCAGGATACAAGCCGGTGCGATAACAAGGACATGGTGTTCACCTTAGAATTAGAAGGGATAGAAAGGACATCCGTGGTGCATTCACATATTAGGTATGTCGGCGAGGCTTAAATCACTCACACACAATGTTATAAGCAACCAATAGTACGTTGTGTAAGAGTAAAGGCCATAGTGCTCTGATAACATGCCTGTGACCTGAGAATCAGAAGTGCTAGAATAAGATATGAGATATAGTAATGAGTATTAGTAAGTTATAAATAATATACTGTATATGATTTATGATTCTTTTATGTTAAGATGAGGTACTTCTTTAGAGTTCAACCTACAGTGGTAGACGGAGAATGACTCTACTGTTCTGACTAGAGTGCTGTGGTATGCTCCTTCCCTACATTTAAGAAAGCTGCCATAGACTTTTGATAACTTCATGCTGTGTAGAGTGTAGAAAATTGCATCAGGAAACACAACCGGAAGTTTTAGCTCAATAATTACTGATCCATCTGTTTTGCGGGTCTGAAATATATGAACACTTATTTCCAGAGCACATAGTATTTTGGATAAAAAGCTTCCTGTTAAGCTTTTATCCGGGAGGAGCTGCACCTGTATCCCCAATTTTACTAATAGCCCTGTATACATAAATAAACAGAATATCCTGAATATTTCCATGGGCACTGAATGCATGCAGAAAGCAAACCGCAAATGGACTGAAGTATATCATTATCCTTGCTAATATCAGCATATCCTGGCAAACCTATTGGATTTGGGTTTCCTACCTTGTCATTTGTAAACAAAGGCTGATGCTGTTTACTTCTGTCAACTCAAAAAGGGAATGCATGAATTTTTTGGGTGTTGGTGTGCACAAACCCATTATCAAAATTTCTGGCTGACCCTTTAAGGGCACCAGCCTAATGGCAAGTCAAAAATGCTGAAAAGGGAAGAATAGGGGTGACTTTAACCTATTTTCACTGTAACTTTGTGATATGCCCATTAGCAGTCATTACTACTATAATGGCATTTGTTGCTGTTGTTATCTGGCATTTATAGATATTTTGAGTCCCCGGACAGCCTCCCTCTCCATCCTGGTTACAGTCCCCATGGTGATGGTTGCCCTTTATAGCACCTCAACTCTTTGGACAGCTTAGTGTGGTTAGTTCAGCATGAGTGACGCGCTACTTTCTGCTGCTGTGTTTTTTGTTCTCTCTCCTCCGGTGTGTTAGTTGTGGGAAGACCGATTATTTTGACTAAGCTGATTCTTTTGTCTGACAGTAGTGAATCGATTCAGGATTGGTTCATTTGATTCACCTTTGTAAAAATGACAATTTCATACACAACAGCAGTTTGGACCCCCTCTGCTCTTCCCTCCGATTTGAAAGATTCACTTCCTTTGCCAAACAAGATTCAACTCGTTCACTTTAAAGAATCGTTCAAATGACCATTGATTCATGAAGCAACCCATCATTACTGTATTTGTTTGGCGTGTGTGTTAGTGTGTGTACAAATGGGTGTTTTCATTGTGTGTGTGTGTGTGTGTGTGTGTGTGTGTGTGTGTGTGTGTGTGTGCGTGTGCAGGACGGCCATTGCTGCAGTACAGTCAGTAAAAAGCCACAGCAGAGTCAGAGGTGGTTCATGTGTTGAATTTCCAATGTCCAACAAACCACTCAATTGGCCCTTAGAGAGAATGATGTTTGTGGGGAATAGAGTAGAATAACATTTTTCTGGGAGGAATGCTGGACTGCATACATATTGGGGTTTGTTGGGAAGAGAACAGAACAGAATAGAATAGATAAGAGTAAATCTATTCCATTTTAACACTGCACTGCACAGAGATGAAAGGCTTTCTGGGGGAAAGATTCTTAGGTTGCTTCTGCAACTATATTGCCATATGTTCAAACATCATATTAATTCAGACTATGCACCAGTCAGGGAAAGATGGGGAGGGAAGCTGGGATTGAAATCAGTTTATGTATCAGTAGTATATTAATGCATTATTAAAATAGGTTAATGTCTGACTCTCCTTTGCAAAGACATGACATGTCTATGACGACTATGAAAGTGTCAAAATTGGGAGACTGAGAATGAGTTTCACATTGTGACCAGTTATTGATAAGAGGATTAATTGCATGATTGAATGAAGTTGACGGTTAGTTTGGCTTGTATGCCATGTGACCATATCAGGGTTTGTCAGAAGGGATTGGGTTGCTGGTGGGATGTGAAGGTAAAAACAATCCAGCTCATATCCACAGACATGACTGCAACAGTTTAAAAGCCTCAGGACATTGAAAGTGATGAGAGAATATAGCGAAGAGTTTGGCTTTTATGTGAGTAAATATCCAACTTGTCCTGTTTGCCAGTTATTTGAGCACTCAAAGCTGTTCTCTCTAAAAGATGTTAAAACTTCAGTTATTGTCAGTTCAGTAGATATATAGGATTTTGAAAAGAAAGTTGAAGTTTTTACTTTTCATTCCTAATTTAATCAAAATTAGGATCTACATTTCATATATTTCTTAAGAAAATTGTACATTGATTAAATTATTTAAAGGGAATTAGTGCAGTAGGTAAGTAGAATCAGATGGGTAAATAATTGGGTGTAAATTTAACTAATCCAAAAGAATTGAGCTCCATCAATCCACTGTGAGACACACTGTGAGATGTACAAATGGAGAATATTTAACATGACAGCGACGTCCTTCTAAAACATCACCAAGAGCCACAAGAAAAATAATAAGATGAGTAAAAAACAACCCAAGAATAACATCCACAGATCTACAAGCATCCATTGCTGCATCTGTTGGCACTGTGCCTCCATCAACAATAAGATGAACAGAAATAGAAATGACCTGAAGCGGCTGTTAAATGTGAGACAGCCCTCAAACCTCACTGAGTTGGCTGACTTCTGTAAGGAGGAGTGGGAGAAAATCCCTCAAGGAAGATGCCAGATACTGATCATTGGCTATAGGAGATGTTTACTCTTACTTATTGATTGAAAGAGTCCACATATTTTTGCACAAGGCCACAAGTGTTTTCGTCAGATAAACAATGAAAGCATATCTTCATGAATATTTGAGGTTTAGATCAGAATTTTATAAAGTTATTCCCTATAATATATGAAATAATGACCAGCCCCTGTAGGGTTCACAAACCTTGACTGTATGCCATTTGGTGCATACCTTTATCCAAAGCACCTTACATTGAGTGCATGCATTTTTACCATTGTCGGTCCCTGTGGGAATTGAGCCCTTAACCCTAGCAAATGGACAAAAAAGCCAAATGGACATGGATTTGGGATCTGCAGAGTTTACGTCAGAGGAGATGATGATTTTAAGTTGGTTAGAATTGTGATTTTCTGAATAGCAAAGGGGGAACTTCATGGAGTTTGGATTCACTTGACATAACTGGGTTATTTATGATTCAGACCTTATGGAAGCTTATAGAGCAGGGACTGGGGCTGGGGTCCGTGGATTCAGAATCACCACATGTAGGTCTCTCTCTCTCTCTCTCTCTCTCTCTCTCATTTCCAATTTCTCCTCTCTACTCCCCCCTCTCTCTCCCTCTCAGTTTCTATCCCTGGCAGTCCTCCAGCTGGGTAATTCTCCACTCAATCTCTGTACAGGATCCCATTCCTCCTCAAGATTCAGTTATTTCTGCTCTGTTTATGCATGTGTGTGTGCAAACGCATGTCTCGGTTTAGAGCAGGGGGATTAATATCGATGGCAGAGAATGATTTTTTTTCAAATATGAGGAGCTTTTCTAGATCGAGGTGTGTGTGTGTTTGGTGTGTTTGAGCAGGTATGTGTGTGTGTATACCCATGTGGGACACTTCTGTTTTGAGCTGCCCAAATATCAGCCATGAGCTGGCTGCATATTCAACATGTCAATGTGTTTTTTCCTCTAGAAGCCAAATTCAGCACCTCTGTCATGTCCTGGCATCTGTTTCCTTTCCCCGTGTCTGTTAGTCTCTTTACTTTCCAAATAATTTCAGCTGCATAATTCTCAAAGCCAAGGTCGTCAGCTTGGGGCGAACAGCAATGAAAAACAACATCAAAATCACCTTGTTTTTTCTTAAATGTTAAAAGGGAAACGCTTTGACAGAAAGAAATACAGTAGCACAGGAGAACAAAGGTAATCAGTGTGAGAGAATGCCAGGGGTTGATAAATGGAGAGGCAGACATAGAAGCACAACCTGAGCTATTTGTTTTCTGTGTTGTGTTTTTTCTCATTTTGTCCTCATTGTTCTCCCTCTCTCTCATCTCTCATCTGTCTCCCCTTCTCTCTGTGTGTCTCCGTCTCTGTTTTCTCTGCCTCTCAGCACTCTCAGTAAAATTGTATTTGTGAGGTGTCAGAGGTCCGGTCAAGCTGGGTCTACGCCGAGAGAAAGTGTCATAACAAACAACGCAAACAGAAAAGATTGATTCAACTTTATCTCAGCAGTGCTGTGGTTATTGAGAAAATTGGTTTTGTGCCAAAGACCAGGATACACTGTACAATAAGAGAGTTGTTGTCTTACGTTTTTGTTGTCAAGGGCAATATTGCTCACCCACTTCATAATATGCTGATGCAAACACAACCGTTTTTGATGCAAACGCTTTCTGCTTCAGAGAATGGTTCAAGTGGTTGTTTGTTTTCGAGTGCAATGAAGCTTTGCAGCTTTTTTTTTAACACGGGCACTGATAACCTATGTTACTGTATGGTACAGATGCATTCTGCTCTCTATATGTGAGCAGCATCCTCATTGTTCTTAGTTCAGTGTATCATGTCACTTCTGGTTTCGGTGTTTCTCACAGTGGGAACAATAGAAATACGACTGATTAATTGTGTATACCACTGAGTAGAGGGTATACTATAAGAGTAGCAGGTATACACTGCTCAGGAGATGGATTTACTGCTGTGGAGGTGCTATACTAGTGAGGACGTGGTATAGGAAGTAGATGTACTGCTGTGGAGGTGCTGGTATAGGAAGTAGATTTAGTGCTGAGGAGGGAGTTTACTATTTAGGAAGTAGTATGCTATTATACTATGTAGATAAGGTTAATTGCCTTCTGTGTGCAAGTGTCTATGTGTGTAACCATCTTTGCTCTGTGTGTGTGTGTGTGTGTGTGTGTTTGTGTGTGTGTGTGTGTGTGTGTGTGTGTGTGTGTGTGTGTGTGTGTGTGTGTGTGTGTGCCAGTATGGGGGTGAAACATCTTGCATGGTCTTCAGTGTCCATAGTGAATTGTAGTGACAGCAAATAATTCTTTTAGAAGAGTCACTTTATAAAGAAACAGAGGAATCAAACGTGGTCACAGCTGGGGGGACTAAATATAGCCATCCAATAGAGACCCTATTACACACACACACACACACACACACACACACACACACACACACACACACACACACACAGAACACTAGGTGGTCTGGCTTGACAATATATCACATCCCATCAATATTCACAATCTGTCACTTCTGCACATCTCTCAATTTGTCTTGAAGCTGCAGTTGTGTGTGGTTTAGTTATATTGTCACTTGCCTGTCTTTTGTCTTTAACGTCTCAATCTACTATTTAAAGTCCTTTTAGCTTGCACATCTCCATTAAACAGTAGGCTAATCAATCTTCAGCATTAATGGCTCTGGGGATTTTGTATAGCTTCAATATCAATGATAGCTGTAAACAAGCAAAACAACATTGAAGTGACAATTTGGTGGCCAATATTCTAGCCATCTGAGAATAGGTAGTGACATATTAAGGACATAGTTGTTACCAGTGAATAAGGTATCTGAGTGCTGTCCAAATAACTTTTCAGTTGGAATGGCATGCTTGTCTAAAGGGAAATATGATTTTGTATTTGTTCACATGCATTAAAAGGACAGTGGCACCCGTTGGGACAGGTTTTGATTTAGTCAATCAATGACAGCACTGCTATTGTGCAGGTTCTGTCTGTAGCTAGTTATAGCCATCCATTCAAACTCTGAAAACCCTGAACAGCACATCTGACATGTTTTGGTCTGACAGTGTCATTTGTGTTCATCAGGGAACAGCAGGAGGGGGCCTAAGTTGCAGAAGAACCAGCGGCTCTTTCCTTTCAACTCAGCTCCTTTTTTTTTCCTGTTTCGGTTCGGTGGGTTTTTGTTTCTTTTGTACTATTTTATCCACCTTATTTTTTTGTATTGCGGTCTTTAAGTGACAGCTTGTCCGTCAGTTATGATGGGTGGGTCTGTGTTGCTCCGATGGTTGGTTCGCCAATCCTGGCTGTCACTGCATCTGTCTTCAGATTCCCATTAGATTTAATGTTCCAGAAGCTTCCGACCACAGCTTTGATGGATTTTGACAGTAAGACACAGACACACAAACAACAAGCACGGACAGACATGCACACGTGCATACATAAACCACAAAGACAAAAATTGTTGTTGCTCGATATGTTTTTGATGAGAGTGGATGGATGTTTCTGGTGTGTGTGTGTGTGTCTGTGTGTGTGTGTGTATGTGTGATAAAGAGACAGCAAGGAAGGAAGCGATAGAATGAAAGAGAGAGGAGTGTGTGTATTTAAAGCAGGTATATGTGTGTGTGTATTTGTGTGTGTGTGTGTGTGTGTGTGTGTTTGAACTTTATTTACTTCATCTGAAGTTACCCTGCTGACAAACCAAACCTCTGTGGGACTGTGCTGTGCATCAGCCCCAGATATCCCCACAGGACCAACTGTTTACTGAAAGTGTCACATTAAGATGGTTCCCACTTGAGATCAGAAGAGAAGCACTGTTCCTCAGTCAGGCTATTGAACTGCCATTGTCTGTGGGTGTGTGCGTGTGTGTGTGTGTGCTTGTGTTCCTTTGTATGGATCTGCGTATTGGCAATGTTCTCAGGATACGATTAATTTAAAACACTGTGAGTCACAACATGATTCGATACTCTTTGATTTGATGTCATACTGTATCAATATTACATAGAGTATATAAGTGAATTTTGCAGTGAATTGAGAGAGGTGATACATTCTATGTGTTAGTAATATGATACATGATTATGTGCATTATTGATATAGATTAGGGGAGAAATTGAGGCAAAACTCTCCATTTCTCCATTGCTATTTATTAGGCAAAGTACGAACATACACACTGAAAATTCACAACTGTTTGTGAGTTGAACGTACTAATACACATATTTGTGAGCAAGGTTCTGCCATCATTGTTGAATAATGTAGTTTAAAGTAGTGGGGCCTCCGTACTTCTCAAGGGTGCAGTGAAATGATTGCTAGAGCGATACCAACAAGAGTGGAGTTCTTTATAAACGTTAAAAAAACAAAACCTGCTCTTGTGTAAAACAACCGGGCTTACAAGTATCAGTATCAGAAGTGATTCTGAATTGCAAAAATCTTGGTGTACTTCATCGTGATGTATTGCAATGTCTTTTTTACTGGGCTTTGTATCTGACTGCATGCACACGTGTTTTGTTGTGTATATGTGTTTGTGTGTTTCTGTGTTTCGCTGTGTGTATGCCAGTAGCGTAGCCAGAAATATTGATTTAGGTGGGCCTGTGGGATATAATGTGTGCAAGAACCAAAGTGATCTGTAGATCAACCATAACAGTTTTTTTACTCTTATGTTAACATCTCATTAAAACATTATTCAGAGTATTTGCCTACTATACATTGTATCGATAGCAGGCTACTGGTTTTGTTTACTGTTGCTTAGCAACATGTGATAGTTTCAAGAAATAAGGTGGCGGAGGCGAGCTGCAACATTATTTAACTGTTGCATAAAAGCAATGTCACTTGTGTTCTACTTGCATAAGAAGTATATATCAAACAATACAGCAAAGTGTGACATCAACAAAGTTTAGCTTCATTTACAGAATAAACTATCATTACATTCACAATCCCTCAGCCAGAAATACAATAGGCTGCACCAGCAGGTCCCATTTCAAAAATGACTGCTGCCCATCAAAAAGCACAATACATAAAAAACATTAGTATGACTTATAGTATGTGTCAGCAAACTATAGGAGCTACATAGGAGTGTGGTAAGCTACACACCACACTATCACAGTTTGAAACAAATTGAAAGTGCTCCACTTGCATAAGAATTATATATCAAACAATACAGCATGCCCATCAAAAAGCATATATGTATATATGTAAAGCACATTAGTATGACTTATAGTATCTGTCAGCAAACTATAGGAGCAATGTACATACCACATTATCACAGTTTGAAACAAATTGAAAGTGCTCCACTTGCATAAGAATTATATATCAAACAATACAGCAAAGTGTGAGATTAACAAAGTTTAGCTTCATTTACAGTATAAACTATCATTACATTCACAATCCCTCAGCCAAGAACACAATAGGCTGCACTAGCAGCCGCCTTCCTCCCGCACTTAAGTCTTAATTTACCTGCCTGGTCTTGCTCCATCTGCTCTCGCTCCTGCTCCTGTGCTGGTCTTTTTTTGGGGAAAACCAATTTCTGATGGCCATTATGCGGCTGCTGGCCAGCCGACCGCCACAACTCGAGTCAAGTGCAAGTGCGACGCTGTGACACAGCAATGTCGGATCGGCTGTGTCACATCAGTCACTGTTGAACGGAACGATGGAACGCCGATTGGACCATTTCGTCTAGTTCAGCCAGCGCTCGCGTTAATACGACGGACGACACGGGAAGTCTCTCCCTCTATTAGAGCCTATTTTTTCCAATTAATTTCAACAGTGAGTGTATTAAATAATAAGAAATAATATTAAGATTTTTTTAAAATTTGCAGCTAAATCATAATTTTTTTCATGATTATGCTGGGTGTGCCAGCTTGAGATTTAGATGGCACAGGCACACCCGTGCACACCCGTGGCTATGCGGGTGGTGTATGCCTGCCTGTCTCTCTGCTTGTCAGAGCCAGAGGGATGACTAGAGTTGGCAGCGTCTCCATCTTATTACAGGGCTTTTGAGTTCACTACAGAAGCCAAATGGGACGGGAGATGCAAGGAAACGGGATGAAAGAGAGAGTGCGTGTAATGTGGCTGTCAGCTAAATTACAAAACATTATGACTACCCACTTCAATCTGTTGCTGTCTCTCTACTTAAAGTCTAGCTGTTTAGCCTCTGCATGTATGTGTGTGTGACTCGATAGGTGCTAGAGTGAAATGGAAGGCCCTTGTGTCCATCTCACACGTACAACACAAATACGCAGATGACACTGTCCTTTCCCTCTCACATACTCACTCTAAGGATGCTGTTTATTGGATGGATGGATGGACCTTTTGTCATTTAAATTGACATGCTTTTATCATTTGTTGGGGAACAGGAAGTGATTTGTGTTTTCTGTTCCATATAAATTTAAGGCTAATTAGGCTTTTGTTTTATGTATTGTTGTATTGTTAATTTCATTCTTATCTGTCTGTCTGTCCGTCAGTGAAGGGTGCTTAAGCCGACCAGCATGACTCCCTGTGTAGTTTTTTGTGCTTGTGTGTGTTTTCAACTCCTTTCGCATCTAAACAGGAAGATCTTGGCATCTTTGCTGTCGTCAGTTTGTATTATGCCCAGATTAATCATGGCTGTACACACACACACACACACACGCTCTGAATTACAGGGAATGTACCAAGGGAAAACACAGCTCTGTTCTCTGAATGCTGATGCTTAAGTTGAGAATGATGGATGGATTTAGGAAGAAAGAAAGAAAGAAAGAAAGAAAGGGAGAGACAATGAGACAGACAGAGACAAAATAATTGATATAGACAGAAACACACAAGGGGTGCAGAACACTGAAGGTTACTGGGGAAGACAAACAGATGGAAAATGAGTGCAAACAAACAGAGAAAGAGGGACAGAGATGCTGTGAGTTGGAAGTAAACACAAGACTGCTGTTGCACACTGGGGATGCTTTTCATCGAATGATGCAATGGAACAGACCACTGAGAAAATGCACCAAACAGAAGAATGGTGAAAAAATGAGAAAGTCGAGTTAAATAGGGCTATTCACAGGAAGAGACAGAACAAAAGAAAAAGCCTAAAATGAAAACCCAGAAACAGAGCACTAAAGATGAAAGAACAGAGCAAAAGAGAAGACCTGGAAGGAACTGAAGATAAGACAGCGAGCGCTGACAAATAAGAGGACATGGATGTAAAGAAAGAGAGTGATACTTGCCAGTGCAGGCTTCTGCATACTGTCACAGATAGTACCAGAGAGTATAGACAAGGCGAGGATGAGCTAAAGATAAACAGATAAAAACCAGACTAGAGAATAAGCGAAGATAGACCACAAGAAACACATGGATACAGGAAATATCCGATGGATGGAGGGAGATTTGAAGAGATTCAGAGAGAGGATAGACCAGAGGATAGAGAGATAAAGTCCTAAGTAAACAAAGGAAGATAGATACAATTCAACACGGAACAGCGGCACAGTAGAGCTACGGAGAAGGAAAGAAAATGGACAGAATGTAATGAGATAAAGAAAGAGGTATAAAAGCAAATGATTGAGGATAGTGTGGAAAGGAGAGATAGAGAGAGGTAGTTTAAAATGAAGTGAGGCAGGGTAGACGGTGATCTAGAGGGATAAAAAGAAGGATAAAAAGAAGTAAAAGAAAGGTGCTGTATCAGGAGAGAAATTGGCCATTGGCTGTCGGCTTTCTTTCTTTAGTTGGACACAGACAGTGCTATATTTAGATTCTGTTTGTGTGTGTGTGTGTGTGTGTGTGTGTGTGTGTGTGGTCTCCTGATATTGACTAGCCATTCACTCATGAAACCTGTTACTTACAGTCCTGCTGTGAGAATACACGGGGAGACA
The DNA here is from genome assembly GCA_034670385.1 of Hoplostethus mediterraneus. Classification (NCBI taxonomy): domain Eukaryota; kingdom Metazoa; phylum Chordata; class Actinopteri; order Trachichthyiformes; family Trachichthyidae; genus Hoplostethus; species Hoplostethus mediterraneus. The sequence continues at coordinate 12,097,052 of JAXDDW010000002.1, forward strand.
AATGGATCCTCTTTTGACAGTTATGTGGTAACTATCTAATGATGGAGCTCAGATGTGCAACAGGAATCATCTGACAACATGTGCCCTGGGTCCTTAAGGGATGGGGGTTTCAGGCTCGGTAATAAAGCAAAGTGAAACACAAAATCACGGGATCAGTGAGCACTTTTTTTGTTTGGTATACAAAAGTGAGGAAAGCAACGTAAGCAGAGTTGACAAGGAGGATGAGACGTATAGAAAAGTGAAGCAAACCCATATCAGATTGAATGAAACAAAGCCATCCAGAGAGGTAAAACTGTGATGCTAGTCATGTGGTTTTAGCCAATTTTCCATGATGTCTGTGAAGCTGATCCCATAACCTTTCCCATTTTCACACTTTGATATAGCTCTACATATCTGTATTGCAGTTTCTTTTTCACCCTACTGCACTATATCTTGTTTATATTGTTATATTGTATTGCTTTTATTTATAGTATGTATTTTTTACATACAAAAAACATTAAAACATTATGCCAGTAAAAATGTCCAAATGCATGAGGTAAAATCAGGAAATATGATGAGTCAGATTTAAATCAGATTGAATACACCATAATGTAATATGTAATGTAATATAATGAATGCGTGTGTGGCTGTTCTTTACCCTGCATGTTTGGAGGAACTTTGTCGACGCAGCACGGCTGTGGCCCGCAGGTCTTTCAGTAACTGCTTCCCTTCTGTACAGGAAGTCCCAGTCTGACGTTTGCGTTCATGGGTAAAGCTGCCCATTGGCACATTTCTAGAGTCAGTATATCCTCCCCAAATGCTTACCTAAACCCGTAGAGATGAAAAGGTTTACCTCTGACCCCTAACCAGAGATTCGGGTAAACTCAAACTGGGTCAGGACATAGCCTTCAGGTTTGGGTTATGCATCTCTTGAGTCCAGTATGTTGTTCATAATTGTGTGCATATGCAACAAAGTAAACGTTGGTTAAAATTGCTGCTCTGGTAGAGATACCGTTCTTTGGCAAGAGGAAAATATAATCCGTTCTTGTATGAATGACTGCGGCAGCACTGTAGACAATACTGTAGGATGAAATGCAAGAGGCTAGTCTCTCAAACATGCAAAGTTGGAATGATGGTATGCTTAATACCATCTATCAGCTCAAACACTTTCAAATAAAATTGCAGTCTATTCTGTAGGCAAAGAAAAAATAAACATCCCATCCCGAAAAAGGAAAGTTAAAACATGAAGAGGGTCAGTGGAACCATTATACTTCTTTTCTGGCTCACTAGAGAATGTGCCGTCAAGCAATATACCTATATAATAATCTTTGTGATTTGTGGAAATGAAACAAATGTGAAATGTGAAAGGTGAAAATGATGCATAATGCAAACCAAGCTATTTTAGCCTGGAGACAACAAAAATAGACAAAGTGTGGGCTGTGTCTCGGCTGTAGAAGTCCAACAAATTGAACCGATACAAACACATTACAAACAGGGTTTAAGTGTACTTTAGAAGTGCTACTTTTGTGCTGACAAACCTGCACGGGAGCAATACTTACCTTCAAATAAAGTGGAGAAACTGCTGCTGTTAGCGCGCCTTAAAGTTGAGGGGCGGCAGCAGAGTATCTTTAGTTTTTACCGATCTCCTCCTGCAGAGTTAAGTGAAAGCAACGCAAAAACGGGGGTTAATCCTGCCGGCCAGTGTTGTCAGTAGAGGTAGTAACAACAGTAGCTTTATCATACACGTCCACAGAGAGAAAGGCAATCGTTGCTACCCAGCAACATATCCGCTCCAAATTGAAAGCCAAAAGAGAGATGGAGTGCAGGGGGGAAAAAATCCTTCATCCGGCCATTACTTCCTATACTGTTCAGAACAGCAACACAGCAAATTGAAACCAAGACAAATTTGCAGGGACTATTTTGTGCAGCCAGCACACTAGCAGCTACAATAGTTTCTCCGTCCCCCTTGCAACTAGAGCACATTAAAACCAAGAGAGAGAGAGAGATAGATGGAGTATACAATCAAGTACGTATACACTTAGCTGATAAAGCAACCTCGCTTGTTCATCACTCTTGAGTCTTATATAGTCATAGTCTTATAACAACACGCAGTTTCTCAATTATTTACTCTCTCTAGTTGTGAGCATCTAGAACAATCGCTCCCCATTCTTTACGAAGGGGTCTTAAACTTTTTCAGCATGTGACTGTAAATTCAGAAATGCTACTGACTCCAAATTGAAAACCAGTAGAGTGGGGAAATTACTTTCCAGTCATTATTTGCTATGAAGCTCCAAAGAGCTACCCATCAATTTTGAGCCAATACAGATTTTGAAAAACACATTTGGGCCACCCTTGTTGTCTGGAAGTTTGAGCAGAACACAGAACAACAACAGAAACAGAAAGCGGTAAACCAGCATATGACGATACAGTCTGAATATTATTTTGGCTGACTGGTTGTATTTCATTTCCTGCCTGGGTTGCTGCTGATCAAATCTGGTTTGTTACAATTTTATCACTTTTCTTCAAACAACAACAACAATAAACGGCTAATACTGCAAGAACGAGACTGGACTTGTTTTCTCTCTGTTTACAATGGTTTATTTTTCTCATATTGTAATCACATCCACAAATCTCAACAGTGAATCCAGTCAAGGTCAGTTAGTTTTTGCTCAAATACAATGTAATTATAGAAAATGAGATCTGTAATCTAAACTGACTGACCTACTTTTTATTAACAAGCAACTTTTTAACAATACATCGTGTGGCTTGCATGCTGTGTTTGAAATGAGTTTTGGCCGAGTATTTCAGTGTCTTTTAATGCAGACATACTGTATAGAAATGTTGATAGATATCAGGGTAAGTATCAGTGTAGTGGATTGGCATGACAGCTTCAGCAACAGCAGCTTCTCTCTCTCTCTCTCTCTCTCTCTCTCTCTCTCTCTGTATGTGTCCCTATGTCTCTGGAGAGTCAGGTCAGTTAGTGTGATACCAAAGAAACCAGCAGCAAACCAGCACAGCAAATCTCTATTGATTGTGGGTAAATTGTTTTGCACTTATGACAACATGTGATCCGGAACACACACACACACACACACACACACACACACACACACACACACACACACACACACACACACACACACACACACACAGAAAGCCTTTTACACTGAATATTGTTTGTTGGTTGTTAGTGTATAGCCCAAGAAAGGCAGTATCCTATCCTGTTGGGAGTCTGTTCAAAATGACTTCCATTATTTCTGCACACATTTTGAACTATGACAGTAAGAGGAAAAAAGACAAGTCAACAAGAAATATGACACGGGGAGATTGGATTTTATTAGTGTAGGAGGATTTATGTTTCGACTCCAACTAATCTTTTGTTAGAACAAAAGGAGACACACATTCACTTTGTTGGCGCTTTTAAATCAGAATTCACTGGGATTCAAAGACTGGGATTCACTCCAGTGTCTCCCACATGGCATGCCAAGTATATGCCACGGCTCACTCAAGGGGAGAATCTTTTCTCATGAAAGAAACTATTTGGGCTCGCAAAGTATCAGCAGCAGGCCCATTCCTCTGTTCTCTGTCCTTTGAATATTATCTGGGAGATTCAATACCCGGTTTTCTCCTGGTCTCTCCAACCGATTTAACTATGCAGAACTCAGGAAAGAAACAACCTCAAAATGTTTCTGTTGTTGCAGCTTAACCAGCTAAATCCAAATATGTCAAATCTTGTATTCCCTACAATCTAATTGAATAACACGCGGTGCTGCTGTAGAGCTGGCTGCCTTCCTGAGCTGGGTGTGTAGTTTTACCCATGTGTTGTTAGAGCAGCAAGCAGGTCCAGGAAGACAAGCTTCCATATTTAGGGAGCGATGACTTGAGTGAGGCCAAGCTGAAAAGGACTCAAATTCACCCACGCATCCCACAGGCAAGGTGCTGCAACATTGTCTCTCTCTCTCTCTCTCTCTCTCTCTCTCTCTCTCTCTCTCTCTCTCTCTCTCTCTCTCTCTCTCTCTCTCTCTCTCTCTCTCTTTCTCAGTCATTGCATTCACCTGCACTCACAACCTTCACTCACTCACAAATAAACACTAATTCGCTTTGTTTTGCTCTCTCAGCGGAGGACAATGCTACTCTTCCTCCTTTTGTCATGGTAATGCTTTGCAGTTTTTTTTTTTCTTCCCTTTTTTTAGACACTGAAATGTATGCAGTTCTTATAGTGTCCTTCGGGGGCTTTCTCTCAGCCACGAGACATGCTTTATGAAAGAGAAAAGGGGGGAGAGAGAAGAGGAAAAAAAGAAAAACAACCTCGGTCTGTATCGAATCAGAGAAAGAGTGGACAAACAATTGCATACCGTACTTCTAGTGCCATATCACATGAACATCCCATGGCACTTTAAATGTCAACAACATTTTGAGAGGGGGAGTGATAGAGAGACCACAGAGATAAACTTATAATACTGAAGGATGAGGACACGTACAGACAGGCAGATCAAATATTGTTTACATTTATTTGTTTCACACCAGATTGTACAGATAGCCCTACGGACTAGCACTGCTATATATGTGTACTACAACTGTGACATTTGGTGACATTTGCTCTCCTATTCTGTCAACATAGCACTCTCTGCGCTTTGATCACAGCCTGACTCATAAATCATGCTTATTTTAATACACTAAACATGAAAGATTTTCACCTTTGAATTGAAATATGGACTTATTCTGTATACCAGTACGACTCGGTATTGACTGTATCTACTGTTTTGTCTTCTTGTTCCCAAGATTACGGCCTTCACTGGTTCAGTTAGCACATTGTAGCTGATGACGTCTTTAGTACACACCACCCCGACTCTGCCCCCCTTTCATTTCCACAGGTAGTTTTTCATTTTTAATCCACAGAAGTTGTAAAAGCACAATCAGGTTCCTCTCTTTCTCTGAGTTCATACATCTAATATTCATAAACCCGTGGCCATTGTGGTATAAATTTAATATAGTGCTGCCTGTCAACTTAACGGCAGCAAAGTCTTACTGGTTCGCAAAGGCTGGCATTTTAATTTGCCAGGCGTAAGTCCCTAATCACAGGCCAACATTTCATTGTAATTGCAGTGAACAAGTGGGACGGAGGCACAGAGAATATTTAAGGCTTGTGTTCGTTGTACGATACGCAGCGTGGCATAAGCCTGATGATCTCAGAGCTTTGGCCAGCCACAGTTAAACGTTTAACCAAAGCTATGCACTATATTAAGATACACTGTACTGTACAAACTGTGGGATCCAAACTCACAAGCTCAAAGCTTACAGTATATATAGATATAACTGTATATCCCATAGCACTATGATGATAATATTGGCTGCTGGCTGGGGATCTATGCAATTATCTTGGACAAGCAGACAGGATATTACGCCAGCTTTTACATCGCAGGTTCTCAACCTCAGTGGTTCATAAGTCCTTAAAACGAATGGGATGGCTGCTCACACCGCTGTGCATGCGTCTTCACCATCCTGCTGTTGTTTTGTGCCAAATAAACCAAATAGAGCCTATCTGTGGTCTCACTGCTGCCTCCTCCTCCTCCTCCTCCTCCTCCTCCTCCTCCTCCTCTTCCTCCTTGATTCCCCTCCTTTCCAGTGTCCATATCCATATGAACAGACTCCAGATATATCTCAGACACAGTTAAACACTATAGGAAGTGCTCGTAAAGTTTAGTATTAGCTCTAACAAGATGTCAAGGTCATGCTGCTGTAACGTTATGGGACGACTGTCTCCCTCACAATAGGAAGTAATGAAGTTCTTCTGGTCATAGTTGAGGAGGCTCATTGTTCGCCTCTGAGAGAGAACATTAATGGAATGGATTATTCACCACAACCCGCTGAAAGGTTTATCACTCACTCACACCGGGATATATATATTGTCTGTGCATATCCCCTGCTGGTATACTCTCTCTATTGCACAGTACAAATGCACACCGTCACACACACACACACACACACACACACACACACACACACACACATGAAAGCATGCCTGAATGCACATATGCATACCCTGCCCCACCCTTGATACATACATATACACACACACACAAAATGTATGTACTACATATGCTTGACAGTTTTGGTTGAGGTGGCTTCAGTATTTGCTGGACCTCCCATTGAATTCCATTACCCAGGGTTTTGGTTTTACTGCACTTCAGAAATCTCCCGACAAGAGAAAAAAAAAAGACAATGTCCAAATCAAGACAAACAAAAACGAATCAATAATAATAAGAACAAAAGTGCAACAGCAACAACAAAATCAATGTGTCTCTGTTTCCTTTAAAAGCAAACTGAATCTGCTCGATTCTAAATGGGTCTGCATCACTCAGAGATGTTACCAAGATGCTCTGCCCAGAAGTTCAGGAGATTCAACATTCAGTTCAACATTGACGGGCACTTTAGGGATGGAAGTTGTGTCAGTGCATCACCCTGGGGGATTAGCATGCTACGGCAACATCTCCAGCGTTATGTGTCTCTGTCTGTCTGTGCCTGTTTCTCTCTCTCTCTCTCCCTGTAGTTCTCTGATTGTTTTGATCAATACTCTTAATGGATGAAACACTTTGTAGGGTGATCTGAGAGGAAAAAGCACAGGTCTAGAGTGAGAGAGAGATTGAAAGAGTGAGAGAGAGTCAGAGTGTGGGTGAGAGAGTTTAAGAGCCTTGAGCAGTGTGTTATTCGATGCAAGAGGCTGTGGAGAGAGTCCAAAAAAACACTAGTGTGGTGTGGGTGGTTGTGGGTCGACTACCATCATCTGTCTCTCCCTCTTTCTGTCCCTGCCTCCCACTTGTTCCCTCCCTCCCTACCTCCATCCCTCACCATCAACCTCCTATCCTTCATTTACATACGCCATTCCCTGACACACTCTGCTTATAGAAAACACATAAAGAAGATGTACAGTCCTACAATAAATCACACCAACACAATCTTCTCTGAAGCGAGATGAGACGGAGAGAGAGGGCCTGATTCACTCACACACAAATCGACTTGGACTGTTTCAAGGGGTTGCCCGAGACCTTGCGGTATAGAGACGAACCACTATCGGAGATGGCTTGGTTGATTGCTTGGTTGTATAGTTACGAAGGTCCATGTAGCATACCTGAAATTGGCAAGGCCCCGTGTTTGTCGTGTTGAATTGAAACATTGTTTTGAGAAAGGATTTGGCTGCTCAAAGATACACTGGGCAAGAACTGAATATTTTTCGATCCGCTCTTAATGTGGATAATCTACTTAACTCAAATAAAAAGCAGCCTTACTATTGCCAAGTGTTGCATGTTGCATGCAGAAGAGGATCACAATCACTTTCAAGTTTTGATCGGATTGGAGCTACAATTTTAGACGTAAACCTTTTCACTGGATGAAATCACCAGGCTTGTTTTCAGAATATGAGGGAATAACTCCCTAACGAGTGTCATCTGTGAGACTATAAATGACAGGATGAAGCAGTTTCATACACCACTTTAAGGTCACTGTCTCAAGGTGTTTGGCTTTGCCGTCAAATCAAAGGTCACAGATTTCATGGCTAAATGAGTATTTCACTGAAATGGAGTCATGGTATGAATATACTGTATATTTCAATGCCTGTTGCAATATAGTGACTGTTCTTGACACCAAACAATTTTTCCCTTTTCATACAATTTTAGTTTTTTTATTTGAGGAAGCCTAAAGGCACATATTCATTATTTCACAAGAAAAATACATTTCTCAACATTACACATTAAAACACAATAATAAATGTGTCTATCATAATATCTATTCCAACACATTTTCCATTTCATTTTAAAAACAGCTGGAGGGAATTTCCTATTTTTTTATGACAAGGGTGATGACATTCCGTTTCATTTGCCTTAAATTAATTTGCCTTGAAACCCTGATTATAGCAGATGTGGCAGTAGACTGGTTTTGCTGGTTTCTCAGCTATTGTTTTAGCCATGTTGAGGTATGAGACAGACTAAAAATGCAAAATACCTTGAGCAATGCAGATGGCCACCTTTATTTCTAATCAAACAGCATGTTGGGTTTTTTTTTTTTTTTTTTTAAGGATTAGGTGTTATCCTCTCATCACCATTATTTTCATTGAGTCAAGAAAGGTTCAAAGTATTTCTGCACTTTGTAACCCCTTTCTCATCTACACTGCAGGACAATTCAAGTATGATACTAACCAATCAATTTTTATGTTATAGTCATCAAGCTTATTACAAGCTTATTGGCTCAGTTTGTCAATTTCAAACAATTTAGCAAAACAATTTTTACCACCTGAAGGCTTCAGCAATATTGTCAGTTTGATAGTGATCATATAATTACGTGTCATAGCACATATAGGTTATTACCAACTGACGCCGTCATCACGGCTCCAATCCGAATGGATTTTTCCAGGATTGCCCAGTGGACGGACAAAGATAAACCCCATCTCAACCTCATTTCAACCTAAAGATGATGAGCTCTATTTTGGTTGGCCTGATTAGCAGTTTGCACCTATCTGGAGCTCCCACAGCTGGATCAGATATCTAGGGCTGAATGTGTGTGTATGTGTGCATGTGTGTGAGTGTGACTGTGTGTATGAGAGAGAGAAGGAGAGAGATTTACACCTGCTTGACCTTTATATAGCTATTTATATATATATAGTGTGTGTTACACCTAGGATGCGTGTATATATATGTGCATGCATGTAAATCACCAATCTCACATGTGTGGCCTGTAAAGAGAGAGTCCAGCATGGTATGCATCTATCTCTCTCTTCCTCTCTCTCCCTCTCTCTGTCTCTCTACCTCCCCCTTTCTCCACGCGGGGTCAGTCGAGGTCAGTGAGGGAATTGCTGCAGTCAGATTCCTCAACACAAACATTTGGCATTAACGTGTGGAGGAAGGAACAGAAGCAGAGGCAGTGGGGAGCACAATAACAACACCATTATCGCCATCATTATCATCACCGTCACCACTGTCACCTTCAAGCACAGCAACAACAAAAAAATAACAAATCTGCAGTACTATTACACACATACATTTGTATTACATTCAGAATGACATTGTATGAGTGCTAGGACATTCCTTGGGGCCCATACATAAACGTCTCTAAGACTGATCCAAATGCACTTGACTATGACTATAGAAACTGAGGAAGTGTCTGTGACTGAATCGTCACAATGTAAAGTGGGCTTCTGTGCATAAATCCTCTACAAATAGTACAGACCTATAGGATCACTTGCCAGGTTATATGACCATATGACCTTTGCTATGACTTAAGGGTTTAAGTGGCCTCAGATCAGTACAGCAAATCTTATTCAACAATTCTTGCCTAAGTGGCTCAGTGGTGCTACAATGAATCGCATTGTTACTGTACATCTCCCAGAGAAACCAGCTGTCTTTGGTTTTGAAAAGTGTACATTTCCAGTTGCTTTTTGTGCGTGTTGTGAGCCAGCACTCTTCATGTAGCCTCTTCATGAATTCTATTCATTTTGGTGGGAGTATACAGGGAAGATACACAGCAAAGAGACAACAGAGGGATTTTAGCCAGGATTTGAACCCGTGTGGTTATATCAACATGGCATGCACACCATCAGTGGCTAATGGTGACATTTGTGGATGATTATTTTTCAGTTTAAAGCAGCAACATCAATAACATACTCCAGTGGAGATTGTCAGTCAGAGAGGAGCATGGGAATATCTAAGTTATTAAATGAGAACACAGGGGTTTGTTTTCTCATTCTCTTACATGTAACTCTTTAACATCATGAAATGACATTTCCCCTAAAAGTTGTACTGATGATAACATAGGTTATTAAATAGCGCATCTTGGCATGCTGTGTGGTGATGTTTGGAAAAGTAGAGGAGAAAATAATTCCAACACAAATTATATTGTCCCTGTTGTGCACATGAACTCAAACTCTGCATGTCTAGGAACCTACTGCCAGTCATTAAAAGTTGAAAGAAACAAGGATGCTAGTCAAACAAAAGCAGCACTACTATCAAACTAAATGGTATCCTGAGGGCAGCGGGAGGTATCACAGCTTTGATTGACATAGCTCACTTTGAGCTGCACTGAGCAATGATCCAGTTCAAGTGGGTGGGAAATGAGGATGAACAAATGAAGACGTTTAAAGAAAGATGCTGTAAGAATAGAAAAAGGAAATATCAACTGAGAATGAAAATGACTCACAGACATAGACGGATGGGAACATTCAGAGAGAGGGAAACCGAAATGGAGATGAAGAGAGAGATAAACAGGAGAGAGAAAGAGAGAGAGAGAGAGAGAGAGAGAGAGAGAGCTCAGAGGGTGGTATAGCTCTGTGCTGGCAGCTTCTCATGATGCAGCGGTATCTAGAGTCAAACTTTTCACCTGTAGCACTGGGAAGAGAGAGAGGAAAGTAGGGAGGGGTACTGTACATGGGGAGAAGAAGAAATGAGTGGAGAGAAAAAGTGGAAGGAGGAAGAAGGGAATAGGGTTAAATAAATTGCAGTTTATCAATTGTATAGATAATAAAAGGGGGGGTGGTTAAAGTTATGAGGCGTAGAGAAGAGAAGGGAAAGAAAGAGAGCAAACAGCAGAAGAGAAGGGGATTGGAGAGCTGGCTCTGCTGCATAATGCATGTGGTGTGATTTGGTGCATGTAAACGGTCTGTGAATCTTTTATGAGATCAGGTTGACCAAGTGATGCCATGTGGGAGAAACAAAGATGGTCAAAGCGGGCAGAGCAGAAGACATGTCTTTTAGAGGGGAAAAGGTTGAGGGAAAGAGACATGTTTTATTAAATATGTGCGTATGTGCGTTTGTTTGTGTATGTGTGTTTGTGTTTTTAAGAGACAGAGCGCGAGAGGGAGAGAGGTCTGATATGTTGTGGTTTGGCTCTCTGTGTGGATGGAGGCATTCACTATCTGCAGCAAAAAACAGGCCTTTTCACAGTACAGCAGGCAAGTGAATTGGGGGATTATACAAATCCATTCACAGAACAAGTTTCCACTTCAAAGAAGATACAGGTTTTAAAAGTTTTATGAAGACTCCTATCTAGATTGTCTGAAGGACAGGCTGATGCTGTTGATAGTTGGGAGCCTACTGTGTGTGTGTGTGTGTGTGTGTGTGTGTGTGTGTGTGTGTGTGTGTGTGTGTGTTTGTTTGTGTTAAGTTAGAGATATCTGCGTTTAACTTTACCTTACATCCCTGAAAGGTATCAATCCCGAGCAATAAATCTGGGCCAATCTAAAATAGAAGGAATCAGGAAATTCCATCATCTATTCCATTTGATACAATATTTTTGTATTCAGTTTCATTCTCCCTCCCCAACCGCCCTCCCCACCCACACACACTTTTTCCTTTCCCTCTCTGTCTCTCCATCTCCTTCCCTTTTCTGCTATCTCTTTTTTTTCTCTTGGACTTTAATCATGTCAAAGCTTGGCCCTTTCATCTGATTTGGTGGTGTGAATGTATTCTGCTAACTCAAAGGAATAATCTGGAAACTTCAACAGCTTCTTCAGTCCATAGCAAACCAATGAAGGTTCATAGTTCATCTCTGGTTGTTAGTTGCAGTCGCAGCAGAATCCTCAAAATATGCTGCAATTCCCTATGCTACAAAAATGTAAAAAAAATCTGTGACATACCAAACTTTCTTACATAATGCCTGATTTTCTTGACCAATTTCCTGTGTTTTAATTGGCCGCAACCCTACAGTACTTGTACAGTGTGTCCCCGAGCTAAAATGGGTCCTTAAAGCCAAAATCACACAAATTGTACACAAATGGCATTCCTGTTAAATCAATATATGAACAACTGTTTCCTGAAGCTAGAATCTATGATATTAGGATTCCTAAATTAAAAAAAGACCCTTTCATGATTTTTATTTTTTAAACAACCACCATCAGGAATTGGTAGAAGGAACTAGTATTAATATGACATGCAACTTTTACAGTCTTTTACAGTCTCTTACAGTGCACAATCCTTTCTGTTCTGGAGATTTTGAATGGAAACTTACTTCAGTGGCACAGTTTTGGCACATTTCCAGGAATGTTCAAAAATCATGTTAGGCCTGTTTAAGAAAAAATTGAAGCAAATATGTAGAGTAACAACTGGCACTGATAGGAGGAGCTGCTGCAGGAAATTGTGGTGAGAGAACACCAAGAGATTCTTCTTCTCTTCATTGAAAATTGAAACCCGCTTTAATATTGTCGCTTTCCAACAAGGAATGTCTACGATGTACTGTAACTTTGAAACTGCAGTGGATCCTTTTAAAACTACTGCCACGGTGAAGACGTTTTAATTTTTGACAAAGAAAGACATCAGCCTTGGGTTCCTTTCATCATGATTTCAAACCTCATTACCCATCAAGGCCTCTGCTGCAGAGAAATAGAGCTCAGCAATATTTCCCAAGAAAGCTTCTGAAGCCTTGACTCCAATTTGTCTCCTGGTCAAAAGACCTTTACTGCAGGAATTCAAATTTTATTAAAAAAAAAAAAAAAAAGATTAATTTAGCTATAGTTGCTGTTCTTTAGTGTGGAAAACCTACTCATGTCCTCTACCACTACCAACAATTATTTTTATTATTTTACTGAAAAGTGGTGATTATAATGTATTTTTTTAATTGCTTACCATTCACCATTCTTACCAATCATTCGTGCTCCAACTCTAAATCACGTCCACCTTCCTCCCATTAAATTGTAGCAGTGGTGGTAACAGAAAAGGTTGCCTAATTGACCAGCAAAGCTTAATTTAAGGTGCATTTTCAAAATGATTGAATTAATCTAATGACAAATACAGGTTCAAAGACACAGAGGTACAACATTATTTAAAACTGATTAAGGAATTTCTGACATTAGCAGTTCTTTGAACATCAGCCATGACTCATAAAAACACAAAGCAGCCTTGAACAGTGGATGGTATTCAAACGTTTTCTCTATAATTTCAGGTGGCCATGGCAAATTGAAGAACTCAAACATTTACACTCAAGAGTATTTTCATGCTACTTTCATCGCCTCCCGTCTCTCCTTCAACTTGACATTGGCTAACACCAAAGCTACCTCGCATAGTACTTCAGTAGTAGTCTCTGCATAGGTGACATACATTTATAACCATCAATAAATTTACACTATGATAAAAACATAGATACTATCAAAAAACACTATCAAAAAGATCATGCTTTGCTGATCATGCTGATTTACAGGGGACTCACTGACAATAAATAGAGTGTTTTGATCTTGACTCATGTTCCTGTGTAACATAAATAAGGGTCCGTGCTACAACTGCACCTCTGCAGGGAGAACTGTATTCTGCCTGCTATATAGACAGTTAGAATGTTTTAGTACCCATTTTCATATTGTGCAAATATTCGGTACTTCATAAATAGAAAGTTCTGTAGAGGGATTTTCCTGCTTTATTATATTGTAGATATTGTTACATAAAAGAAAAATAAAAGCATATTGATGCAATGGTCAAGAATGTGACTAGTCCTTTGTCATGGTGGTTCAGTGTCAGCAACTTAGGTGAGATGAGGGATGAGAACTCCCATTAGTGGGATAGTGGAAGGGGTTAGCATTAGTCATTAACCGTATCATGAAGTCCTCTAAAATCCAATTGGTCAAAGGATTTTGTTTGACAAATTTAGAAATATCTCACCCCAGACCCACTGGCAATAGTCACACTCCTTCCAACTCCCAATCACCTGTTAATTTCATGAGGGCTGTTGGGCATAGCATCTCTGATTTTGATTCTTAATGGGCACTTCAAATGATATTCACGCTGGTTTCACTGTCTCATCAATCAATCTGGTTGGGGAATGAATAACACTCTCCTGTGCCCGTGCGCAGTGGTGTCCTTGAGTAAGTATCAGCACTTAACCTCAAGCTGCTCCTGTGGAGCTGCTTAGTGGACAGCGGTATTTTACTGGCCATCTCCCAAGTAATAATTTGTGTGTTCACACCTGGCCTTAACATGAGTCTTGGGTGATCCGATCACAAGTGGACAGCTCTAAGTACAGGTGTGAATGCACCCAAGACGCATTGAGGACGCATTGAGATCCGATCGCTCAGACCACATTCGGAGGTGGTCTGGGCCGCATGTGGCCACATTCTTTTAGCAGTGTGTACGTGAATGTGTCCTGGGCCACATTGAAGGACCGCCTACTCAACTGACATCCTCTGCGTAAGCTGACGTCTGAAAATTTCGAAAAGCCCATAGAGATATATTACTAGTGTGTCAAACCTCTTGGGCCATTTGGTTTGCCTGGAACACGGCAAGGAATAGTCTACCCAGTCTGTATTGTTTTGATTTCTTCAACGCATTGGGTCTTTGCAAACGGAAATGATGTATGTGTTTATTTGCAAGTTGTCACTGGAGACGCGTGTGGAGACGCGTTCTAATGCCAGGTGTGAACTGACGTACTTAGAGCTGTCCACTTGTGATCGGATCAACCAAGACGCATGTTGATGCCAGGTGTGAACAGGGCCTAACTGTATGAACCTAGACATCCAGGGTCAAATAAATACAGTATTTGCTTGAGGAAAATTATTATTATTATTATTATTTCACTGTTGTAGTTAAAGAGTTAGAGAATTGTGCACTGAACACATAATGCCATATGTCCTTTGGGTTGTTGATAAAGCACAGTAATACTGGCTTAGCTTGAGGGAAACCTGCCTCACACAGCCTTACAGTAGACAATGATTTTTTTATTGATCAAATTATCAGCAGCAAGATTCTTTCTTTGTTTTATGTCTATTCCCTAAATTTTCTTGGTGCATGAGAAAGAGAGAGAGAAGAGGGAGAGGGGAAGTGAGCGAGAGAGAAGAGGGAATGAGAGAATAAGAAAACACAGCACACCCACATTATCATACTTTGGGGGGATTTCACAAAATTAGGTCAGGTGAGAAAAAAGGGAAAGTATGCATGATCATTGTACGTTGAAGCCAAATTTGATTCAGCAGTCTACTCCAAATGTATTCCCTCTGTAATTATGTGGGGTGCAGCAGCCTTCACTAGCTGTGGGAATGATTTTCTCATTCTTTTTGTCACGTTGAATCTCCCCGATTGCTACGAGACCATCTGAGATTAAGCCATGAATACGCTACCATATGTTATGACTTTGTGATTCTCACATCTAACCAGCCTGTCCCTGACTGATGTACATGATGCACAGACCTATTTCACCCTCTGTATCACAGATAAAATTGCTTTTCACCCTTCTAGTCTTTTTCATAATAGCATCCATTAATTTACAGTTTCAATGACAAAGAAATTAGCCATGGTTACATACTGTACATGTAGGTGAAACAAATAACCGAGTCTGTGAAATCTAAGCTTCTGTGGCGTCTTGACTTTTATTGGCAGAATTAGAATGGTGTTATTTTGGGATTAACTTTGTGAACAGAATTGCATTACAGTGTTTTGTTTTATTGTGTCGTTCCAGTCTTATTTTGTTGCTATGCTCTGTCCTTTCAGTAGAAAAGACAAGTCTTTCAATACTGTTTTCTGCTCTGGATATAAGCCGAGACCAGACAGAGCTACTGGCTGCATGAAAATTGGATGAAAGTAACGTAAGTGTGTATGCTGTGCAGTTTGTGTGTGAGTATGTGCGTGTGGTAGGTTGTATGATTGTCGTGTTTATTTAGGTGTGTATTGTGTGCGTGTGTGTGTATTGTGTTTGTACTCTCTAGCTCTTTCTCTCCCTAGAATGGAAATGGTAGAGAGGATGAAGGGAAGGACAGTGGAACTGAAGATATAACAGAGAAGGAAATGTAGAAGAGAGGAGGAGAGGAGATGGAGAGGCAGGACAAGAAACTGAGAAACAAGAGGAAGGCAGGAAAAAGAGGCAGATGCAGAAGAAAAGAATAACATGGAAGAAGGAGAGGACAGAATGGAGGTGAAAAGATAGTGAAGAAAGTAGAAAGTAGCAGATAAAGAAGAAAACTTGAGGGCAGAGTCAGTGTTTCCTGTTTGGCCTTATTGTTTTATTGTTTAACAGTTGCTTTCCCTTCATATGTATGCCAAAGCTAATTCAAAGGAGGGTAATGGTATCTCTCTGCACCAAATGTGGAAATGCGTCCCCCTAATTAACAATATAATTTCAGTTCAATCATGAGAGACTGGGTTTAGGAATTCAAAGAGCTTTATTGCATCAAAACATTAATCAAAAGTTTGACGTAGACTCCATTTGAAGCTATTGTATTGGGCCAAATAAGGAGCCCCCCCAACCGTAGATATATCTCCACACTGGGAATGCAAACGTAGCCTTGATGCTGGAGGTGGTGGGAGAGGTGGTGGGGTGCAGATCAGCAGCGGCAAACTTGGATGACAACTACATACGGAAACAGCTGATTAAGGTAATAAAGTGTCCATCGATTTATGGATTGGTTCATAAGTGAGTGTGAGAGACGGTGTGGAAATGCATTAAGCTGATTGGATGATGTATACCCGAGGGGTTTAAACTGGTTATATAATACACGGTGAATGAAAGAGTTGGGGGATAGATTGTGAATGAGGTAGAATCAAAGAGGCGATTAGACAGGAAGTTGTGATAAAGGATAAAATACTGGGAACATTCTCCTCCAAGCAAACACGTTGACCACTGCATCTACTATTTACCGTTTCTGAATTCAGACAGGTACAAAGCAAACAGACCTTCACTATCCCCATGGGGTTCCTAGGCCTTGAGAGAGAGAATTTTACATCTAATTTTAGTAGAAAAACAATGAGTATTTGGTTGAATTTCAGTTTAAATGTGTTCATAGACAGATATACAGTATGTGCTATGCTGTTTTTGTTATTATGACAGGGCATGATTGTCTTGTTCTCTCCCTGGCTTTAACAATACACGTGTGTGTGTGTGTGGATTGGATTGGCTTATGCAGACATTGGATTATGTTTGGATCAGTAAGAAGAAGGAAGGGAAAATGTTTAAGGCTGAGTCTGAAAATAAGAGCTTTGGAAGTGGGATGAGAAAACTTGATCTGAAATAAAGAGAATAAATGAAGAGAGAGAGAAAAGATAGAGAAAGAGAATAGGAGCCCCACAGAAATACATTTTCATATAACACAGAAACAGGAGGAAAGAAAAAGACTATTGGAAACCAAGATAGTAATAACAGAGAGGGAGGGAGTAAGGGATAGGGAGGGAGAAAGTTAAAGCGAACAAGAGATGAAGGAATGGTAATGAAAACAGAGGGCACAGGAGGGATGCCGTGGAGATGGGAGGCTAAAATGAAATCAGAGTGATATGGATGGAGGGAAGGAGGGTGGTGTGGAGGTCTGGACTCAACGGAGGGATGGAGGTCAGAAGAAGAAGAGGAGGAAGGAAAAAGGAAGGTAGGGGTATAAGAGACTTTCAACAGGGGGCATTGACTCAAAGTCCTGAAAGATGTATTGGTCTGACACAGCTCACCTTCTCTCTCTCTCTCTCTCTCCAACACCCATTTTCTCTCTCTCTCTCTCTCTCTCACTCTCTCTCTCACAAACACCCATTTTCTCTCTCTCTATCCCCTGTATATTTTCTCGATTCCCCTCCAGACTAAGCAAAGAAAAGTAAAACCTTGGAGATGTTCTTTCTTTTCAATAGAACCTTTTAGCTCTGTCTTGGGGATTGGACATAAAAAAAAACGCCAGCCTGTCTTGCAATACAACCATCTGTCTGATGTATAAAATATTACATAATTGTATCCCATTTGACAAAAGCTTTTATCCACAGAACCCAAGATGAGACATCAGAGAAATCAGACGATGTTTAGGGAAAGGCAGCCATGTAATGTTCTCAGTAAAAGAAATCTCAGCGAGGCTCACACACAAATAAAGTATACAGATTTCCAAAGACAGACAAAAATATCTACGCCAAAATGTTGCTACCATGAGGGCATGCATTCTGTTGGCTGTTGGCAGATAAACACAATGTGATTTAACAAATAACGCAAAGTCATATGGCTCTGTTTTTGTTCTTTCTACCTTTTCTTCCTGTCTTCCTTTTCTTCTTCTTGGAAAGTTATTTCGAAACGTTGACTCTCTTTTTGAAACTATCCAATTTTTCTCTCTCTCTCTCTCTCTCTCTCTCTCTCTCTCTCTCTCTCTCTCTCTCTCTCTCTCTCTCTCTCTCTCTCTCTCTCTCTCTCTCTCTCACCTCAAGGTGCAGCATTATCTAACATGGTAGTTTGTCAGGTTAGTCATACACCATAAAGCCTGTATCACCATAACCATTATTACTATCTACTCCTACTAAAGCTCTTTGGGCGGTCAGAACGGTGAATGCCGGATGGTAGAAACCACAAGGACCTCTACATGAATACACATGCACATGTAAAACCTCCCCACACATATAAATTCACGTTCATACACTCATTGACACACACACACACACACACACACATACACACACACCATAAAATGGGTGAGTAGTCTCAAGGACAAGCCGTAATGGGAGACAATAACTAATACCATTTAGTTTCAATGCTGCCTGACAACCTGTCCTCTTTCTCCCTTAACGTAGCATTACATGGCCAACAGTGCATGTTTGTGTGTGTGTGTGTGTGTGTGTGTGGGTATGTTTGTGTGCGTGTCTTTTTTTTTCATGTCACTGTCTGGTAGCGGTCATGTATACATGTCTGTACAGTATTTATATGTCAAGAGGTGTGATCTCCCACACAGCCGTAATTCAAACGCCTCAAACACAACTGGCGCTTCCTGGCTGCCCCCCAGTAAGTAATGACAACATAAAGCAAATTTACAGCCACGCCACTCAACGCAGTGGGGAGCGGGGACCAGACACAGAGCGATACGTAGATATATGGCACCACGCTGAACATTAGTCCTCTTTAGCTGGTTGGTCCAAGAGGAAGAAGGGATAGACGGAGAGAGAGTGGGAGTGAGGGGGAGAGAAAGAGAACGAGAAAGGGTTTCAGAAAAGGATGATGGATGAAGGGAGAGAGGGAGTAGGAGGACTCGAGCGAGAGTACTGAGGTAGGGGACGTAAAAAGAGCGAGCGTAGGAGGAGAGAGAGAAAGGTGGACTGCAAGTGAGAGAGAGAAAAGAGAGAGAGAGAGAGAGACTTGCAGCCCATCTACCCCCGCACCATGAAGTTAATACACTGCCCAAGTGCAAGAGCATCATCAATCATTCCAAAATGGGAAGACGGAGAGGTGGAGAGGAAGAGGTGAAGGGGAGACGATGAGGAGGAAGAGGAGCAAGGAGGGGAAGCGCAGCGGGACGGGCGAAGGGGTCAAGGTGGTGAGAGAGAGAGAGAGAGAGAGAGATGGTCAGTGGATGAAAGCACAGGCGGTGAATGCCCTAGATATTTCGCTGACCTCGTCCTCATTGCTCACTCTGCTAGATGCCTCATGAACGGCAGAGGGAGAGAGAGGGGGGGGGGGGCTGATTGAGAGAGAGAGAGAGAAAGAGAGAGGAAGATGGGGAAGAGAAATAGAGAGAGTGGAAAAAAAGATAATACTAAAAATGGCGATGAGGGGGGGAAAAAAAGTAGAATGAGAGTGCGTGAGATTAAAGACATGGCATGTGAGTGTGAATGACTTTCATTTTCTTCCCTCTTTACCTGTAACAGCCAAACCAGCGGAGAGAAGTCGGAGAACTTTGATTCGTAGATTCAGACATTGACTCACGTTGGCCTCATTACCCACACTCTCTCTGAATGTGTCTCTTGTGTTTGTGTGTGTTCATGTGTCTCCCTGGCTGCCTGTCTTTGTGTTCACCTCCCTGACACAGATTAATTGGCTTTTATAAATGTAGGTGGAGTACCCGTTGTCTCTGTAATGAGCAGTGTGGAGTGAATAGAAGTACAATTAGCAATAAATTGCACATCATGCTTTAGGTGTCTGTGGGTGGAGCCCACCTCTTGACACCTTTTGTGACTTGATGCAGTGAGGAAGTGGAACAGTGACCAAGTCCTTATTTTTTTTAATTTAATTTTTTAATTTTGGTTTTCTTTGATTTATAGTGGATTGCATTAATATAAATGCTCATGTCTTCCTCCAGATTTCAGTTAATCATCCTTGCATTTATAAGTCAAAGAAAGCCAAAGATCACTCTAGACACAATTGACCTTTATTTTGAAAAGGGAAATACGACTGAAAAGTGAAGACAGGGGCTACAATGTTCTGTCAAAGGTTTTTTCAACCATAGGCTTTCTCAGAAAACAGTTGTCTCTGCATTTTTTCCCCCAAGAATCCATGGTGTGTGCACCCCATGCAGTTGGCTTGATCTACATTGACACTACTCTGCTGCCTCTCTTTGATGCTGAGTAGGGATGGCCTGGCTCCCATTCTATGTTTGGCACATGACATGTAACACAAGGTCACTCCAGTTTGTAGGAAATGGAATAGAGTATACTATACAGACTATACTTGACAGAGACATGAAGACTGCTTGATTTGTCATATGTTGGAAGTGTTGGGTCAACTTGAGCACACTTCAACAACTTCAGGTTGAGGGCCAATGGGCTTAACAATTCCTAATTCAGGCTTGGACATATAACAAGAACTAGTGGTTTAAAATGCGGACAACCATTTGTGCACAATGGTAGTGAAAAATTGTCTGAGGGGGCGAGTGGAAAGCAAAACAATTTCATTAGTGTTCCTAGGGACATTTTCCCAGGAGTGAGGCTTCTGGTTTACCTAGATTGCCTCTCATGGAGACATGCTATTTACAGCTCCTTCCACCAGCATGTGGCCTCCAGCCTACGTCATGAATTAATGAATTAATCACAAACTGACTCTTCTTCTCTTCTTCAATCAGAAAAAAAATGTGCCTGTCAGAGTTGCCTGTCATTTTCTGAATCTCTCAGATTTTTCTTTTTCCATGGCACAGGGGGGGGAGGCTGAGGTTATTAATAAATGAATCAACTGGTGCAGGTCTCTCTCTCTCTCTCTCTCTCTCTCTCTCCCTCCATTCTGTCCAATGCTCTGTCAAGGCTCTAGTGTAGCCCTCAGGGGACCAGTTTCTCGCTGTTGGTTCATTACAGCGTAGGCTGGTGGAAACTAGGAAGCCATTATGG
This sequence comes from Hoplostethus mediterraneus, assembly GCA_034670385.1. Taxonomy (NCBI): domain Eukaryota; kingdom Metazoa; phylum Chordata; class Actinopteri; order Trachichthyiformes; family Trachichthyidae; genus Hoplostethus; species Hoplostethus mediterraneus. The sequence goes on from JAXDDW010000002.1 coordinate 12,118,027, forward strand.
CTCAAATGGCTGGAGATGTAGCCAGGGAGATGGGCCATTGACACACTGGGAGTTTATTTTAGACTGTGTCGCCTCTCTAGGGAAGATGAATACACGTTCATGGGAAGAATCAGTCAGTGTGTGTGTGTGTGTGTGTGTGTGTGTGTGTGTGTGTGTGTGGAGTGGGGGGTCTCAGCGTAGGTTTTAACCTATCTGTGTGAGCAGGGTCACGGGGTCATCTTGTGTGTGTTTACATATTTGTATACATACTCTCCTGTCTTCCCGCCTACCTTTGTCTGCAGACACTACACATAAATGGACAGCCACCATCAAAGCCAGGCAGGTTAAATGTGTTTGTGCCTATGCTGGTGTACCTGCGTCCTCTGTGTATGAACCCCCATGAATGTTTCTTCCCCTGTGTCTGCAGATGCTGGATGAGATTGGACAGGCCCAGTCAAAGCCGTGCGGGGTAAATTTAGCTCGTGCTAACACCCTTGGAGGCCTCTTAATAATTGAGAAGGCATCTGCTCCAATTAATGTGGCCCTCTAAATGGAATCCCTATTTAAATTTTCTCTAACTGGGTCACTCTCTTTCTCACTCTTCCTCTCCCTCTCTCTCTCCCTCTCTCTCTCTGGTGCAGTAAGGAAGAAAATGAGCTGCCTTCTACTTTTAAATGGTTTTTAGGGTTTCTGAAACATCATCTGGGATGTTTCGCCTGAGGTCTCACAAGCACATATAGCAACACACACACACACTGTACACACACACTGAAATAAAGTTTAGACTGATTACTCATGTAGTCTTCTTTTGAGCGAGGAGGAAGAGGAATGGGGAACTTCTTTGAACTCTGATTGGGTTGAGAGATTTCGCCTATTAGATATCAAACTGGATAAGAGGCTGCCAATTGGGCTTATTATGAGTGATCAGTTACACAGCTGGCCTGTTAGTATTTTGATTAGTTATACATGTAGCCTTTTAGAATAAATTGGATAAGAGGCTAATGATCTAACCCAGTAAAGTTATTACGCATCTTTGGTTAAGTTATGTATCCTTCCTTGTTGGGATTTTATTGGATAAGAGGCTAGAGATGTAGCAGCAGAGAGCTTTGGTTGTAAAGACATTACAGATTAAGTCCATAAAAGCTTTGATTGATTAGAGCTTCTACCCTATAAGTGGCTGGAGATATGTGATATGAACCTACAGTAAGACATTACAGGTCTAGATGAAATATGTAAGACGTTTAATTTGTTAAGATTCTGCAAGTCATTAGAACTTTTTTAAGGTGTAACACCTACGTATAAGAAAACACTGATTGGTTGATTGTCAATCAATCAAATCAAATCAGTAAGCGTTTCCTTTGGTGTTTTGTATGGCATGGGATACACGCGATGCAGATACATGCGAATAAAACTCAAGCAATTCAGATGACTTAATCTGTATTGTTTCGAAGGTCATTCAGTTGGACGGAAAATGCGGATGCCATGGAGGAGCCTGCCAACATGTTTTTATTGAAGCACCAAAGTTCAAACATGATCTCTATCTGCTCTTCACGGCGCAGTACGATTTACATAATTTACTGTAAAATCACTCTATAATCTAGTGAGCACCTTGAAAGCTTTCTGCACATCTTGACCCTGTTGGGAAAGACTTTTAAGTTGAATGTGGGTTTTCATTCATTTCACCAACATTTGCTGGCCTCTTTTAGCACCTGTGTGAAATATTCTCAGTCACGATGATAGTGTTTTCCTAGTCAGCGTCATCCTTGTATAGCGCACTAGCTAATTAGATCGGCTCAGTCTGTCGCTAAATGAATGAATGTGCCCTCTCCTTGACTGCCTTCTCCCTTGTCTTTCCTTCCCTCTTTGCCTTCCCTCGTATTTAAGCACACTAACTAATTATGGCACTCTGCTTTACCTCGCTCAGTCCCTTCATAACAACTGATGACTTAATCCCCAATGGATTCCCTGAATTTGGGCTATCCCCTCCTGAGTCATACACTTTGTCCATGTGTGTCTCTCCATCTGCATCCCTCTATCTCTATTTCTATTACTCTGTCTATCTGTCTCTCTCTCCATCTATCTGTTTATATGTCTATCCTTCTGTCTCTCCTCTCTCCTCTCTATCTTTCCCTCCCTCCCTCTTTCTCTCCCTCCCCCTTTCTCTCTGAGTTCAGTTCAGTTCAATAACTTTATTGAACTGTTCCAAAATTGCAAAAAAAAAAAATGTAGTTATACAAATCACTCAAAAGTCATATCTGACATTGTAGACATGTCTCTCTCTCTCTCTCTCTCTCTCTCTCTCTCTGTCTCTTAGGCTATCTGTTCGTGACTTGAGGTTTTAGATCTGCAGTGGGAAACTTGCGTGTGTGTGTGCGCGCGTGTGTGTGTGCGCGCATGCATGTGTCTTTGCGCTTGTGCTTGTGGGTGTGTGTGATGCTAAAAATAGCTCTGCAGGCCATAGCGACAGGGAGATCCAGTGTGCAGCTGGAAGCTGACTCACAGGGCTGGACACTTCACTGGATGGATAACACACTGCTCCCCCCCCCCCCCTTCTCTCTTTCTATCTCTCTCTCTCTGTCTTCTTCCCCTTTGGTTTAGTGTCTCACCCTCCGAGCATCTCAATGGCCCCCGCTGAAAATCTCTTCCACCCCCTACCTCCCTCCCTCCTTTCTCCTTCAGCCCTCAATCCCTTGGTTTAGTCAACAATAGCCTTACATTTTGAATTTGAAATCTGTTGTACATTCACCAAACACCTGATATACTGTATGTGGAAAAAAAAACTTCATTGTTTGTCCTCTAGCTAACCTGCAAATCCCTGGCGAAGAAAAACAACAGACTGAACTGAAAATGTCAATGTCTCCATTATATGCATTCACAGAGCAGATATTGTGATATCCAGCTCAATGATAAGGTTAGGACATAGGCTTATGGAGTCAATAGGTTAATATTGCTACATAAAGGTTAATATCTTGTCAAACCATTCCAATATTCCCTTCGATGACAATAGCTCTCTATGAGATTACAGCAAAGCCAAGCTGCGCCACTTGCATTGCATTACATAGATGACAGTGTAATACAAAGAAAATAACTTTTTTATTAGAGCTGTGAGGATTATGTATAGATTACATATGAATTGTTTTCTGAAGCTTTATTTGCAATCCTATTTGGAGAAAACACATTACGAAATAGCTTACAATGCAGTCAAATATTATATTCCATATTGAAACAAATTGAGAATATGAAGCTATGAAGGAAAATAGGGGATTGAAATAGCAAGGGAAGGAAAAAAGCAGGAAAAGGGTGATAGAAACATTGCTAAATAAAGAGTAGAATCAATGAAGAGGGGAAAAAAGCATGTGAAAGTAGATGCTGGAAAAAAGTGAGTGTGTAGCATGGGGAGCACAGATAAAAGTATCTGCCATGGTTCAAGTCTATTCTCCTGCGCCTCAATGCTGCAAATCTGAAACAAGTCCTAATGTGAATTTAGCATTCAGTCCGACCTGCAACTCTGCAAAATGCTGTCTCAATCCCCACGTTAAGAGAGAGCCAGTGAAGGATGGAGAGAGCAGAGATAGAAGTACAGACAGAGGGGAAGAGAGTGAGAGGTGGAGAGAGAGACCCAGGCAGGCAGGTAGACAGTGTATGACTCAGAAAGCCTAAAATCAGGGGTGAGGGGAAAGAGAGAAAGAGAGAGAGAGAGAGAGAAAGAAGAGAGAGGAAAAAAAGAGGGTGAGGCTGTTCTCTGGGGAGAGGCTGTGATAGAAGTGGCCCTGTTTCAAAGAGTGAGCTATGATGTGTGGGTGTGTGTGTGCCTGTTTGCGTGACAGTCAAAGCATCACTGCTTGTGCCCCTGCTGAGTTTTAAAGAAACCCCTGTGCACTGAGAACACTGGCCTCTTTGACACACACACACACACACACACACACACACACGCGCGCGCGTGCGCGCGCACACGCGCACATACACACACATACATCTGAGAAGGGGATCTTCTAAGAAACAACACTACTGTGAAGTCTGAAGACATGCTGCAATGCTAGTAATGATCATAGGGCTCATTTTTTTCACAGCGACACACACACACACACACACACACACAATCACATTCACACTCATTCAAGCATGCACACCCGCACACACACACACAGGCTGGTTGAACTCATATTAACCCAAATTTGTCCCATTAAAATACACAGCCTAATGGGATACAGAGAAAGGCTGAGCATAACATGACACGGTTCAGCTTGTTTCCGAGGTGGTTGCACAGTTTTCTTAGCTTACTATTCCTCGTTTTTTCATATGGTGTCATTTTCAGATTTGATTGGGTTGAGAGTCTAAAGGCACGTTCACACCAATCATGTTTGGAGTGGTTTATTCAAACTCTGGAGCATTTACTCCTTTAGTGTGGTTTGTTTGGGCAGGTGAGAACAATGGCATTCAAATTCGGGTGCCTGAAAGTACAGGTTTTGTAAATGTAAAACCTAACTTACAACAAAGAAATAACTCAAAGAATTCATGACAAAGAGCGCAAACAAGTCTTGCTAAAATTAGGGATTGGAATTGGATTTGTTTTGCCCTCCCCACCGACCAAATCTTGAACAAAACTACATCTAAATAAACCTACTTTTGAGTCCATGTGACTTCTGTTTACAAGGCCTGGTTTGTTTGTCATTGGGCAGTGTGTACCTAAACAAACCAAACAAAATTACAAAAAATAAACAGTAGGTGTGATCACACCAAATTACAAAGATGAAACAAAATTGTGGTTCCTTTACAGACTTTTATAGATTTGTTTGAATTTCGGGGGATAAAGTTATATGTTTTATAAAAAGATCTGTGGATTCAAATGTCAAAATGTCAAAATACAGTGATGCACCTTCAGCCTAGAACACTTTTTTTTCATAAATTTTAAATGGGCTTCTGGCTGTACAGCATGAATTTCTGTCTGTAGTGAAGTGTCAGTTAAGGGCCTGTGCTGTTGGTTAAATCGATACAAGCATCAATAAATACATACAAAGCTATGGGGACTGTAGCTAGTCGAATAACATTCCATCATTCCCATTCCCTGTGTGTAAAGTGTGTTTCCTCAAAACAGATGGGTTGCGTGTTCTTGGCTTTATATGTGTGTGTGTGTCTGTGTGTGTGTGAGAGTGTTTTATTTGGTCTGTTTGAGAGACCGAGAGACATTCAGTGGAGCCTCATTTATCTGTTACCCAAGCAAATGTTGTAGAACACAAATATCGTGAAATTCGGTGTTTTCACACTTGGTCCGTTTCAGCCAATTTTAGAGAACTCAGAGCAGTGTGCCAAGTTTTGGGGGCATAGTATGTGAACGGTCTCAACAAACTCAGACCCTCTGAATCGAACCACACTGAGACTGAGACATCTCAGGATGTGATCTCAGAGTGGGTGGTTTGTTTCACGATTTGCTTGTTGTTACCATTGTGAACACAAAGTGTTCCTGGTTCGAATCCCTTTTTTCAATACATTGTTGTCCCTCCATACTCATCATACAGCGGCTACGTACTTCATTGTCACCTTTGTTGTTTGCCATGTTTATCACTGGTATCGAAGCTGAGCTACAAAAAGGAAGATCTAAGATCTAAGAAGATCTTGTTTTTAGATCTGGTCGATGGTCTGCATATGACTCTTGGGAATATAGGGACCAACAGTTGGAGGTTGGTGTTGGTGGTCTTGGTGTTGATTTTTCTTGTATTGTAAAATTTGCAAAGGCCTAACATTACTAGGACTCAGGCCCAGTTGCAACGCTCATTTGCTGTTTAGAGCAGTTTGAAACTAAGATAGAAAAACTTGATTTTGTACCCCCCGCAAATTGATAATTTAATCACTTTCATCACTTAGCTGGTATTGGTATAGTGTATTTTCTTGCCTTTGTTTGTATCTGCAAGTCTCATCTGTGTATGCATGTGTGTTTTCTGGTATTATGAAAATGTCAGGGATAATGATGTTTAGCATTGAGATACTTAGCCCTCTCACAATAGCATGTGTGAGCCTGGCCAGAATGGATGACATTTCCTCCACAGTTTAATCATTCAGGGGCTACAACCCGCCCTTCAGAAGGAAAACACAGATCCATTCCCTGCTCATGTTCCTTCCGACAAATGTTCCCTCAAGTGTGTGCTCAAGACATTTTCCCCTGTTTACTCTCTCGCTGTCTCTGGGCTCTCCCCTCCTTTTCTTACTCTCTCCCTTTATATCTCGATTTGTTTTCACCTCTCTTTCTTTGTTTCATTTGCTCGTTTTACTCTCTTTCTTCCTCTACTCTATGTCCATTTGTCTCTGTGCTCTTTGACTTTCCCTCTTACTTTTCGATAATTCATTTCTCCCCCTTCATCTCCCCCTTCCACTCATCCTCTCTACTCCATCCCTGCCTCCTTTTCTACCTCCCTGCCTCATCCTACCTCCTTCCTCTCCTCAATATTTTAGCGGTGTAGCCCACTGAGGGTTGGATGTGGGAGGGAGGTGATAAGAGGATAAAATTGACAGAGATTGGTGGGAGAGGGGAAGAAAATCAAGAGAAAAAGTCTGAACTATGAGTTGCTTGCTTGTTTCATTTGTTTTCTGGCCATGACCCAGAAAACACAAGAAACAAGAAGAAACAAGCAGTTGTATTATTTCGTCCATCAGGAGACGAAGAGAAAAATCTCTCCCAGGCAATTGTTCTCCCTTTCTCTCTCTTCTCTCCTCTGTATCTATATATACACTGCATGGCCAAAAGTATGCGGAAACCCCTTCCAGTTAGTGGATTTAGCTATTTCATCCACACCCATTGCTGGATGTGGCTTTCCATCAAGTCAGTTTGTCAAATTGCTGCCCTGCTAGAGCAGCCCCGGTCAACTGTAAGTGCTATCATTGTGAAACGGAAACGTCCAACAGTGTTGGAGCAACAATCAACTACCGGAGCAACTACCGAGTTCCAAACTGCTTCTGGAAGCAACGTCAGCACAAGAACTGTTCGTCAGGAGCTTCATGAAATGGGTTTCCATGGCCAGGGTCCAGGGTCAGCTGGAGTGGTGTAAAGCTTATTGGACTCTGGAGCAGTAGACACACGTTCTCTAGAGTGATGAATCATGCATCACCATCTGGCAGTCCGACTGACGTATCTAGGTTTGGCGCATGCCAGGAGAACGCTACCTGACCGAATGCAGAGTGCCAACTGTAACGTTTGGTGGAGGAGGAATAATGGTCTGGGGCTGTTTTTCATGGTTTGGGCCTCTTAGTTCCAGTGAAGGGAAATCTTAACGCTACAGCATACAATGACATTCTAGACAATTCTGTGCTTCCAACTTTGTGGCAACACAAAGCATGACAATGCCCCCGTGCACAAAGCGAGGTCCATACAGAAATGGTTTGTCGAGATCAGTGTGGAAGAACTTGACTTGGCCTGCACAGAGGCCTGACCTCAACCCCATCAAACACCTTTGGGTTAATTGGAACGCCAACTGCGATCCAGGCCTGATTGGCCAACATCAGTGTCCGATCTCACTAATGCTCTTGCGGCTGAAGGGAAGCAAATCCCTGCAGCAATGTTCCAACATCTAGTGGGAAGCCTCCCCAGAGGAGTGGAGGCTCTTATAGCAGCAAAGGGGGGACAAATTCCATATTAATGGCCATGATTTTGGAATGAGATGTTTGACGAGCAGGTGTCCACATACTATTTGCCATGTATTGTATGTTCCCTTCTCTCTGTAAGCCAGTTCTTTCTCTACATTATGCATTAAGGAGCAGGTTCAAAGATTCTGTGCTAGACCTTCAGCCTGCAATAAACAAAACCAATCTGTTGTTGGAAAGGAAGAGAGAAGGGGGATGGGGGAGAGGAAGACAAACATAGAGGGGGAGATGGGAGAGAAACAGAGATAAATTGAGTGAGTGCAAAACAACACTTCAATACAGAGGAGGGTTGCACAGAGCAGGTAAACCTGTCTGGCTGAAGAAGAGAGCATTTTAAGAATTGTTTCTGACATTGAGATTGTAGATGGACAGATTTCCCTCTACTTATATCCTACCCTTTACTTCCTCTTTGCCCAGCAGCTCTTGGAATTTTCCTCTCTTGTAGGATTACACTATGCTTCATGTGGCATTTGAAGTAATGAGCAATGAAAAAGTTGATAAGTGGCTAAGTAACGGGAGTACCCACAATACACTTCTGAATTCAGCCAACCACTGGCATGTACTGTACTGTGGAACAATAACCACAAAGAAATGGATTAGACATGTCTGGATTTGTGTGGTTGGAGCTCAGTAGCTAGCTAGTAGGAGATATGAGTAACCAGAGAGGGAAGAGAGGAGGGAGAGAGAAACTGATGGAGAAAACATCAGTCATCAACACTGGCTATGTCCAGAGAGAGCTATAGAAGACAGTCTTGTAGACTTCTTCCCTCTCAGTTTGTTAATTAAATGTTCTATTCTAACGCCTTCATTTTCTAATCCGCCTTAATTAGACATTAATTAGAATTAGACTTCATCTGGTGCCAGATAGAGAGAGTCAGAGAGAAGGGGGACCTAAACAGCTCAATTGAATTGATTTTCTGTTATTGTTGTTGTTGTTGCGTCTATTTGTTGAGTCTTGTGACAAAATAAAGTCCTAAACCCAAACAAAGCAGAACAAGCAATCTCTAGTTTGGTGGCCAAGTAGAATTAAAGGATGGATGGCTGGATAAGGGGATGGCTGTGTACCAAGTGGAATACTAGCAACAACGTGGAAGGCAATAAGCAAAAGGTTTAATGCGAAGGGGTTGGTTGAAAAGACAATAAAAAGGTGTTGCTACAGGGAGAAATAAGGGAGAGGATATAAGAATGGAAAGTGTGAAGAAGCAGGAACCTCCCTCTGTGCAATCTGACCTTTCAGCAACTCAGTCAAATCTGGTGAAAATGTGAACACAGAAAATGGATTTCACAGCAAAGAGGTGTCTCAATTATTCATGGCATATATTGTCTGGTAAAGATGTTTTTCCAAGAGGTGTTTGTGCACTACAAAAATGAAAGTAGCCCGATTCTGAGCCTGGGTTCTGCATGTCCCCATGTCAACAATGTGATGTGCCGTTGGAGTCTATTTTTCTGCTTTACAAACATGCCTTGCAAAATAATGCCAAGAAATGGGATTACTATTGATTTAAATAGCTTGAATTGCTCAAATTTAATTGGCATGATAGCTGCCTAATTTTAAGGTTATATATAGGAAAAGTACACCTTGGTTTTGTAAGTCAGGTCATGAAATGTGCCTAGGCTGATGGGATGGTTCGAAATTATATGTGAGCATCATGTCAGTACAATTGCTTTTTAACAACCAAGAGTGTAATAAGAGCAAAGTTGTCAAATGTTGAACCATGAGCCAAATCTTTTCCCTGACTTTAACCACTGTTGTCATTCTTACCTCACCCTCAGTCATGTTTGTTACAATATCCAAACCTGTGCTAATCAATATAGCCCTTTCAATATCTCATATTTTGCCAATGGAGAAAATTCAGTTTTTGGCTTTAAAAGAGAATTGCCTGTGTGGTCAAAGGGATTCCACCAGAAAATCCTGTTTTAATTGGACATTTCTCAAACAAATGTAGATGTATGCATGTATGTATGAGATTGTAGCCTAAATGTAAAAAAAAGTAGTGGGCTTTAACATTTAGACTAGCTTTACACTTTAGACCCCACTTGCTCACTGGAGCTGTGAAGTGGCCAACAGTACACAATTGATGTTATCTATACTACTTTTTTATGTCACTGTATGAATGTGAAGTGGCTGACAATGGGCATATGCACTCAACTGCAGCCCGATTAATAAAGAAACAACAAGATCAAACAGACCAGAATTTAATTTACTTTAAGTGTGAAGACTTGCAGCTTCTTGGCCCACAACACATCTGTACAGTGCAGTGTGGGTGTGATGGACACACACACACACACACACAAAAGATTCCAGGACTTCCCATTAGCATGCTCAACTCTTTTGACAACCTTTGCCAAGCTCAGATCTCTTTACAAGTAAGGTTCAAGGGGTATCATTCGCACTAAATTTGAATTTCCTCTGAGTAATATGTCAAGGAATTTATCAAAGCCCACCAAAAAGACTAAATCTGAATGTGATGGAAGCCTCAGACTCGAAACAGATTGGTAAAGCAGATTGGAAATTCAAATGCAAACCCCCTGGACTAATTTGCATGTGGTGCATAGCAGATTGCTTTGGAAATGCACTAATCTAGAAATGAATATGCCTCCAACATAATTCTGGCTGTCGATTGTTGCAGAAACAGGGTGCTTATTTTTTTTCTCTCCTCTATACCTCTTTCAGCGGCTATTTTTATTCATGGAGCTAAGCTTCAGAAAGACCAACGTGTATCACATGATTATCTCCTAAATGATGAAATGGAACATTTTAGGATTAGGCTATATTACTCCGCAGCAGCACCACCCCTCCTGTCTTTCTTTCAGCCCTATTTGCTTGTGTCTCCATCTTCTCCCCTCCTCTTTGTTTATTTCTCTCTTTCTCCCCCTCACTGTTTTCAGTCTCTCCATTCTAACCATGTGTGTGTGTGTGTGTGCTGGGAGCGGTGTCTGAATTTATTTTTAGTCTCCTCGGTGGTCACAACATACAGATTATTGGCTTGCTCCTGTCCATCACTGGAACTGAACTGTATTATGAGAGAGAGAGAGAGAGAGAGAGAGAGAGAGAAAGGATAGCAAGAGAAATGATGACGTTTATTTATATAGCCTTTTGTCACAAACAAGCCTCAGAGGACTTTACAGGTCTAACTAGGTCAGGCTGATAGACAATGCAACGTATGACAGAATCCGTTATCAATTATCTATGAAATTATGACAACAAAGGTGGTCATATGATTGCGATAATAGGTAGGTTTTGAGTTTGGATTTGAAGAATTCCAAGAAAAAAGCTTCTCTGATCGAAAGAGTTGGTTCCGGAGATAGGGAGCTCGATAGGAAAAGGCTCTGCTGCCTGCACAGAACAGGGACAGAGTTTAGACCAGGGTATTGGTAATGATCGAGGGTTTCTGTAGCAATTTAATCATTTAGTAATTGAGTAATGCCTATGCTTCTAGAACATAAACAATATTGCAACCAAAATATTACATAGGGCGGATGGAAAAATGTAACTTTCATGATACTGTTGATGTGCGAGCCAAACAAGAAGATAGGATCGAACACAACAAGGTGCTGTGTAGATGTTTGCACCAATGTTTCAATGTATAGTTAATTGGCCTTGATTTGTCTGGGCATCTAGTTACATTATTGGATGAGATTCCTCTGAAATAAGCACACAAAAAAAAACAACCCACTATTTTCCTGTACATTTTCCTGTTCTTGTTTCTGTTCTCTTTAGAAGCTGCCGATTTACTGCCTAGTCATCGCCTAAGCAGCCTACAAGTGTTTTCTTCCTAAGAAAATGTCAAAGGCCTAAAATGTCAAACAATGTAATGTGTCTTTTCTCTGCATCTCTTCCCTGCATAAGGTTTGTAAATGGTTCCAGGAGAGTTGTGTTTGCTCTTAAAGTCACACTGAAATGGCATTTTTGTGAGGATTTTGTTTCCATAAATTTGATGTATTTCCAGTAGAAACAGGATATTGAGGTGCGGCATAACGCAGCGAGGCACCATTCGAATGTGGAAACCAGTGGGATATCCATTAGTAAGAGAAAGGCAGTTTTATTGGATGGAAGTAGTGGAGCGGAGGGGTATTATTGGTTGGAATTTTTATGTTCTCCTGCTGGTGCAACATGAGGTATAGACTAAAGATGCACTGTAATAGGACAAGGACATTTCAAAAAGTATTTTTTGTTAAATAGGTATATTAAGACATGTAAAATTAGGTAAAAAGTTGAAAGTCTCTTGAAAGGTGAAAGTCTCTTTAAAAGCCAGGGAGAAGCATGATCTTATACCCCCTGTCTCTGGGTTGACGGGGGGGTTGCCTTGAGAAATGACACCAGAGCTTCCATTGTGTAGGAGAATTCAAATCAAGTACTCCTCTGTTGATATTTGGACTCTCAGGTGACCCACAGGACTAAAAGGCAGTACCATGTGAATTTAGTAAAACACACACATATTGTATGGACACCCCCCCCACACACACACACACATTTTTCATTAGCAGGCGAGCGATTATGAATTATGTTCAGCCACATCTTCATATACATAAATACATGCATAAGACACACACACACACACACACACACACACACACACACACACACACACACACACACACACACACACACACACCCTGCCACTTATACCTCCTGTACGCAGCTCTGTGGGTGTTGGATCCTGAGGGCCACCCACCTTGCTGCAGTGATGAATAAAACAACAGCCACGCAGAGCTGCGTGTGTGTGTGTGTGTGTGTGTGTGTGTGTGTGTGTGTGTGTGTGTGTGTGTGTGTGTGTGTGTGTATTTGTGTGTGTGTGTGTGTGTGTGTGAAGCGGTTCTGCTGACGTGCTGGCTTTTAAATGAACTTCTCTGGCTGGCTGGTTGGCTGGCAGGATGGTAACTTCTGGCCCTGGCTGATGTGAGTGCTTCGGCATGTATTTGTGTCTGTGCGCATGTGTGACAGTTTCAGCTGAAAAAAACATTTAAGTTATGTTTAAATGACAATACAAACTTATTTTATGGCCCTGTCACACTATTGCGTATCGTACTAGCGTATGCCAGCGTATGAAAAATATCACTCATACGCTGGTATACGCTGAATACGGTGAAAATTTTTAAGCATGCTTAAAAATGTTGTGCGTATGCCACCGTATGCGACCGTGCTTGAAACATATAAAACCTATGCCTAACGTACCCCTAGCGTATGTCAGCGTATACCAGCGTATGAGTGATATTTTTCATATGCTGGTATACGCTAGTACGATACGCAATAGTGTGACAGGGCCATAAAGCTGCACTAGACAAGATTGTTATGACAAAATACAGCCTAAATCCACTTGAATCCCAAAGTGAGGCTGCAATAGAGTGGGGTGTCCCTTCTCCCCCTAGATTCACCCTGTTTGCGCAAATGAAATTCTGGTCAGGTATGTACACTTCTCCATCCACAGGAAGTGATAAATCAAAACAAAATACAAACTGTCTCCTAAACAGCAGCGAGCGAGTGCTTCATCCAGAGAAAACTGGACTCACCAATGTTAAATCTTTTGTATCTCTCTTCCCTTTGGTATAAAGTGATCACAGACCAGCTGGCATGGTGAACTTGACTGTGTTACAGTATGTGCAGTTTACTGACATCACATTACATCGTTTATGGGTATTGAAGTCCAAACCTTTCTAATAACGCTGCATTTGGAGTAGCCAATGTGCAAACTTGCCTTTAGTAAATTTTCTTCATATTCTCATCCTTCTTTTCCCTCTCCTTTTCAGTTTCTACAATATAGAAACTCATTTTGAGTCTAATCTTAAAACCATACCTTGACAATATGCATGTACTCACATGCGTACACGCACACACATGCACATACACATACAGTACACATACACATACAGTACACATACTGATGGTGTAGGAAACTGTACTCACTGACACCTTGGCTCTGAAATTTACATTATCTTTCAGTTTTTGCCGACCTAAACTTTTTTTTTTAACCTCTAGCAGTTTAGCGCTTACCTTGGTACCATTTCAGGTTATTCACTGAACTTGAATTGCTTAAATTTCAATAAAAACTGGAAAAATGGGGGTGTGCTAAAACATTCTAAAACGGTAGTAGCACACTGAATGCTTGTCCTCGACACATGATGATAACACATGATCATGCTTAAATGCCTCTACTGATTATAGATGCTTTTCAAATGTCACATTATAATTCTAGTTGGCTGCTAAAAATGTCCCATGTGACCTGCTTTCCACTGGGACCAGTGTTTTTCTCCTTTCTGCTGGTTTAAATACAGTACATCACTTACCGCTAGTCCACCAGGAAGGAGCTCTTAAGATTTCCCTGATATTGCAGAAAATTTCCCCCGTTGGCTCTAATGAGAGCACAAAGCAGATACTTGGTACTACGGGTTTTTTTTTCTAGTATTTGTATCTGCAATCAAAGCTAAATAAGCTCTATACGGGATGAAATATTGAGTGTGATAAATGAGTAAATGTATCCTTGTGTGCATGCATACACACACCCTCCACCATCCATCATGTACTTATTGAGACTGATGTCTTGTCTGTCTAATGAAAATCTATCAATGCAACGCTAGCATTCATTAGGAGGCCATTATTACCACCTGACCCCATGAAAACATATTCTGTGTTGTTCTCACTTCTGCGTGTGTCTGTGTGTGTGTGTGTGTGTGTGTTTGTGTGTGTGTGTGTGTGTGTGTGTGTGTGTGCTCTTCTCTGCTTGCTTATGTGACCCCTAGGAGTGCCCACTGCTAATAGGTTTGCAGATGGAGGAGCTTTATTATGCTCTTTATGACTTTTTAACTGACTCAGTGCACACTGCTGGTAATGAATGTGGTGTGTGTGTGTGTGTGTGTGTGTGTGTGTGTGTGTGTGTGTGTGTGTGTGTTAGTAATGAATATGAGTGAGGTGGGGTGCAGGTTTGGAACAGAAGGTATTCCATCGGGGGAAAGAGTACTGAGGAGAGGCCTTGAGGGAAAGAGGGCTACAGAGAGAGGGAGAGAGAGTCTGATAGAGAGACACTGGTAGTGAGAGGAGGAGCAGGAGAGAGACAGAATGTGTGTGGTAGAAAGAGGAAGTTAAATGGAGAGGGGGGAGAGAGAGAGAGAGTGATAGTGATGGAGGGAAAATGAGGACAACGGGAATGGTGCTAACTCTGCTTTACTGTGTGTGGGCGGATGGATTGATGGTAAAAAAGAAAAAGAGCAAATTAGGGAGACAGCAAATGAAAGAGAGAAGCAGTGAGAACCAGTGAGGGCACACACACACACACACACACACACACACAAACACACACACACACACACATACACACACACTGACACTATTTCAGTTGATGCATTGGTATTGCTGTATTGATCAGAGGTCATCCATTTAGTGGTTATTTACTGCTGGATAGCATATCTGCTGGCTAGCATATCAAGGTTCAGGAAGGCTTATTTACGAAGGAAATATACCATAGTGCCTGTGTGTGTGTGTGTGTGTGTGTATATATATGTGTGTGTGTGTGTGTGATGTAGACGTTGTGCTGGTTTTTTTCTTTTTAAGTCCCAGCTCCCACAGAGGACCATCGCTGCAGCAGCATCACCAAGGACAGGAAGAGGACTAAACAGCTACTGAGCCACCTCAGTAATGAGCAGAACACACTGCACATTCTGTGATGGGTGAGGAGCGGGTGAGGAAGTGAGTGGGAGAAAGGAAGTGTAGGTGGAAAGGAAGAGGAAGAGAAAGGGGACATGGAGAAAAGGGGACATAGAGGATAAGAAGAGGATGAGAAGAGGATGAGAAGAGCCAGAGGACAGCAGATGAGGAGCAGAGGTGAGGGGGGGGGGGAGGGAGGGAGGGAGTAGAGAGGTGTGATGGGATTAGAGGAAGGTAGGAAGGAGAGCAGCATGATCAAGGAGAAGGCTGAGGAATGAGAGTTGTGAAGTCATTATAAATGTATGGAATGGAGATGAGGAGAGGATTTGATAACGTGGGGTTGGCGAGGACAGGAACGGAGACGAGAGGTCTGAAGGCGCTCAAGACATGCACTTTACAGGAGAGGCGAGAAGATGGAGGAGGAGGAGGAGGAGGGAAGGATTCTGCGAAACCCGCGAATCCCTGAAATTTAATATGACATTTATGATGTGTACAAATCTGGAGCCTCTTACCAGCGCTTCAGGCGAAAATCCTCCCAAATCTTCAGCGTTAATCAGGAAAGCGAGCTTAAAGAATCAAGGTGCTTAAAAAAACAGATTTGAGGGGTTGAATTCCCACAGGGCTCGGTGTGTTTACACAATTCAAGAAAGGAAAGAGAAATGCTCATTCCTTCTCTTTTTCCTGTAGCCCGTTTCTAACTTTCTCTCTATCTCTGCCCTGTCAGTCGGAGGGAGGGTGAGTGGAGTGATGCTGTGGGAGATGGGGACATGAGAAAGAGGACGGTTCAAAAAGAGGGACGGGGCCAAAGGGGAGGAAGGTAGACACAATTGAGGAGAGAAAGGAGGTGGGTAGAGAGGGAACGAGGGCACGGTGAAGGACCAACGGAGAGGAGAGTAATGAATAGGTGGAAGGAAGGCAGAACAAAGAGAGTGAGGTGAAGTGGCAAAATTAGAGGTGAGGCGAAGAAATAAATCAGAGAAAGGGTGAAGAGGTGTGAGGCACGGTGATGTGGGAGAGCGAGAGGGAATTGATGATACTGAACGGATGAATGTGAGGGAGAAAGGAAGTGGACACAGACAGGGGAGATTGCTTTTAAAATCTGAGTTGCGAAGCCGAGGAAGTCATCATACGTTTTGGGTAAATGTTGATACACGTCTGAGCCTCACCTTAGCACCTGACCTTGTCTGGAGAGCGGAGACAGTAAAGGTACAGCTGCTGAAAAAAGGTGGCACAGTGTAGTGGTGGTTTAAAAAGACAGGCGTTGGGGAAGGATGCAGCAAATTGCGACAAACCTTGAGCGCATTATGTGGTGTTGAGGGTATACGCATTGTATACTGAACATACAATCCTGGTCATTTAGAGAACATGCCCTGATTATCATTTACTTGTAACTTGGCCAGGGTTTAAATGTACTGTAACATCTGGGGCCCACAGCCACCGTCTCCACCGGTCAGACATGGCCAGAACTGGCATTGGGTTGACATGACGTGACGAGAAATACAAAAATAACCTGTGAACCATCACCAGTTGTCAGTCCTTCATTTTGCTGAAAACTCACTCAGGTGCTGAATCTAAATATGCCTGAGCTGCATTGGTTATAAGGGAGGACAC
Source organism: Hoplostethus mediterraneus (assembly GCA_034670385.1). Classification (NCBI taxonomy): domain Eukaryota; kingdom Metazoa; phylum Chordata; class Actinopteri; order Trachichthyiformes; family Trachichthyidae; genus Hoplostethus; species Hoplostethus mediterraneus. Next base: position 12,134,888 of record JAXDDW010000002.1, read on the forward strand.
AAGTAAGGTAGTAGAGAGAAAGATGGTAGATGGATGAGAAAACAGGGTGAGAGAATGATAGAAGAAAGATAATTGGCATAGGTAGGAACAAGAGCAAGTAAGAGGAAAGTGTGAGAGAGATACGATAAAAGCGTCTGCTAAATGACTGTAATGTAATGTAAGTTAATAGCAGGGAGAGAGGTGAGAAAATGAGGGAGACAGAAAGGGTGTGGCAGGTTGGCCTAGCAGTTACCCATTACCGGAGGGTCATTGGTTTGATCCTCGGCACCACCATTCAATGCGCTCTGGCCTGAAAATGCATGTGCATGTGTGTGGGGTCACATGTTGTGTGTATATCCAGTCAGGGGTGTGCAGAAAAAAATATTTCACTGCATGTATGTATGTGTGTGTGTGTGTGACAAATGAAGTTCATTCATTCATGAAGAGATGAGATGGAACGGTACAAGAGATGATATGAGCGAGAGAAAAAGTAAAGAGACAGACGGAGAATGGAAGGGGAAAAAAGGTAAGGCAGGGAGAGAAGAGAGGCAGAGATGGCGACGACCTTGGCAGAGCTTTGTGTGGCAGCGTGACAAAGGACTGGAGTGCTGCTGAACTATGGCTACACATTCTTCTGGTCGCTCGCCTCCTTTAACGATGGAGCAAATTCATTTACACACTTATAATGAAAGAAGCGAGTGGAGGGAGGGAGGAAGTTGGGGGAGGGGGTGTAAGAGAAGAAGAGATATTTTTCTTGCACAAATCACGTTACCTGGTGGATTTCTCCATTTATACAGAGGGGGATAAAATTGGAATCTACAGCATCCTTCTGCCATGCACGCAGACACACAAACACACACACACACACACACACACACACACACACACACACAATGGGAATCTTCCGGTCACCTTCAGTCTTTTTTTTCTTGAACAATACATAGATGGTTATGTATTCCATGCTCATACACAGAAGTCAGGTCAGGTTCATTTGTCACATGTAGTAGATACAGCAGGTGTGTTCATACAGTGACATGCTTAATCACAAGCCCTACCTACACTAGACACTAGAGTCGAAGTTAGGTAGAATAATAACAGTTCAGTGCAGCAATACGCCTGGGTGATTCAGTACCTTGGCTCTATCTAGTATCTACATTCCTACTACAAAATGTGCTTGGTGAATACACTTGATTCTCATGCTGATTGCAGCTGACCTCTCCTATCTATATTCAATTCAATATATTCTATATTCAATTCTTATATATATATATATATAAATAAATAACTTGCACGGCTGTTTTAACTGGAAATTAAATGAGCGAAAGGGTGATCTCTGACTTTTGCACAGTGCTGTACATATATACACACACATACCCACACACGTGTCTGGGTGCGTGTCTTTCAGAGATTGTGTGATAAATAGCGTGGCTGTTTTCATATCTGCTCCTGGCCTGCTCTGTCGGTATGTGACCATTAATTTCACCTCTCTGTCTCTTTCTCTCTCACACACACATACATTATTCTACGCCGTGTCAAAGTGCACATCCTTCTAGCTCTAGCGCTGCTTGTAAATAACAGCTTGTGGTGTGTGTGAGATTGCGCATTTGTGTGTACATGCATCCGTGTATGTGTGTGTGTGTGTGTGTTTGTGGACATTTGACACTACAGGGCTGTAACCTCATCATCATCATCATCATCATCCCTCTTTGCAGCCGCCACCTTGCTTTCATCATCACACTGAGACGGCAACACTTCTGTCCAGCCTTGTCACAAGTCAGCTCTTCATCACTCACCTCTGTATATATATGTGTGTGTGTGTGTGTGTGTGTGGGGGGGGGGGGGGTCATTATCCTTGTCAGGCTGCCGGTGTGTAAGGATTGCGACCCCCTATTTTTACATCAATGTCCCTGTCACATCACTGTCAACAGGTGTGTGTGTGTGAGAGAGAGAGAGACAGAGAGAGAGAGAGAGAGAGATCCTTCCCATTATCCTCTGCAGGTAAACGGATCTCCTCTATTTCAGAAATCTCAGCAGTGCCTTGTTTAGAGTCATCGCTCAGAAAGTGAGACAGAGTCAAAGGAGTTTTCACAATATGAGAGAGTGAATGAGAGAGCTAAAGGGTGAGAGGCAGATGGAGAGACCGTGAGAAAGAGGATGCAGTTTTGGGAACTTGTAGCTGTTTTAGCTGGAAAAGGGAAACAGATGGCAACCTCAAAACTGTCAGTCAGTCGGTTTGACTGAATAACTGACAGGAAGAGACTAATTCTCCTCAACTAATTATAATTGTCTTTCAGCCTTTCACCTATATAATTTTTTCTCTCTCTCTCTCTCTCTCTCTCTCTCTCTCTCTCTCTCTCTCTCTCTCTCTCTCTCTCTGTCTCTCTCTCTCTCTCTCTCTCTCTCTCTCCTCTTTTAACAGGAAATCATTCATTCTTAACAAGCAATCCCTCACTCATTCTAAATGATTGTCCTGAGAAGGAAATGGCTTAATTACTGGTCCTTTATGGAGTGTGGGAACATAATAACTCTGCTCTGGATGATGTGCCATTCTAATTTGCTCATTTAATAAGGAAATGAAGCTGTGTTTTATGTGTTCAACAATGCGCCTTTGTCTGCGTGAATGGCGTCATCTGA